>CAWUHW010000016.1:2080004-2501265 GCA_963922195.1 Panagrolaimus sp. PS1159 | reverse complement strand
AAGCAGTGGTATCAACGCAGAGTACTCGACATTGATCATACTGTAAGTTTAATTGTATTACATTTTAGCAACTTTTTATCAAAAATAAAGTATCAGAATGATGTTTTTAGGAGTTTACCAAGATATTCCAACCATTTTAAGAAAAAAAATTTTTTTGAAAATTTTATGATTTTGCCTTGGTCCCCCCTGTAAAAAAGGTAAAAAACGTGAAATTTTACACAAATCACTTGATATTTCTTTATCGGATCGAAGATAATTCTCAAAAACAAAATCTGATATATCTTTAGGGTCCTGCTAATATGGCTTAAATACTAAAACAGTTTAATTAATGTTCAAAAAAAAGAAATTAAAAAAATAAGCTATTACTTCAAATCGAGCAAAAACGAAAAATCAATAGCATTTCTCCGCTATTGCATTTAAATGCAAACAGTGATTTACAATCATTTTGTCATATATTTCTCATGATTTATTAATATTTAAAAAACATACAATGATAAAATTTATTGATAATAATTCGTGTTTAATGTATAAAACCAACATGTTCAACATCAAAAAACATGGCGTTGGCATTCGGTCACAAAAAAAAGTTGAACCTGCTGTGCACATTCATACTTTTTAGTGATATAATTGTACCATCAGTCATTGCAATTGAAGATGTCAGAAATGTTACAGTATCAGAATTAAAACTGTTTGAAGCTTCACATGTTTCTGAAACTTTTAACTTTCAAACCTTTATAGAATTTATGAAAGTAAGGTTTTAAAGGCATTTAACAAAAATTAATAAATCTGCCAAATTTTAGACACATCCATTTGTTCAATGCCGGCTTACTTATGAACAAGTTCTTTCTGTAGAATATATGCAACAACTTGAAAATTATATTGATAAAATTATTTATGAAAATTCAGTTGAATATCCGCCACCAGTTATCCATTTTCCTGGGCAAACATCACAGAATGCGTTAGAAGAGTTACATCAACGTTATGGAAGAGAACAAGAACTTAATTTTCTATGATTTGCTTTAATCAATCTATTTATGTAGTATTTTATTTTTTAGTCTGTGATAATAATATCTATAAAATAAGTTTTACTGTGCAAAGTGTAATAATATTCTTTCCATCCAACAGATAAAATAAAGAAGGGCGCCTATTTTTTATTGTTAGTAAATTCAGAATAAATCAAGAAGTCAAAAAATAAAATATAAGGTTTTTTGAATTTTTTAGTAATGCTATGTAAATTTTGAATTTCAATAATGAATTCAGAATTTGCATAACAAAAAAAATTTTAATTCTTTTTTGTCGTTTTTGTTTTTACATTTTCTTTCAAAATTTTTATTTATATTAAAATCTTTATTTAGAATAAATTTTATCACAACGCCAAATATACAGTATCGCAAAAAAAAGTCGTTCGAAAAGTTTCGAATTTTTTTGACACAAAAAAACATGAAAAAGTTTTGACGGTTTTTTTTGCGATTTAAAAAGAAAGTTCCTCGAGAATATTTTTTGCAAAAAATTTCATTTTTTTTGCATCAATTTTAATTAATTTATTTATTTATGTGTTATAAACAGTGTATAAATTTTTATTAATAAAAAGAATTTCATTTTATTACGTTACATGGGAATATTTTTGTTAATTTTAATATAAATTTTCTTTTGCATTATCAATTTTCCCAAATGTTTTTTAATGGAAAAACGTTTTAAAACCCTTTGTGTAAATTATTAATTTTTTAAATGGTTTTCTTTGTTCCTCTAACGTTTTTATTGAATTTTTTTACCACATAAAATAATGCAATATTCTTTTCTTAGATTCTCAAGCTTTTAAGCTGCAGACAAATAATAAAACATTTTAAAAAAGAGGTGTTAAAAACACGGATCTCATGGGGGAGCGCCTTATGTAAAAAAGTTCTTGCGCTCGATTACATTTTTTCTTCGTGTTTATTTTTTGTGGCATTTATTTTTTCTTCGTTTTGCTTCAATGCTTTTTATTAATTTTTTTTACTAAATTTCCTTCCACTTTTTTGTTGCCTTTTTTAACATTTTTAAAATCATTTTTTTAGCTTACCGTCACTAAGAAATAAATTTTTATTGTTCGTCATGTATTCATCAACTTCACCACATATGTCATACTTTCCAAATGGTTATCAACCTTCATCATTCTTCAATCATCATCCTGATCAACAAACATCTCCATTTTCAATGAATTCATTAAAATGGGATGAAAACTTTAAGGCTAAATTATCTCAACAAAATTTTATGGAACAAATTTTTAACAATGATGGCTTTTTTTCTCCTCAACAAACATATTCTTTACCTTCTGTTGAAGCTGCAAATCGTCCTGCTAAAATGTCACAACAATCTGTTATCAAATTTGAAAAAAGTTTGACACAACGTGTTTTTTTTCGAACTTTATTATGGTATATTTTTATTACTTTGAAGTATACTTTAATCATTGTAATTATTTTTAGGTCCATTAAACATATTACTCGTTTTTGTAGTAATAAAAGTCAATCATGGAAGAACCCATTTTTATATAAAACTTCTTTATGTACAAATTGGTGTCATTATGGATGTTGTCGATTTGGTGATAATTGCTGGTATGCCCATGGACTTTGTGATCTTCGTTGCTTTCCACGTGTAAGTTGTTTATCTTTAAAGATTTACCAAACATTTTGGTTACTGTAACATGACTACTACAAAAATCCGCTGTTGCAAATTTGTTCAAATTAATATTTTTAGATGAATGAACTTCCAACTCCTGAATTTATTTCACAATATCTTGCACATCTTGGTCTTCCACAGCATATTTTGGATGCAATCATTTTTAATGCATATCGTGCTGCTGGATATGGTTCACTTTCACCTACTCCTGAAGATCCATTTGCTTCTCAACATCATTCTGAAACTGTTACAACTTCAAATGATACTGGAGCTTCTTCTAATTCAATGCCATTACAATATCAACAACAAAAACTAAATGAATCAATATTCCAACCTTCATGGTTCTCAAATACTTCTGCTCCTGCAAATGCATCTGCTGAAGAAACACATACTGGAAGTGCTTCAAAAACTTTTTCATTATTTGACAACAGCTATCCTTCTGCTTTCTTTTCTGATTGAAACTACGTGTTTATTTTTTTGTTATTCATGTTTGAACTTTAAAATTTTGCGCATAACTTTTTAAGTTAGTTTTTGTTTAATTTGTTATTATTTTTTCTATGTTTTTTATTTGTTTTTATGTTCTTAAAAAGGAATTTTTTGTTGGTTTCATTTTCATTAGTATATCAAAGAATAAAATGAAAATTTTTGTTAATTATTTAATGGTGAAACAAAATTAGTTGAAATTCGAATATTTATAAAACTACCGTAATTTTGTTAATTAAAACATTCATAGACAAAATTTTTCTATTAACAGCGAATTCAAAATTTGTTGTCTATTTAAAATTTGAACATTGTTGAAAAATTTGAATCAAAATTTATTTTGAAATATTTTAAACTGGAATTTGTTTCACTTCGGATTTCTATTCAAAAAAATCAGAAAAACGTCACTCAAACATTCGAATATTTGAAACACTTTCACAGATTTCCAATTAAATCCAATCAAATTTGAAAGACTCTTGCAATTCGTGAAGGTGAAAATGAATTAAAGGTTAGAAAATTTGTAAACTTACATTTTTGGCTTACAAAAGATGTCACAACTACATTTAATGTATTTATATAATTTTAGAAAAAATTTTTTCGAGAAGCCGGTCTACCAGTTGTTCATGAATGCATTGATAAATATGGTCGAACTACAATAATGGATTAAATTGCATTCTTAAAACAATGAAAAAAGAGATTTTCATGGTACATGTTCCTCTATATTTATAAAATCAAAAATAATATTATTTTTTATAGGACAAGTTTTAATCTGCAATCATGCTCAAAAGTTTTATTTGATCCTTGTCTTGACGATTGTATAGCTCAAGTAGAAGTACAATATTCCGGATCACATTTGATAACAAATTTGAAACGTTTAAATATGTGCTCAAGTGATACTTGTTATGTTGGATGCCTAGATACACCATGGGTCAGTAATATCACGTTTCGTATGAAAGGGATATCTTTTATGCAACATAAAATTTAATTTTTAAAAAAATACTATATCAAAGACTTTTTTAAATAATCACCGTGTATTATTTTTTACAAAAACTTTTCGATTAGAATAAAAATACATTAAAGTTATTTTTTAAGAATATAAAAATATTATTGCAATTAAAATTAAAAGAGATCTGGATAAAGATTACAAATTTCACACGTTTTATTATTTGGAACTCCGCCAATCGTTGAAGAGCCTTGAAAACCCGGAAAAACATCTTTAAAATTTCCAAGAATTAATGGAAGATTTTCAGTAAAATAAAATTCAACCCATAATTTCATATTTGTAAAATAATAAATATTTCCATTATTATTATTGAAACGATATTCAAGAAAGCTATTATTTTTAGAATCCAATTCAATTAAAAATTTTTTACAAAATTCGTCTGTCTTTGAGCCCATTTCAGAGATAACAATTGTGACATAATGTGTTCGGGCATTACCTAAAAAAACAATTTTAATAAACTTTTTTTAAAAAATTTCTAAAATATTATAAAAAAAATTTGATTTTTCTAAATAATTTTTTTTAAATTACTTACAATAAAAATCAGCAAAATATAATCGATGCTTTTCGGGATTAAATAAATTTTCAGCTCGAATAAACCATCTTGTATCTCCAAATGGACTCATTTCCGGAAAAGTACCATTAAAATTAAGTTTTGCATAAAAAAATAGGCCATCAAGTTTTGAATTTATCGGAGAAGCTGAATGCCCACTTTCATCTTTTGTATAAACTTTCATAATTCCTCCATCATTTTCCATACAAAAATTAAAATATGCTTTTGGTTTTGTTCGATAAAAATATGAAAACCTTGAAGTTTGTGTTGTTTTACAGTAGTCTTCTGCCATACTATACAATTTTGCCAATTCTTGTTGAGAGTGAACTAAAAGCGATTTTTTTTATATTTTGAAATATAAAACTTTATTATTATTTTTTTTTACCAGCTCTAAACCAAATATCCCCAGCAGCAATAATTCGAAAATCTCGAGAACTTAAAATTCTTAATTCAAAAAAATATTTTCCTCCTGGAATACTTCGAATTTCAAATTTGGTCATTTCATGTCTTACAGGGACTTCACTTCCAATTCCATTAGACCAAAATCGAATTTTTAAAATTCCTTTAAATCTTTCAAGAATTTCTTTTGGCCATTGAATTATGCAATGTATTGAATTTATCGAAACAGAAATCGGAATAATTTGAACATTTTTAAATTTATTTTTATTTAAAAATAATTTTTTTGCAGAAATAAATTTTAAAAATCCACGAGAAATAATTTCTCGGCCATTTGAAATTTCAAATATTAGGCTAACTTGAATATTATATGCATGTCCTTCAATTGTTTCAAATGTAACAAAATCAATTGGTGGATTAATTAATGTATGTCGAATAATTGCTTCTGATGGAATACTATGTACAATAACTTGTTGTCGAAATTTTTTCCATTCAAGTTTATCTAATTATTTTTTTAAAGTTATTAAAAGCAATTAATATAAAAGAAATTTACCAAAAGGTGGAGGCTTTTTCCAAAAAATTGTACAACCTTTTATATGTTCTTCATATTTTAATGGCAGCGGAATTATATCTTCCTTTTCAAGAATTGGAAACGCCATTAATTAACAATAAAATGTTTAAATAAATGGCATTTTTAAATAATTATAAAAATGAGATCAAAAATAATTAAGTGGAATGTTAGTAGCTTTCTGCAATAATAAATTCTGAGTCATTAAAAAATAATCAATAGTTACCGTAATCAAACTTTTAACAAAAATTACAAAACTCAAAATTAAACCGAAAAATATACGGTAAAACACACACTCTTAAAAACCGAATAATTTTTAAAAATTATAAAACAATTTATTTTTAAAACTTTTTTCAATCAAAAAAATTTAAGATCATGCGATGTCAAAGAAAAAAAAAACAAACAATAAAGCATAAAAAAAATAGAAGCTTAAAAACACTATTTTTCAATCAAAAAATTAAAAACTATTTTTCTGTACAATCAAAAAAAAGAGAAAAAAAACTGGGCATTAAACTATATAATATTACAATTAAATCACAAAAGAAAAAGGATTTTTTAAAAATTAAATTTGCTGATTTTTTCTTTTTCTTTAAAATTGAATTGGGATGGTTGATATGAGGAATCGATTTTGGGGAGAGAAAGCAACCGGTGATGAGGTTTTTTGATTTTAAAGTCATTTCTTTTTTTCAAACAGTTTTTCCAAGACGTCGTAATCGTACTCTTTCATAATTTCTTTCCAATGCTTCGGAAACGCGATGGCGAGCCTCCATTGATTGAAATCCAATACCAACTCTAAAAAATTTAACAAATATAATCATAAATAAATTACCAAAAGTAATTTATATTACCGTAAAAGTGATTCATTCTCTTCAATGCTCATCATTATATCCATTTCAATTTGATTACCCAAAACTGATTGCCTCTGAAAAAAAATCAACAAGGTCATTTGTTAAAAATTTTTGTTACATTCTTTTTTTTGTTTCTAAATGCGTCCTCAAACAATTTAAAAATTGAATGACAAAAAATTAATCTTATATTTAGCGTTTGAAAAGAGACAAAAACATCCGTATCAAATGAATGAACATTTGTCGCTAACGCATTTTTTTGTGTCAAAATGAAATTCATTAACTTAAAAAATGAAGCTAGAACGTTTTTGTCTTTAACCTCTTTAAAAATTTTTTGTTCGTTTACTTAAAAAAATGGAAAATAAGCCATGTTTTTTTAATCTTTAATATATATTTGATTTTCTAATCAAAACAAAAAGTGTCTTAATTTTATTATAAAAAAGAGAGAGTTTTTTCAACAAAAAATAAATAAAACAGGTCCCCCTTAACATTTGTCGTCACATGACTGTTTTAAGCATTTAAGTGGATCCACTTCAAAAAAAAAATAAATGAAAGCTTCAAATGCTTACTACTTCCGGTAACGACTCTACTAAGAACTAATCAATAAAACACTTTTAAAAATTTTGCTTTCAATTTTAAATGTTTGGGTACTATTTTCGAAAACAAAAAAGGATATAAAAGAAAAAAAACAACTATACCTGATTTTCAGCATGTATTTCAACTAAAACTTGTTTCTTCAAAGCAGCTTTTAATATTTTTGCAAGTAATTCTGGAGAAATAAAATTTGATTCAATATTGAGAGTTTTAAGTGATGGACTTTCTTCCAAAAGTTCAACAAGACCCTATAAAAAAGAAAGATACTGTAATGATTGAATATAAATTTTGAAAAAATTTACTCTTGCTTCAGAATCACCAATTGCAGTATTTGACATTGAAAGTTTTGTAATATGTTTTGAATGAGTTGCAGCAGAAATAAGATTGCGTATACGTTCTTTTGATACACGTTTCATATTATTAATATTTACTTCAGTTAAAGCTGAATCATCTTCGACCAATCGCCTAAAAAAGATAATCATAGAGGAAAATAAGAAAACAATTCAAGCACATACTTCAAACAATCTTCAACATCTGTTTCATTTTCACCTTCATCTGGTACTACACGTGGCTGATAAGCTTTTACAATATTATTAAAAGATGTTCCCGTATTTTCATCTTGAGATTTTCCTTTTACAACATTATGATATTGTGATTGATTTAGCACATTATGCATTCCAAGAATTCCTGCAAGATCAACCAAATCCCTTTCTGGTGCGGATACTAATGCCGTATCTAATTCTTCATCATCATCAAGATCAAGTTCAATTGGCATTGGAATATTGTCTTCTTTTTTCTTTAATACTCCACCTGTTAAACCACTACCACCACCTACTAATCCATCTTCACCTTCTTCATAAACTTTTCCTGAAAAAAACAATTCATTGAATAAATATAATCACAGGTTTTTAAAGCTCTTTAATAAACAAAAAGGGTTTAAATCCAAGTTGTAGGAAAAAAAGTTTTAACGTTAAAAAAAAATCTGTTTGCTTACCTCTTTTAACTCCAGAAGAAAATGGTACATGTTCTTCCCAATCTTTTTCATTTTTAGCTGATTCTTCAAGATAATTTAATAGTTTTTCTCTTTGATATGGACCAGTTGCAGTTTTATCAGTTTGATCTTTACATCTCTGGGATGGTGGTAGCAATGAATTCTGCAAAAAAAAAAAACAATAAAAATATATATAAAGCAATAAAAAAAAGTTTTCTCTTACATCTGGATCAAAATCATTATTTAAATCTTCAAGTTCATCGGTGCTTAACTTTCCAAGCAACGTTTCTAAATCATTATCATCATAATCCCTTAAATCTCGGCCATATAATTTCATTCCACCACTTGATGGTGCCGTTCTTGATCCAGGTGCTTGTAGGGTTGTTTCTTCCGAATAATAGCTATAATTTTTTGATACGGGAATCATAATTTTTGCGTGAATAAAATAAAAATAAAATAGGAATAGCAACTTTTATAAAACACAGCACAATTTTTTTTTTCGATTCTTTTGCGTGAAAAATTTTTTGTGTAGTCTTTTTTCGTTTTGGAAAAAGCGTTGGAAAACAAACAAAAAAGTATGCGCAAGAAAGAGAAAGAACCACAGCTGCAGCTGGGTGGAGTATAAAGAAAAAGTGAAAAAGAGATTAAGTAGAACAAAAAAAGCTCTTCCCATTTTTTAAGGCTACACAGTTGGGACTTCACTATCTCATACAAAAATGAAAAAAAAACTTACTCGCTTTTACTCATTGTTGCAGCTTCTTATTTTTCAGCACTTCTTCGTCGATGTCTTCGTTAAAAAGAAAGAAAAGTCCTTCAGCAGCAGCAATAATAATAACAAAACAACGTCGTTTTTTTGCCGCAAATATCAGATCCCAAAGAGCCTCAAAAACACGTGTGATTTTCTTTTTTCAGATGAGAAAAAGGCAACAGTAAAAAAAAGTGGTTGGTCGAAGACCGCCCGCTCGTTCTTTTCTTTTTTTTAGATTTCTGGAAAAAAAGTGCTTTTTTATTTTTCACATAAAAAAATTTTAAAGGCGATTTTAATTCCACGCAAAAAATAGGCAAGAAACTTATTTTTTTATCGAAGAAAAAAGGGAATATTTTTTAGATATAAAAAAAGCAGAAAATGCTTTCTTGAAGAAGGAAGGAAAGCATTTTTTGATTTCACGGTTTAAATATCGATTTATTCTTTTTTCCTCTTCACTTGATCAACAACATTGTCGAAGAAGGGAGTGAGTGTGAGTGTAGAAGAGAAAAAAAATATATGGGCCACTGACAACACTGGAAAAAAACGGCGAAGGAAAAAAACGCTTTTCAATCTATTTTTTTGCCCCTTTGGCAAAAAAATATATATATTGAAGCAAAAGCAACTGTGAGACGTGGAAAAAAAACACACATATCTCTTCTATTCTATTCTGTGCTTCAATATATTTTTTTACAAGTGAACAGGTGTCATCAGAGAAAAAAATAAAGATTTAATCCATTGGGGATTTTTGGATCATGAGATTTTAATAAATTTGAAAAAAAAGGTTGTTAGTTGAGTAAAAAATGTTTTTTTGCGCAGAAGGCAAAAAAATGTTTTTGGCGGAAAAACGTTGAAATTTAAAAGAAGGGATAAAGAAAAAAAGGAGGGAAAGGACAACTTTCGAATAAATTTTTTTTGACAATGACCTTCCAAAATATAGAAGACATAAAAAATGCATTGAAAAAAAAAAGAAAATATTCGGCATGAAAAGGAAGAATAAAGAATTTTTAACGACAGGCATTTAAAGTTGAACGTGAAAAAAAAATATGGCAAAAGAAGAGACGTCGACGATATTTTTTTTGAATGACAGTTGCTGTTTCCTTTTCTCCCTCTCACTCTTTGATGGAAAACTCTAGATTTTTCGTCATCAAAAAAAGAGGGGAAATCCTCTTCAAACAGGTGTGCGTCGATTTTGGCAAAAGAAAGGTTAAATGCTTTAACTTTGGCTTTTCCTCAAAAAGTCTCCTGAAAAAAAGTGACCAATGCCCACAAAAGTGGCAAGCAATTTTTTTTCCCAAGCATCATCAAAGATGGTTGTGAGTGGTTTTTTTCTGTTTCTTCTTCATCTTCATGCAGCGTTTAAACATTGATTGTTGCCCTTTGGGGTGCTTTTGACGGACATACACACTCTTAACAAATGTGCCCTTGCGGTCATAGAAAAAGCAAGAGCAAACACTAGAAGGCCCTTTTTTTCTTGCGCGCTTGTTTTTTTGCAGCTTTTTATAAAAATTATTGAGAAAGTAGAAAGGCGATCCGTTCATGGCGTTAAGCATTCGATGGCACCAGTGTATTTTCTCTCAAGAGAATTTATATTTTTTTTTCTAAAAAAGAATGCTATCTTCTTTGGTTACATTTATGTATTTTTAGTTTGAGGATGGGGGGTTTATTTTTATAATGCCAGCTCTTTTGTTGTTTGTTTTTATATTAAAAAAAAGAGAAGCAAGAAAAAGAGGAGGAGAGGGGACACCACATGGGTGATTATAACGCGCTTCAAATAAAAAAAAAGTAGCCGCTAATTCTTCTTTTTTTCTTTTGCGCAGTGCTTGTCGAAAAAGAGTCTTGTCAGTAAATTTGTTTAACGCCTCTTCCGGCTTCTCAAAAAAAAATTCTTTTTTTTTCTGTGTTCCTTAAAAAAATTCTTACAAATTGGCTCAAGATTTTGCAGTTGTTGTTGTTGTTGACTGCTGCTGCTTTTTTGCATATTTTAACATTCTTTTTTGACGCAAAAAAATATGCCTCTTTTTTTTGAAGAAGTCTGTATTGTCCCCGGTAGGCAGTTTCTTCTTCTTCCACAAATATATTCCATTTTAGCACATACTTTCTTTCTTTTTTATGCCATCGTCTTTTGGCAGGTCTAACAATCGGTAGTTTTAGTTTAGTGGTAGAAAAAGAAAAGAAAAAAAGGGATGCTTTTCCGCATTTTTGGTTTTCAATTGCTTTTTCTTTTTTTAAAACAGCAGCAAACACGCAAAAATCTATCATTTTTGAATTCAAAGAAAAAAATAATAATAAACGCAGTAACAACTTTTTTCTTTTGCCATTAAAGTCTTATTTAAAATTTTGAACGTTAAATATTTTTTTAATATTGTCTTTTTCGTGTTCGCCTTCTATTAATAGCCGTCCTCCTTCTTGCAAAAAAGCCTTTCATTTCTTCGAACATTTAAAAAAAGTATATTTTTTCTTTTATGTTCCCTACTTTTTTTATTCTTCAATGCCCGCGCAGCAGCAGTGTCCCTTTTTTTTCTTTTGATTTCTTTTTTTTGTTCTTCGTTGCCTGGGGCATTTCATTTTTATTATTATTATTGTTTGAAAGTTTTTTGGCTTCATTGTTGGCATTAATGTTTTTGGCACACTTTTTAGCCATTTTTTCTGTCTCCCATTTTTTTCATATTAATCCCCCTTTCTTTTATTTTTAATCTTCTCATGTTCACTTTTATGTTTACGGGTATTATGTTTTTTCTTTTCTTTGAAAGTCATAATTTTTACTTTGACAATGCCATATTTCTTAAAAAACTGTGCCATTCTTTTTTCCTTTTTTGTGGCCAACAAAAAAATATATTGATTGAATGTGGTTTTTGCCGTCGTCGTTTTGCTTCTTTTGCGCAATAACGATATATTTTTCTTTCCTTCATTTTTTTAATGTTTTTAGCGCGCTATTTTCTGCGGTTTCTTTTTTAAAAATCTTTTTTTTTCATTTCCCCCAAAAAAAATTTTCTCGATCTTTTATTTTATTTGTTATTTATTAATATTTAACACCTTTTTTTCTCCCCCTCCCCAAAGCTTTGATCCCCCCATATTTATTTCTATCATTTTTGTTATCTCTCTTCCTTTTACCACAAAAGAAAAAGTTCTTTATCAAAAAAAAATGTTTGATTGCGGAGAAAAAATTTTATTCAATGTCCTTGATGATGACCAGCGGTCAGTTTCTTCTTTTTCTCCTTCATTTTCTTTCCTTAAAACTGTCATTTCATGTTTTTGTTTTATAAAATTTCTTCGAATGACACAAATTTCTTTTTATTTTTCCCGTAAATGGTCAAAAATTTTTTTTGTTTATCACTGACCATTCCCGTTCTCTTTTTTGATTGCTCTACATTTCTTTCCTTCCTTTCTTCCTTTTTCACCTGTATAAAATTTTTCCCGATTCGTTATAAATTTTTTCCTTGTCTTATTATAATAATAATAATTTTTCTTGTCCCCTCCCACCATCTTTTTTCCCGGAGGATTTTTATCCCCATTTTTCTTGACCACTTTTTTCTTTGACGTGTCGAAAACAAAAAAAAAGTTTTAACTGACCGATTATTATTATCTCTTTTTTTATAAATGTTTATTGCCAACCGGCTGTAAATTTATCTATACTTTTTTATATTTAGCCCAAAAGGCATTTTTGGCATCTTCTTCTTTATTTTCTTTTGCCAAAAAAAGAAGAATAATAATGCTTTCAACGCCCGAGCTTGCGGCAGATGACGTTCGTCAAAGGTTTTCACATACGAAAGCATTATTTGAAAATTTGGAACGTTCCCATGATTCTCCACCATCATTCTATAGTCCAAGGCTGGCTCGACAAACTCCACCACAACATCGTCCGCCACCAGTCCCTCCAAAGCCTACATCACCTGTTTCACAAGTTGCTCGACATTTTAGTGAACTTGTAACAGATTTGGATCGAATGACTTCCCCAAGGGATATTCCACAATTTCAAAGAAAGCCACAACATCATCATTCAAAAATTTCTCCACCCTCAGATGAAACAACAACATCTCAAAATGTCAAAGGTGGTAATAATGGTGGAGCATGCTTTGAACCATATTGGAGAGATCCATTTCTTTATAAACGTCGTTTTGGAGTTGATGAACCAAATGATTCACAAGATGGACTTGGTAAATAAAAAGATAAAAGCTTTAATCCCCCCTTGAGAATATTCTTTTTTTAGGTAGTCCAACACATGATGAACACAATTCAAGTGAATCTGGAGATTCTGTTCCTTCAGAACCTCGACCAAGTAATGAAGAAAATACTGCACCCCATCGAGGAGGAGGCACAACAACCCCAACATCTGGAGCATTTCCAATGATTCGACGTCCCACTCCACGTGATAGCAATTCTTTTGATGACCTTCAACAACAACAGCAGCAGTCTTCGGCTTCATCATTTGAAGAAGATATCTTTGGAGAAGTTGAAACTCGTCGAGGACTTTCACCTGATCGAGAAGCTTTAAATCGAAAAGTTTCATTTAGTACAGCACCAATAAAAGTTTTTAAAACTCATGGAATTCATGAATATGATCGTAGAAATGATGAAATTGATCCAGTTGCATCATGTGCCGAATATGAACTTGAAAGACGCCTTGACAAAATGGAATTATTTGATGTTGAATTAATTAAAGGCCCTGAAGGATTAGGTGTTAGCATTATTGGGATGGGAGTTGGTGCAGATTCTGGTATGCCCTTCTTATTTTCAGGGATACTGTAACAATATAATTCCTTTGTAGGTCTGGAAAAACTTGGAATTTTTGTTAAATCAATTACCCCAGGTGGAGCCGTACATAGAAATGGACGAATTCGTGTCTGTGATCAAATTGTTTCCGTTGATGGTGTTTCACTGGTTGGAGTGAGTCAACTCTTTGCAGCACAAACTTTGCGAAATACAGGAAATTGTGTAATTTTTACAATTGGTCGTGAAACAAATTTACATGAATCAGAAGTTGCACAATTAATTCAACAATCTTTGGAACAAGATGGACATACAAAAAATAATAATAATGGTTCAATTCTTCCATTTTCTGGTTCAGATTTGCCTCCCCCATCTCCAGCAACGATAAGAATTCCTCCAATTAAAACAGATTCAACAGATTCTGTAAAAGATTCTGTTGCAAAAGCAAAAATTACTGCCTTAGAAATGGAATTAACAGATTCACAGAAAAAAGCAGAAAAAATGGAAGAAATTCTTGCAAGTACTCGAGTACATTATTGCCAACTTGAAAGTAAATATGATCAAGCTAAACAACTACTTAAAGATTATCAAGAACGGTTAGTCTTTTTTATCCCCTTCCCCCCCCCCCCCCCTTCCCATCATAGAAAATGTGTATTTTTTAGTGAAAAGACATTATTGGAACGAGAAGAAAATCATGTGGAACAATTACGTGAAAAAGATGCACATTATAGTATGCTTATTGAACAATTGAAGCGAAGAATTGATGAACTGGAATCTAAAATGAATCAAATGACCCAGAAAAAGCAAAATGCTGCAGAAGGAGAACTTTCAGAATTGCGGGAACAACTTGCTGCATGTACAGAAGCAAAACGGAATAGTGCACATCAATTAAATCAACTTTTAAATGGATTAGATGATGATCGATCAGATACAGAAACAACAAAATCAGGAGAAGGTGATGATCAATCAACACTTAAACGGCCACCAAAAGAACGCCCAGATTCTCCACCACCATCTGATCAACAACAACAACAACAACAACAACAACAACAACAACAACAACAACAGAATAATCAATCAACAGCTGGTGCAACACCTGCACAACGACGTCCACCACTTCGAAATGGTTCTCGACAATCATCTGCTACAGCAGCAGGACAATCTCCACGACAAATGCCAATGTCAGCTGCACCACCACTTGGACAGCAGCAATATCCACATCATCAACATTATGCTGCAACAAATCCGCATCATATGTACCAGCATGCATTTGTTGAAGAATATACTGATGAAAGATTCCTTTCATCTTCTTCAACATGTGATAGTCCGGTACCCCGAATTAGTGAACCGGCATCCCCAGCCCTTCCACAAAAATTCTTACATCATCATCGTCGAATGCTATTTCCACTTCGAAAACGTTTTATTCAAGCTGAAAATGAATTTTGGCGTGAAGATGTTGAATCTCAAGGTTTACAAGTCCTCGGATGGGGAGTTGATGAAATTTGTCAATTATTAATTCAAATGGGCCTTGAAAAATATATTCCTGAATTTACTGTTAATGAAATAACAGGGCATAAATTTTTGGATCTTGATGGGACAAAGCTTAAGGTATACTGTAGATTATTTTCCTTTCAAGACCAAAAATTTTTCATTTTTAGGCAATGGGAATTCAAAATCATTCTGATCGTTCAATAATTAAGAAAAAGATAAAAGCAATTAAAACTCGAATTGAAAGAGAACGAAAATTGCTTGAAAAAGAATCCCGTCTTCGATCAAATCCATCAATGCATTAATTCAAATCTAATTTAAATTCATTCCAAAAAAAAAGATAAACACACTCCACAAAAAATTTTTGTTACTGTTGCAATGATTCCTTCTCTCTGTTAAAAAATGCCATTCCAGAATCAACAAAAAATTCTTTATTAAAAAAAATTGTTTTTTAAAATTTTATTGTATTTTTTGTAAAATTTTTTCGTCTTTTTTATTTGTAACAAAAAAAGTCATATTTATTCCAAAAGTGCCGAATTGCGTTGAAAAAATATTTTATTTAATGAAAGCACTTCGCAATCAATAAAAAAACTTAAATTTAAATTAAAATTTTACTCTGGTATTTCCCAAAAATTAAAATAAAGCCATTTATTTATTATTATTGCTTCTTTGAACACCAAAAAAGTGAAAAAAAAACACAATCTGAATTCGAAAATAGCTTTGATGGAAATTTAATGAAATTAATTTTTTGAACAAAATTATGCATTTTTTTCGATTGTGATTACGGTAGATATTATTTTTGCACTTGACCCACCAAATTGAAAAATTTTATTTGAAACAAATTAATCTCGGCTGCGTTTTTAAAACGGATAAAAAAGACGCAAAATTTGTTTGCATTTTTTTGATTTATATAAGAAAAATTTCCGAGATGTTCTAAACTTTTCTTTAATAATTATTGTTCAACATTATTCAGTTATATTTAAAAGTAAAAATATCTTCAAAAAACGCTTTTTAAAAAAGTGTAATGTTTTAAGTTTACTTATAAAAGTGAAAGAATTGTAAAAAAAATTTTCTCAGAAAAATAAATTATAAATGATGTGAAATTTTTAAGAAAAATTTAAACAAAAAAAATTCACAAAAAAATAGAATATTTAATAATAAAAAAAAAGCCCATTCATTGGTACTTTTTTGAAAAACTGGAAAATAATATTTCTAAAAATTTTTTAACAAAAAATAAGTTAAACTTTTGGAATTAAATAGAAACATATCAATTACAAAAAACATTTTTTAAACAACGTAAATTACTTGAAAATTCTAAAATGCAGTTAAATTAATCTAAGACAACAGTAAAATCTTCAAAATTCAAAGTGTGAAAAGGAAAAAATAATTTTCCTAAACCCTGAATAATTTTTTTTCAGACTCTATACCACTAAAATAAGAAAATTTAGAAGTACTTTTATGTGTGCTAAAAGTGTTTGATTAATTGCAGATGAGGAAAAAATGAGGTTATCGTAAACCCAAATATAATTTAACAGAGATGATTTAAGTTTTAACTTTAAAAGTGATTTAACCATTTTTTAATTTTGAGCATTTTTGCAATCCTGTGTGTTACAGTATTTAAAGAGAAACTCTTTATTGCATTTTTTTTGTTTGCGACCTTCAAAAATATTTATTAATAAATTTTCAAAGAAATGCTACAAATTTTGTACTTTGCACGCTTTTCTTTCTCGGGTAAATTTAATTGCTCTTTCAAAAAAAATTTAAAAATTGTTTTAAAGTTTTTAATTTATCATCAAAAATCTTTGTCATTAAAACCTTATAATTAATATTAATATAAAAATGGCAACAGATGCATCAATTGATTGTACAAATTTAGCTGATTTTCAGGTAATAACTTTTTGCAATTTTAATTCGTTTTTTAATGATCTGTTTTAGCGACTGTTAAACAAATATCGAGGTGTAGGTAAGATATAAGTTATCCTTTATTCTCTATGTAACAAGAATTTTAGAAGATAGAATTATGTTTCAATTAAATGCTTCCTTTTCAACTCGATCATTCAAAGATGCAAAAGCAACAGTACAAATTTGTCATGGAATTGAAGAAAAGTTGGAATCTGTTCGAAAATTAAGAAGTGATCTCTTTAATCGTTGTATCAATGAAAATTATGAAATTGTTCAAAAATTTAAAGATGATGATTCTAAATTTCAACTTGTTCGAAATGCAAATAGCACTGTAAGTTTTTTTTGTTGCTTTATTTCTTACCATTATGCATTATTTCAGCTCCGTCAAATCCGTAATGAACAAGCTGTTGATGAAATTATTCATTCTCAAGCTGAAAGAGTTGTAAATGATCGATGCAAGAAAGAAGCTATTTTATAGTTATTCAAAATCTGTGCCGTTAATTTTGTTTACGTGTAAGATTCTTTAGGCTATTGTAGTAATCTTATTTTTTCTTGTTAATTTTGTTTTGTTTAAACACATAAAAATAATAAAATAAAATAATTTATTGAGTATCAAAACCATGTGATTCACATTGTGATTTAGCAAATTCAGAACGAAGTTCAACAGCTTTTCTCATAATTTGTGTTGTTGTCATTAACTGCCGAACTGAGATTTGATCCTTAATAACATCAAACAATTCTTTTTCTGCGTCTCGTTGTTTTGCAAGCATTTTTCGTGATTCTGCATCAATTTGTTCCAGCTCAGGATTTCTTATCTTTAATAAAAATTCTTCTGTAATATATTTATCAAGTTCATCATCATGCATTGGCAAATAATTTTCTCGTTCATCCGTTGTTTCTTTTGATGCAGAAAGTGAATCTTCAGAAATCATTTCAACATTTGCAAGTGGATCTTCACATTTTATTTTTTTCATTGGTGGTCCATTTGATTCATCATCATCAGAAATAGCTTCAAGCTTTCTATCATCCAATAAAGTTTCTTCCATGCCACTATTATTATTATTATTAGATTTTGGTAGATATGCAAAATGTGTATAATTATGATGAGTATTTGTTAAATGAGTTGGTTGTAAAGTTTCATGAGGATGATAATGTTCACGTTCTCGTTTTTGATGACTTGAAATTGATGGTGGAATTGGTGGTGGAGTAATTGGCTTCAACTTTGGTCGATCACCGCTCGCTTAAAATTAATAATATATGTAATAAACAAAAATCAAAACCCTTTAAAGAAACTCACATAATCGATCATGTTCAACCCATTCAATTGGCTTTACCCATTGTGACTTTTCTGTTAATCGATTGTAATAATATATTTTTCCAGACGAACTCCTACAATATTGCCACGTTAAATTGTTGTTAAAACAGTAAAAAAGACAAAACTAACCTTGTTTCTTGCCATGGCCCAAATGACATAACTGCTCTATGAAAATGTTATTCAAAAGTTAAATAAAATTGTTCTTTAATTTTAAAGATTTTATTTAATTAATAAAAGTTTCACACTGTTTTTGGATTTCTTTTTTTACTACCATTTGCTTTTGGTTGGAAAGTCTTAGCGCGAAATTAACAAACAACTGAAAGAAATTTTTAAATCAAAACTTTTCAGAACTCGGATTTTTTGTTACTAAATTTTCATCTTTCAATTGTCAACTTTTTAAATCATGAATGATACTGCTCGGCTTCAAGCTTTAAATTCAATTGTTTCTGTAAAAACTGTTATTAAATATGATGAAATGATGTCTGCACTTTCGTTTAATAATGAAGATGCTCTTGAAGGTTTTATTGTTTCAGCAATTTATAATGGACATATTAGTGTGAGTTTCTTTAAATATCTTTTGCATTTGACTATAATTTTACATATGTACTTTTTAGGGACGTTTGGATCCTTTACATCATCGTCTTGAAGTTACTGATTTCAATGATCGAACTGTTGATCCATCTGAATTGCCTGCGATGCTTGAAACTTTAGAATCTTGGAGTCAATATACTGAACGCTTCTTGAAACATATTGATGCAGCTGTTGAAGAATCAGATAAAAATCTTAGTGTTCGAATGACAAAAGAACGTGAAATTGAAAAATCTGTTGCACAACAAAAAGAAAATGGTCGAACAAGTGAAAATATTGGTGATATGATGTCACTTGATGGCCCAAAAGAAACTGTTAAAAGATCAAAACGTCATTAGGATGTTGATTTTTGGAATTTTGTGATCTCTTTTTTGTACGGTGTGTTCATGTTTAATACTTTTATCTGTGAATTTTTCTAAACTTTTTATTAAAAAATCTTTTTTTTACAGAATACAAAACAAATTGAGCAAAACTTTTGAGGTTTTAAACAACATGAAAAACAATATAACAAGAAACAATTATAAATATGTTAAAGCAACAGAGATAAAAAAGGATAACAAGATTAGTTGATTCACCATTGAACAGGATATTCTGCCAAAAAACTAAAGCCAATACCACAAAAAATTCCAAGAACCAAAAAGAAGGCAGACATTTTTCCAATAATTCGTGCCTTTGAAGCTTCCGCGCCACTAAAAAGTATAATGTAAAATAAGATTATAGAGTAATAATAAACAAACCTTGGAGCATACATCATTGAAATAGAAGAATAATATCCATGTGAAATTGACATTAATGCAATCAAAACAAAAACAATATATTCATTTTCAATATAAACCCCCCAAATTCGCTTATTTCCAGGATTATAATTTGTTAAATAAAAAATTGGAATAAATGCCCATCGAAGTGTAATTGGAATTGCAACGTATTTTGGTGATGGCCATGTAAAAAAGTCTGCCAACTTTGAACCAATACATGAGAAGAAATTAAAATTGAGAAAAACAAAAAGTATTCCATAAAGATTATAATCAACAAAAAAATCAAAATCTCTTTCATTATGACGTTTTTCTGGATAAAGATGAATATTTAAAAGTACAGAAGGAAATAGAAATAGTGTTACAAAAAATACGGACCAAACATTTGAAAGTGGAAGCCAATATTCTTGAAAAGTTTTACAATAATCTTTTAATGAATATACTGCTCGATCTTTTGATGATTGACGTTCAATTGCAATTTGATGAACATAAAAATGATTCTTTCGTAAATAAAATACCGAAGCCAAACAAAATATTAATGCACATAATGCAATTGAAAAGTATACTGCAGCATTAGTTTTTTCATCACCAGTAAAAACTATAAAAAAGTGTTTACTGTAGAAATTTCAACATTTCAAACAAAAACTAACTTTTGATTGTTGCAATTAAAAGTAGAGTTACTAGTAAACCACAAATATTATTTCCAAGTACAACAGCATTAATATATTTTGATGGAAATGAACCAACAATACCAAAAATAGAATTTTGATATACACCATTTGCAGAATTAAGAACAATTACAGTAATCATTGTAAGCATAAAAAAACCAAAAGGCCCTAAAAAATTTAAACTTTTTAAAATAGAAAACATTTTTAAAGAAAAACTTACAATCAGATGTATCAACAAAAATAAATATGATTGTGAAAATGCAAGAACAAATAATAACAATCAAGGATACGGTAATTCGAATAAAAAGATTCCCTTTATCAACAAATAATCCAATTGCATTTACGGTAAGATTTGGAAGTTGTGAACAAATGCAAACATAATTCATAAAATTTTGAACATATCCAGGATAAATTGGCTTTTCGTCAGGATTTGTAACATTATGAAAAGCTGATTCAAGTTTATATCTTTGAAAGTACTGTAAAAATTAAACAGCTTAAAAACAGGTAAAAAAATTGTTTAAAAACACAAACCCCTGGTGCAATGGTAATAAAAATATTCCAAGCAATCAAAGTTCCAAGTCCATGAAGCATCATGACAAATAAAACAACATTCAATTTATCAGCAGGAATTCCATTTTCTATCATAAGTTTTTCATTTTCGCTTTCTTCAAATTTTGATGGCGGTTCTGCGGTTACAATTTCTGAATCATCATGACCTTTTGAAGGGGACAATGGCGTCTTCTCTGTTTCATCCGATGATGTATTCATATTTCGTCCTCTTCACCCTTCAAAGCCTAAAATAATATATTTCTGTTGTTCAAATTAAAAAATAGAAAGAAAAAAGAACGCGATTAGAAAAGGAAGCAAAAAAATGAATGAATGCTTTTTTTATGAATGGCAAAGATCATATATACTTCTTTCTGTTGCGCAATTTATAAAAGAGCTTCTTCTTCTTCCGTTCACTGACAGACACACAACAAAACAAAAAACATTGCCAAAAGAGTAAAGGCAAAATGCTGTTTTTTAACACAAAAAATAGAGCCATTTTCTTTTTGGGCGGTGTTTGTATCTCTGTTTTTTACAAATATTTTTTGCCGCCATCTCTTTTTTCGCCATTTCTGTCGTTGAAAAAGGTTTAAAAAACTTTGAAAAAAAGAGTAGAAGGCATGAAACTGTAAAAAACACAAGAACTTTTTATAGCTCAAAACATTTGATAAAAAATTATTTTAAAAGAGATATAGAAAAGCTGATTTCTTAAACAATAAAAGAATTAAGCTGAGCTTTGGTAGTTATAAACTAAAGTGGCACTCGTTGCAAGAAAAAAAATTAGGCATTAAAAAGAAGAGGGAATTCGTTAATCCTTTGCAGACAGGCAAGCAGCATATCTTCGACCACATTGCAATGGACATTGATGAAGAAATATATGTGTCAGACAGGGAAAAAAGAAGAAGAGCGAAAATGATTTTGAGACAATTTTTGACATATAAAAAAAAGGTGGCAGAAAAGGTCAAGTCTGGCATCCTTCATTTCTTCTGCAAAATTAAAGTTCAAATTAAATTCTTTTGAAACGCCTGAAAATGAGCAATGAAAAATCACATTCAAAGACACTATAACCAACACATTAAAAAATAAACCCCAAAAAAAGAGGCAAACATTTAAGTCCAAGTGTGAGAAAAAAATATAGCCCGAAATTATGTACGCACAAAATAAACACTTGAATTTTTTTAGAAAATATTTATTTTCCATGAACTACAATTAATGCAATTTATACGATCATAGAAAAGAGATACAAGTATAATTTTTTTGCACAGGGTTTACTTTAAAATATTTATTGCTTTTATCGAGTACCGCGTTTCTTTGCAGCTTCAAGCATTTCATCTTGAAGTTGTTCCATAATTTCAAGGCGTTGATGAGTTGCTCCACTACGATCAAAGCTAAAAAGCAAAAGTAATTAGGTCATTTGCAGAGCAAAAAACTAATCACTTACATAAGAGTTGGCTTCTTCCAATAATTAGTTCGAATACGAGACCAATCCCATGGAGCTGTTTGTTGGCCTAAAAATAAAAGAATTATTCGAAATTTACAGACAAAGAAAAACTTACTTCGATCAAGCCAAATTTCAACTTTTTCAAAACTGTAGTAAACTACATAACAAAATACAACAAACCATGCACCAGTAAGGAAGATAAGAGGATAAATCTAAAATATGTTTTGATTAGTTATGGTAGAACAAATGAACAACAAACTTCATAAGCATGACCCAAACGACGAAGTAAAAATCTAAAAAAGGCAAACAGTTCTGTACAGACATCCTTCCACCAAAATATAAACAAACCTCATTGGAGTATCACCAAGTTTTTGAGGATTTGGAGCACGTTTATCACGAGAAACATCACGTTCATAAGAAAAATATCCAGGAATTTTAGAATCAACTTGAAGTTGTTTTGGAGAAGTTTTTGATGGGACATGTGTTGCAGATGCAAATCGATATGCAATTAATTGAGGCGTAATAATAGCCCTTGAAGGAGCAACACGACTTAAAACCGAAAGTGACATGTTTGAGAACGATATCTAAAATGAGAAAAATATTAGTATCAATGAAATGACAACGCGAAATATCATTCACAAAGAAATTCTTTGTGTTACACAGAAAATGCAAAATTCGACAAAAAATGGTTGTTCAGGGTCAACAAAAATTAATTTTTGAAAGCTATTTGAACTTTTTTTATCACAATAATTAAAAAATGCGTTAGTAGTGATAAAATAATTAAAACGTCTAAAATAAAGGAACATTTAAAAAAAGTTTGTAAAGTCAAAGTTAAAAAAAGTACAATATTTTTTTTAAATTAAAAAATATGGTCAGTGATTTCGTGCAAAGAAAAATTTTTCCATTGCTTTTCAAATAAAATTATACCGTAATTTTTACATTATATTTTTTTATTTAAAAGTTTTTAATTATAACTGATATAAATTGGCAATAATCATCAGTGAGGATAAAAATGTCACATTTTTAGGAATCAATTTTTTTCTGTATAATATACAGAAAAAAATTGTTAAGGGTGAACAAATCTTGTAATGCATTGTTATTACAAGATTAATTCAAGGCAGTGCTTCCCGGATTCCGGTTCCTTATAAGGGAACTGATTCCTAAAAGAATAGGTTCTTTTAACAAAAATTTAGTGGAAATATTATATTTTTGAGAAAATTATATTCCCCTCATCATTAACCACTTCCATAAAATTAAGAAAACAACTTTTAATTGAAACTTTTAAAAAGTTCTGGCATTTTTCTGAAGAACAAAATAAAACTTCGTAAAAAGAGGAATGGATAGGAATCAATCCCAAAAAAAACGAAACCGAGAAAACACTGTTTCAAGCGTATTTCATTTAATGTATTAATAAAAAAAGTCAGTCAAAAAAGATTTAGAAAAATCTTTTGGAGAGATTTTTTTGAAATTAACGTAAAAGTGTGCCTTTATTATTTAGGAAGAAACAAATTTCGAACAAGAAATCATGAAAAGAGCCTAAAAATATATAATTTCGCAAAAGCAAAACCTCTTTTTAATTCACAAAGTTCCTCCTCCTTTTTTTGATAACTTTCTGATTACCACAAATTAACAAAGCTTTTATCTGAGACGCAAATTTTGAGTGTTTATTGTTAAAAAAACAGAAACCCACCCATTTTTTATTTACAGAACTTTTTTTTCGTTGAAACTTTAAGATTTTAGAAAAAACGTGGATTTTTAAATTGTAGGACGGATACAAAATACTCCTTAAAAACTTTTTTTAGCCCTCAAAGGCACAGACAAAATTGTAAAAAAGTCACGTCTCCATTTCTGAATTTTTTTAGAGGAAAGCGAGCGAGAAAAAAAAGACATAAATCAAAAAGGCTCCGCCTTCGGGAAAAAATGAGCACAAAGAAGAAGCAACAAAAAAAAGAGAAAGCAATGCTTCTCTTTTGCGTCTTTTTTTTCTCCCACATATTTTTTGTCCTTAAAAAAATGCACGTACTTTTTTGCGCATTTCATTGGCAAATACACGTATGCTTTAAAAATGGCACGAAAGCGGAATAAAAAAAGAAAAAGATGAATGCGCAAATTTATCTTTGTCAATAAACGCAACATTGAAACAAAGGTGAGCGTTTTTTGATTTTTTGGTTTTAATCTTTTAGTTTTTTAAATAATAAAAATTTATTTTTAAAGCAAGAAGATTGTGCCATAGATGGGACATATCTGGTTTCATCCCTTTTTATATTTTTAGGGTAAAATATATAATTTTTGAAGGTATGAAAAAACAGTATCCGAAAAATGTTTTTTTTCAGTTTAGTTTTCTGACACCAAAAAAGCCTTAACTTTAAAATTTTTGAAAACTAGTTGTATGTCTTTTATAACAAAATTTTAAAAGAAAACCCCGCCTTCCTTTTTCAAAACGATAAAACCGGCACATTTCTAACGTTGCCCTTTGCGTCAAAAATGCCATTTTCAATTTTAATTCTAAATTCTAATTGCTTTTTTACTACCATAAAAACTGACAAAGAAACATTTTTTATTCTACAATTTAAACACAAAACTTGAAAAAAATCCTCAAAAAAAAAAAAATAAAAT
Source organism: Panagrolaimus sp. PS1159 (assembly GCA_963922195.1). Lineage (NCBI taxonomy): Eukaryota > Metazoa > Nematoda > Chromadorea > Rhabditida > Panagrolaimidae > Panagrolaimus > Panagrolaimus sp. PS1159. Next base: position 2,476,412 of record CAWUHW010000016.1, on the reverse strand, counting down.
TCCTAAGCAATATTATTTTTTTCTATTACAAAATATATTGCTTAACGAGTTCCACGTTTCTTTGCAGCTTCAAGCATTTCATCTTGAAGTGTTTCCATAATTGGAATTCGTTGATGGGAAACACCTTCAGTATCAAATAATAAGGTTGGCTTCTTCCAATAATTGTTTCGAATGCGAGACCAATCCCATGGGGCTTGTTCTTGGCCTGAAAAATTTAAGAATAAATTTCTTTACAATCTTTATGGGAAAAATTTTCGAATATCTTAAAAAACAAGCGAATCCCAGCTGCCTTAAAACCACTACGTATTTTATAATTTAGTTATTAAAGAAAACAGCCTTTTGCTTAGTTTTGTAACTAAGTCAATTATTCTGCTTTTAAAAAACAAAACAATTAAATCATTCCAAGCTTAATTTTATCTGTAAATAATTATTAAAATAACCCAAAATACCCCCTATTACACTTTGTATCACTTTTGCTATTTAGCGTTTTTTCAGCTTTCCCTAATAGAAATGGTATTGTCCCAATCAAAAAACGTACTTCGATCAAGCCAAATTTCAATTTTTTCAAAGCTGTAGTATACTGTATAACAGAATACAACAAACCATGCACCAGTAAGAATAAAAAGTGGATAAAGCTCATATGCATGTCCCAAACGACGAACCAAGAAACTGAAAAATACAGAATCAAAAACCGTAATAATGTAGAATCAAGTTTACCGCATTGGTGTATCACCAGGTTTTTGAGGATTTGGTACTCGCTTATCACGAGAAACATCACGTTCATAAGAAAAATATCCAGGAATTTTAGAATCAACTTGAAGTTGTTTTGGGGAAGTTTTAGATGGGGCATGTGTTGCAGATGCAAATCGAACAAATGCAATTCTTTGCATACCAGCTTGAGAGATAAGCCGTGGAGTAATTGTTGACAACGACATGATTGCCTGCAAAAAATGGGAAACTTTTTAATAACACAAATTCCACCAGTTTGGTGTTTATAAACGTAATAAAGAGGAAAATATAGCTTATTATTAGCAAAAAATGCATTTTAAAAATGGTGTATGTTTTAAAAAAATTTAAATACAAGCAAACAAACAAGTTTAAAAAAATGCCAATAAAAATCGATAAAGCATTTATATTCTCGAAGTTAATGAACCGACGCAAGTAACATATTCTCCGTAATAGTTTAAAAAAACAAAAAGCTATTAATCTAAAGAAAAAAAATTAATATTCATGGATGTAGATTTGTAAAATCACATTTCTAAAAAAAATTTTAAAAAAACAGAACAGCTGTTTTTCGTGTTAAGAGTATCAATAAAAACTTGATTGCGATTTGAGTTGATTGATCAATGGTTTTCTCTCTCACTTTCAACTTTTCTGTGATTTTGCACTAGTTTTTTATATTTTTATTTTCCAATAAAAAATTGTTTTGCGGATAAAGATATGGCAAAACTTTGTCCAGTTTGTGGCCCCGTGCTAAGCACATTTTGTATGATTATATCTGTTTGGGGTGTTGTGGTAAGTATTATAACCGTTTTACTGATCTTATCAGTTTTTTAAAAAATTTTATATTAATGAATTTCCCCATTGTAAATTTTTGCTGAAAAAATGATGACATCGTTTTTTACTTTTTTGAAATTACTGTTCCTGTTTTGTCCCATATGGAAAATTACTGGCACAATTTTTACAGTATACTTTAAACAATATATTTTACTGTATTTTTTAGTTTTTGGCATTATTGGGACTTTTTTTTAATTTGCAAGCAGTAACCCTATTCCCTGATTTGCATTTTGAAGAACATGAAGAATATCGAACAGAACTCGTTGAAGAAAAATATTCATTAAAAGCACAACAATGTTGGATGGCCGCTGGTTTATATCTTGCAACATTCGTTTTTGTTTATATCCAAAATAGATGGAATCCACCAGTCTTGTAAATTCAAACATGACAAAAACATTCATATTTTTTGATTCTATATATTTGCAACGACCCGTTTTCACTTAATTTTTTTAGTCAATTTTTTAAAAAAAGAGTTATTATTTTTTATATTTTTGCATAATATCATTCCTGCTATATTTTTTTTGTGGATGTTATAACATTAAAAATGTATTAATAAAAAGTCAATGAAATATTTATATTTAAAAATTTGAAATAATTAATTATAATTAAGCATCTTTGATACTGTATTTTTGCTATCCTTGTTTGATAAAAAAATATGTTTTAAATTCGTTAAAGCAGAATTTTCTGTGTTACAAAAAAAGCGAAAAAAGAGTTTCACTTTTAAGGGGCAATTTCGCCTCAAAATTTATGCAATATAATCCTGGTGTTTTTTTCACTATTTTTTGTTCGAATAGTTTAAATAAATTATGATAGTGTATTTTGAGTATCGAAAAAAAGAAATACACATTTAAATTTGACAAATTCAGAAAGAAGTTTATTAGTTTTTTCGAGTTTTTGTGATTAACAAAAAATCTCTAAACTTTCTTTTACAGTTTCACATTTAAATTCCAATTGCTTTTTTTTATTGTACATTTCTGCTTCTTTTTTTTTGTTTTTATAAGATTACATACAGTTTATTATTAAAAAGCCAATGAAATATATGTATATTTTAATTAAATTATTACAAATATAAGCGTCTTTGGTACTCATTTCTTTTTTTTTTGCTACCCATAAATTTATTAAATAAATAAAAAAATGTTTTTAAACTCGTTGAAGCACCGTTTTTTTGTTTTGTTTTACGTTGCACTAAAGTGAAAAAAAAGAGATAAAAATTAAAAAATGAAACACCCGGAAAAAAAATTATCTATGAAGGTTCTAAAGGAGGATTTGAAGGTGATGGTGATGGCGGAGAAGGAGGAGGATTCATTGGAATATTTTGATTATTTTCTGGTGGATCAATTATTTCATCGAATGCTGGTTGACTTGTATCGGCTTCTGCTTCACCATTTTCAGCTGCAGATCCTGCAGCAAATGATACAAATATATCATCCAAAGTAGTTTGAGACTGAAAAAAAAATGCATTTAAAAAAGTTTTTTTAGTAAAAAAAATAAAATATCGATTTTTCAAAAACATCTAAGTTTCTTATTCATTCGATAGTTTTGATTTTGTTATAATTTTTTAGTTTTGCGAAAATGAGATTTAAACATACCAAAGAATAATCTTCAACGATAATTAATTTTTGAAGATATGCAATTGCTCCAAATGCAATTGTAAGAGAGCAATGAGAAGCCCGAATTCGAAAGAATAAAGTTTTGACATGAATTGATTGAAGTAAAGAACCAGGAATTTGTGAATGAATAAAATCTTTTGCAGTTTCAAGATCTTCTGATTTTCCAACTTTAATTGTAAGAGTATAACCTTTTCCGAATCTCTCTTTTAAATGTTGAATTGACCCGATTGCACCAAATTGTCCATCAACCATTATTGCCGTTCTACTACAAAGCGCTTCACATTCTTCCATGCTATGGGATGTTAAAATAATTGTTCGGCCAGATTGACGCATTTGATTTATAAATTTCCATAAAAATTCTTGTGATGAAATATCAACACCAGCAGAAGGCTCATCAAGAAGGATAACAGGTGGATCAGCAACAAGTGCAATTGCAGCAGATAATTTTCGCTTATTTCCACCACTAAAACTTCCGCTAATTTCATTTGCATATGGCCATAATTGCATTTGTGTGATTGCCCAATTAACAGTTTGTGGAATATCATCTTCACGAATTCCACGAATTCTTGCATAAAATGTTAACTGTTCAATTGCAGTAAGCTTTAAATTTAATGCATCAAATTGTGGACAATATCCAAGTAATCGAAATGATGAAAGTGCATCATTTGTTACAGAATTTCCTTGAATGAATGCATCACCATGCCCAATTGGAACACGTCCAGTAAGCATAGAAAATGTTGTTGTCTTTCCTGCACCATTAACACCCAATAATCCAAAACATTCACCCTTTTTTACAGCAAATGATAAATTATTTACAGCAAGAAATTGTCCAGAATATGCTTTAGCTAAATTTTTTACAACTAAACCATATTCAGAATAATCTTCAATTTTATTAACAAGATTTTGTTCATGTTTAACATCTTTATCGATGACACGATTTGAAGCATCTTCAACCAATTTCTTTGTTACCAGCTTTTCTTTTCTTCGAAGAAATTTAAAAATACTTTTTTGATATTCAATTATAACCAAAATAAAGATAAAAATTAGAGCATCAACAAATAATGCAAAAAAATGTTTTCCCATTAATTCCCATGTTGCAATATCTGGTAAAGGAACTTGTCCTAACATATCTCTTCTTCCAATTTGATCCAAATATTTTTCTGCTGTTACATAAACACCATAAACAAAATTAATTCTTGATACAGCAATACCCAAATTATATTGTGGAATAATTAAAAATACAACAGAACAAACAGAATGTGCAACAATTAAAGTATCATCAGAAGATATCAAATTTTCAAATAATAATATGCACATTGATGAAACAACTCCAACAAAAAATAGCCCAATTGCAATCATTGCATATGCAACTGCCGGAATATCAAAAATATATTGGAAGACATAAATTGATGGAAGTGTACAAAAGCTATAAAAATGGATAGTTTTAAAAAGTTTTGTATTGTTTTATGAGTATCACTGTAATTTCAAATTTAAAAAAAAACTTACTGATAAATAGAAAACAAAGCAATTGTTGCAAAAAATGCATCCCATGAATATGTAAAAACTGCAACACCCATTCTGTAATGATTGCATTATTTTTAAATGCTTTCTTCTTTAAATCAAAAACTTACGCAGAATACATTATAACAATTAAAAATGAACAAATAAACATAATCGTCTATAAAAAAATCATATTTATCTCTGATAATTAATTTAAAAAATGAAACTAACATAATCATAAATAAAATTTGTTATCCAATACATCCATGGTGAAACACCAAAAACCGTTTGAAGATGTCGACTAAATGATGAACGTTCTTCAACAAGTAACATGCAAACACTTGCAGGAATAAACGATAATACAAGAATCATAACAACAACTCGAAAAAATATTGTTTTTTGCAGCTGTTGACTGTCTCCAACTGCTCCAGAAACGGTTTGATTCATTGGATGATTCTAAAAGTTTAAAATTATAATTTTAGAACAAATTCGAAATTTAAATTCAAAAGCTGAGGTTTTTGAAATAAATCGAAATTTCTGACTTTTAAAAATTAAAGTTTCGAAATCAGTTTTTTCTTTCAAAAATTTAAAAAAAATATTTTCAAAATTTTTAAAATTTTAGAGTTTTTTTTATAAAAACTTACAATTGTCGTAATTCCAATTTCTTCAGGAAGAAAATTTTTTGGTCTTAAAGCTCGAAGGATTGCATTATGATATGAATTTGTATTAATTGGAAGAGCCGCCCAAGCTTTATTATTAAACCAAACTTTTGAATTTTCTTCTGTATCCAATAACGGAAGAATTTGTTCAACAAAATTTAAAGGATTCATATTTTTGGGTAAGAATGGATCATTGCTTGTTGTCCAATTTATTCCATCTGTTGCATTTTTCCAATTTAAATTCCATAAAATCGATGCATTTTTAAGGGAATCAATAATTGTTTCAAGACCCAATACCGTATATCTTTCTTCAAAAATTGTCATACTTTGAATGTTTTCATGTCCAAAAGTAAAACCACCAAGTCTAAAAAATGTTTTTTAAAAATAATTCAATAAATTTTCAAAATCTTACAAAACTTCTCGATGCATTGTTGTATTTTTAGAAGTAACTAATCGAAATTGTGAAATATTTCGATATGTTAAATCCCATATCCTATCTGATGTATTTAATGTAAATGTTTGTAAATCTTGAAGTGGATAATCCCCATCTGTACAATTCCAGCCAGAATTTGATGTACATCCACAAATTTGTGGAACATTATATGAAATATTTTTTGCATCATCATTTTCAAGATTTAAATATCCTTTTGCATATCCATCAAGACATCGAACATCTGTTTCATTATATAAACTAATATTTGTCATACATCGATTTCCAATACCAGGTTTTTCCATCATTGATTCCAAGAAATTTAATGATGAATGATTACGATTCCATATACCAAAATATATTTCTGTATAATTACCGTATATTACAGGTGTTAAATAGAGCGGTTGTTCTGATACATCATAGGATAAACTTCCAAGACGTTTTTGAAGTTTTGCATACATTTCAGCAAATAATCTAAATAAAAGACATCTCTCTTTAAAAGAATGCTTTAAGTTTTAAAATCTTACAATAACAAAATTGGACAAATTAAAAGACAAAAAAGTTGTAAAAGAGTTCTTTTTGAATTATGCCATCTTTTAGCAAATAATGCATAAGCGTGTTGTATTGTACGAGATGAACCTTGAACATAAGAAACTGGTGGATGTTCTAAAAAATTTAAAATAAATTTAAAGTTTCAAAAACAAGAAAAAACCTTTTTCATTTTCATTTGCATTCCCATTATTAACAAGTTGAAGCCCTTCATTTCCAACAGTTGCATTTCGACGACGTAATTTTGCATATATTCCTTTAATTGATGACCAAATTGTTCGACCATGTTGTTTTTTAAGTTTTAATTCACGGGATGGTGCAACTTTAATAAAAATTTGTTGCAAAGATGGCGCAGAAATTCCATATGATTCAATTCCAAGGTTTCCCTTTTCTTTATCCAATTTATCAAACAATTTTTGCATACTTTCTGGTTCCATATCCAATGGTAAATTAAATGTTATTTCAGTTCCAACATCGCCCATTAAAGCCCCATTATTAAAAGAATTAATTTTAATAAATTCATCAATTTTTGTATGTTCTGAAACAGCTGAATTTGGTAGATATGTTATTGATGGATCTTCGGCACGAATTTGTGGTCGTGCTAGAGTTAATTGATATCCATTTCCAAATCGTCTTTTTAAAAATAATCCAGAACCAGCAGTTTTAAGTTGGCCTTCAGCAATAATTGCAATTCGATCTGCTAAAACATCCGCTTCATCCATGTGATGTGTTGAAAGAATCATTGTTCGATTTCTTTTATGCTTTAAAAGAAGTGACCAAATACCTCTTCGAGCATGTGCATCAATTCCTGCAGTTGGTTCATCCAAAATTACAAGCTTACTTCCACCAATTAATGCAATTCCAATGCAAAGCTTTCGCTTCATTCCACCTGAAAGTGCGGTCGAAAGAGCAGAGCGTTTAAATTTCAATCCAGTATCAACAAGCATTTCTTCAACCTCTGAATTCAATTCAGCTCCTATTAAACCTTTAAGAGATCCATAAAATCTTAGTTGTTCTTCAACAGTCATTGCATCAAAGAGAATATTATGTTGAGGGCAAACTCCTAAACTATCCCGAATTGCAGGCATCTCTTTTCGAATATCTTTTCCATATACGTATGCAGTTCCACGAGTTGGAGTAAATAGACCAGATAAAATTGAACTAAAAAAATAAAATAATATTCGAAAAACTGATTTTGAAATAAAATTTCAAATTTCAAAAAAATTTCGAATTAATAATTTCAAAAAAGTAGCTTACATTGTTGTACTTTTTCCAGCGCCATTATGTCCGAGAAATGCAGTAATTTGTGATTCATAAAATCTTACAGATAAATTATCTAAAGCTTTTGTATGATTTCCATAAACTTTATCCATTTCAACAATATAAACAGCTAATGGAAGATCAGGCTCTTCTTCAAAATTTTCACTTTCAAGACTTTGCGGTGTTACATCTTTATCATGTTCAATATCTGCGATATCATGATATGTATTACACCAATAACTTTTTTTTATAAAAAAATTCCATGGTTGTGGAACTCCTAAAAATATGCAATTATTTTTTCAGCACTCACTCAAAATTGAAACAAACAAACCATATGTGCCCGGAAATACAGCGCTAATATACCATGCCAAAATTGTATAAATAAAAATATCAATAACAAAAGCGATTATAATTTTTGGTAAATTTACATGATAGGCATCTAATTCAATAAAATAAATTCCATCCCATGTTGCCATTCCAGAACTTTCTGCAAGCGCAATCATTGTTAAACCATATCCAATACCGGTTTGTGGTAAAATTAACTAAAGATATGTATCAGTTACAAAAATCAGTCATCAAAATCAAAAAAATGTCTTACAGTAATTAAAGTAAATGTTGGAGATCTTGCTTTCACAGATAATTGATACGGAACAAAGAAAAGAAAGAATAAAAGTGCCGTACAAGCAGTTGCAATATTTGCACGAGTAAAAAATGTTGATAATAAAATACATTGTGCAATACATGCCAATGCAAAAAGGATTAAAACAATTAAAATTAGTGAAAAATCAACAGTTGGCAACAAATTTCCAAATTTAAACATTATACAAATAATTAAAATTGAAATTAAATTAAAAATAAAATCTTGTGTTGCCCATACAAGAAAATGTATCATATCTCCAAGACCCTATAAAAAATATGTATTAATATTTTTTTCTTAAAATTGCTTTACCATTATTCTCATCATTTCTTTTAGGCGAACTTCTTTTTCCCATACAATATTTTTTACAAGTAATGCCGATGGAATCATCCATGAAAGAATTAAAAATAATGAAAGGAATACTGTAACATTAAACCTAAAAAATAAAAATGTTTGATTTTGAAATTATATTCACAAATCAGAATTGAAAATAAAAGCGATTAGAAAAAATGTCTAAATTGCCTTTAGATTCAAAACAAAAGTTTGAAATTTTTGCAAACCGATTCGGTTTAACCGAATTTTTAAATTATTTAAAATTTCGATTTTTTCTAATCGAAATAGAACATTTATTTTAATAATAAAATTAGTGAATTTTCAATGGTATAAATTGCACGTATTTTTGGAAGATATAAAATATTAAAAAGAAACATCCTTACCAATCTTGTTGAACACAGGGATATGGTTCTTGTTGAGCATAAAGTCCTTCATTAATTGTTTCATTTGTAAACATTGAAATCAGAGATTTTTCAATAGCTTCTTGTAAAAATGAAAAGCCAAAAGTAAGATATTTTAAATCTCGAAATGGACTATCCCTTGAAATAAATCGATTTGGTCTATCAATCAAAAAATCTGTTCCATCAACCAAATCATGAGAATGCCGAATTTTATATTCAGTATATTCTGATAAATCTTTTGAATTCGTTAAATTATCTGGGAATACAATTGCACTAAAATACATATCATAATTGCTTAAACACATTGCCTGCTTTTCAATATCTTTTTCACTTTTCATAAATCGAAAACGATCCATTCGAAAACAATTTGATACATTTAAAAATTGATTTGAAAAATGTTTTGCCATAATTAAAAGAGATTTTGAATCGGATGAATTTTGAAAAAGATGTTCAAGAATGTTTGAAAGTGTTGCAGTTCCATTTAAGCCGGATATCGGTAAAATCCATTTCAAAACTTTTGCAGCTTTTTGTAAATCACTTTCAGAAATTTCATCTTGAAGGCCATCAGATGATTGTACAAAATCAGATATTAAATCACGAAAATAATTTAATTTTAGTAATGGCTGATTTAAACGACGAACAAGTTCACGGGTAATTGGAACATCTGGGGATACAAGAATCAGGCCATTAAACATGGTTTTTATTCCAGCCGTATTTCCAACTGATAAAAAATTTAAAACATCACATGCTTTATCTAAAATTATAATATTTTAAAATTTTGAATTTTACTTTAGTTTGTTTGTACTTTTTTCCACAACCATATCCCCACATTTATTTACACCTCCAGAAGAATGTGATTGTCCGGGAGTTAATTTCATAACAAATTCTTGAACCTTTTTTTGAAAATCATCCAATAATGTATTTAACTGAATTTGTGGTTGTCCAGTTGAATGTTGAAGAGAAGAAAGAAAATTACCACAAAAAATTGCATCTAATAAATGTTGATTATCACCAAAAAAAGGTGAAAAATCAAATGGCGGAAATTTTCCAAGTGTTTGATTCAACGATGAAATTATTTCATTTATTCTTGTTTGACTAATTTTTGTATTATTTGAAATTGCAGCAGCTTCTGATAAAATAATTGATGCAACTTCAGGAATAATTTTATATCGATTAAAATTTCCATTATCTGATATTAACAAAGGTAAAAATGATGAAAATGTAATATTACAAAGTCCCACTTCTTTTACTTCATTATTTACAGATACAAAACTTTCTTTGACTAAAGTTTCATTACAAAATAAATCAATTTCTCTGTCTTCTAATAATAGCTCCAAAAATGATGCATTTTTATCATTTTTAAATTTTTGATACTGTAAATAAACATTAATAAATATTCAATAAATATTTTTAAATAAAAACTTACAGTTTGAAAAGCATTACCAAAAAATCTTGGAGTTACTGAAATATTTTTGAATTTTTCTGCTTTAATTTTTGAAAGTCCAAAATCTGTTTGTAACTGATTTATCATTGAAGTTTGAGAATTAAAAAATATTGCAATTGGAAATGCCAAAGTTGATGGTGGACCATTCGAAGATGTTCCGGCATAATTTGCAAGTAAATGAACAACTTCAGCTAAATCTTGAAAAACTTTTGCCCAACTTTCTTTGTGCTCTCCAATTACTTCTGCCACACTTATCAACCATCTAATTAATTTAATTATTCTAACAAAGAAAAAAATAATTAAAGTTTAAAAAAACAAAGCTAAACAAACATTGATTCGTGCTCTGTTGGCTTATTAATATCATATGTTTCATCACCTGTCGTTGGAGAACCTTGACAATTATTTGAAAGTGAACAAAATATTGAATGCATAAACGGAAGTATACCTAAATACATTCATTTGTACATTTTTTTAAAGAAGTTAAAAACTTACCAGCAGAGGGGAATGATTTACTGTCATAATGACCTTAAATTATTAATTTTTTATTACTGTAACAAAAAACGTGGTTTTTGAAGACTTACAAGTGCTTGAAAGAATATCAAAATTCCGTGTTCGAATAAGTACAAGTAAAAGAAATAAAAATATTGGAATTATAATTTCTAACACTACCCATAACTACAAAAGAAAAAAATTCAATTTAAAATTAAATTGAAAAAATACAATATTTTGGTGTGAAAAAATACTGTAAAAATTTTACTGTATTTTTTGTATTTCGTAAAAATAATTTTATTAACTTTTTACATCTTAAAAAACTTACTCTTTGTTTTCGTTTAATAATATAAGTTTTCCATAAAAGTAGCCAAAATTGCTTCCAAACAGATATCATTTCCCGGCTCCGCAGCCGACAGTGACACCCGTTTCTACTCCTTCTTTCCTATTTATGGAAAAAAAGAATGAATGCTAAAAAACACTGTTTTAATCACTGTAAAAAAAGTATGTCGCTTGTTAGCAAACAGATAAATTTGATGTTAAGAAATGAATTTTATTGAAAAGAAATTGATAAAAAAAGTTAGCACACGTCAGTGGCAAAAGAAAAATGGGTGCGAATCATAATAGAGGGAGGCAACGGAAAAAATTTCTGAAACATTTGCAATCAAAAACAATTGCAAAAAAAGTCATCAAGTTTAACATTTCGTTTTCAATGTATTTTTGTATGTGTTTAAACATAACATAAAAGTAAGCAAAAGCAAAAAAATGAGTCGATGAAAGAGACGCGGAGAACAAACGAAATACTTCACGACTACTAAAACGAAGAAGAAGAAAAAATGGAAGGTGATGTCAATATGGTAGACAAAAAAAGAGGTTGTTCAATTTTATAGTTTATGACGACAGACAATCTTTCTTCTTTTTTTTTGTCTTTATAAGTCATAACTTTTTCTCACTTGTTTTTTTTTTTCTTTTTCTTCCTTCTGAAATTCTCCGTTGCCTCAACAACATTTACGTTAAAATGCCTTTAGCAACACCACACATAAAACTTGAAGAAGAAAGGAGAAAAAAAGTGGCATGGAAAAATAAGGAAGTTAAAAAGCATGTTTTATTTGAAGCATGCTTTCTTTTTTTGTGACAAAGCTTTTTTCATTTAATTTTTTAAAGCAACAAAAATCACTGTATTTTTATGTTATATAAAAAAAGCCGATAGCTAAAGACAATAAACATTTGTGCTTCATTAAAGTTCAATAAAGTGTCAAATTTTTTGATAAAAAAAAAGCGGCGCAAAAGGTTCTGTGAGAAAAAAAAAGTGAGCGCATTTCTCCTTCCTTTTCTTCTTTTTCTCCAGCTGCGCCTGCTTTTTTTTATTCAATCCAATGAGTGAATGGTTCTTGACACGAATGCTTGCAATACAATAAATTTTTTTCCTCTTCTTCGTTGCTGCGTTTTTTTTGTGTTGATTTTTTTCTCCTTTTCTTTAATTTTGCCAATGTAAATCCAACTTTTTAAGTATTGTACATGAATTTTTACTTTATTTTTGTATTAAACAGTTTCTCCTCAACTTCTTTCTTTGATTTCCGACGGATTTAACACCTTTTTGATGATAATTTTGTCCCCCGTTTTTCATCTTCTATTTCGCATTTTTTAAACTTTCTCACAAATACACACTCCTTTACATAATTTTCCTCTACTTTTGTTTTTAAAAGATTTCCTGTATCTCTTTAACAGGCTTGCGTGTCATTTGATATTATTTATATTATAATTTTGTTTTTAAACTCTTCGTTTTACAGGTATTTCTGCTGACAGTTACAAATAAACTGCAATCATGTCGGGCGGTAACAACATTGAAGAACATCAAAAGAAGAAGCGTATGTTTCGTAAGTTTACTTACAGAGGAGTAGACTTGGAACGACTTCTTGATATGGATCGGTAAGATTTCTTTTATTGTTTGTTTAATGTGACAATAATAATTTATATAATTTTAGTACTCAATTCTCTAAACTTCTTCCTGCTCGTGCTCGTAGACGTCTTAATCGTGGTCTTCAACGCAAACATCGCGCTCTTCTCGCCAAGGTTATTAGTGCAAAGAAAAATGCTCCTGAACTTGAAAAGCCTGCCGTTGTAAAGACTCATCTTCGTGATATGATTGTTCTTCCAGAAATGGTTGGTGGCGTTCTTGGTATTCATGGTGGACGTACTTACAATCAAGTTGAAATTCGCGCTGAAATGATTGGACATTATTTGGGAGAATTTGCTATTACATACAAACCTGTCAAGCATGGTAGACCAGGTATTGGTGCTACTCACAGTTCTCGTTTTATTCCTCTCAAGTAAATCATTGTTTGTGGAATTTTTTCTATTGTTATTATAAAGTGTTAAGTTGTTGATATGCTTTTGCATAAACTTGATAATTTTTAAATTAAATATTTTATTTTTTTATATCACACAAAATAGATAGAGAATACTATACAATTATAAGATTTAAATATCAACGGTTCGACAGAAAAAACAAATTGGAATCGTAAAGTGGCCAAAAGTTTAGCAAGATAAAAAAGAAAATGGGTTGCAGTGGAAGCGATAGATTAGATTTTTTATAAGTGAAAGATTATTCGTCATGTTTCTACAAAATAGGAATGTAATTATCAATTTTGCTACGATGTCGTTGAGCAATGCATTCTCCAATCCAAATGATATTTCGCGTTTCTTGTTCCTTCAATTTGATAAAAGCATAAAAGACGCCAAAATGAAATTGATGAAGATATGCTTGAATGTTAAGTTTAACCTACAAATATTAAATCGTAAAAATTATTTTTCAAAATTCTAAAAATTTACTTCATATTCAAAGAATTTATCTTCAAGAGTTTTTTCACCTGCAGAAACACCACTTCCTTCAAACAAAGCTTTGTAGTCACTGTAGTATTCGCAAACTTGTTTAACTTGATCATAATCATCAGCACGAGCTAAGCCAGCGAGACCTTCAGGCCAAAGTTTTCCACATGTTGGATAAAGTTTTTCACGATCATCTTTTGCAAGTTCGGTATCAAAACTATTAATTGTAATAATAATAGCTCGACGATCTGCTTCAAAGGCAAGAATTTCACACATAACTTCAGCAGTTTTACCACCAAGATTTTTGCAGAACTTGTAAAAGTCTTCGATGTAAGCTTTGTAGAGAGTATTTCGAATTAACTCAACATTCATTTCATCTAAATCTTGTTCGTTGATGCCTGAAAATGGTTATTTTTTTATTCATGTTTTTTTAGAGCAATCACATACAATCAACGAAATATGGAGCAAGTGGAGTATCAACCAAGACAGCGTTATAAAGTTCTGCAGGTGTTGTAGCAATATGAATAGCTTCCATTTGTTCAAAAGAACCAAGAGGATGGCATTTTGATACAAGTTCATTAATTGGTCGTTGATGAAGTGTACCAGTGATAAGAAGGATAATATTATCAATCATATATGAATAACTAAAAAAACAAGTTTATGTATCTACATTAGTAATTTGTAACAAAGAAAAGTATTACGTTATATAATCCAAAAAAGTTGATAAAGGTTCCAATGAATTATTCCGTAAATGTGTAAATTCAGTGACAAGTTTTTCCTTTAATCTTTCATCAATGACTTGAACTGTAATATTTCCAGGTTCATTTGCAAGGAAATTGCCATAATCAGTTGATTGTAAGTGTAATTTTAAATCTAAAAAGAAAAAAGACAGTTTTTAAAAATCAATAAATAAAATCCACAAACCTTCAAGTGTTTCACATTGAACCAAATTTTGATAATCCGTTGTTGTAAGTAATCCAGTTTTAAATCCACGAATTAAAGCTTCCAAATATCCATGATCAATATTGAAAAAAAGTTCTCCCATTTCGTTCGGCTATTAATAATAAAAAAAGAAAGCTAAAAAAGATTAAAATTAAAGACTTAACGAAATACACGTAAATACTTTTATGATATTGGAAAAAAAGGTTACAAATAAAATGTATATAAAAATTTAATAGAAGAGCAAAGAACAACAGATCGTTTATTTTTTTCAAAGCCTTTGGTCGTCGCCCCAGAATCAATGAAATTGGTCTTTGCTTCTCATTCAGGGTTTGTCGTGTTGAGAGAATTGAAAAAAAGGAGAAAATGAAGCACTGACGTAAAAAAATTTTTATGTTTGCTTTTTTAAAAAGGCTTATCATAAATTTAATTCATCCTGTTTGTAATCGATTTTTTATTGTTTGAACATTATATAAAGATTCTTAAGGGATCAACGTTGTTGGTGATTAAATAATTTTTAAAAAACATTGTATACCTTTTTAATTTAAAAAGACACAAATATTTTTGCAACATTAAAATATGTTAATCAACTGTCACAGTTTTAAAAAAAAACACCACAAAAAATTTACTTTATCCAAAATTGCTGCAAAAATTTAATGAATTTTTAACCAAAGCTTTTTAAGTTACATGTTTTTATTATATACATGATATACCAAATTTTCACAAATTTACAAATTTTTAAACAACGTACAATTTAAAGCTTCCAGACACTTATCAAATTCTTTCCTTCATGATCACTTCCAATAATGTGATTCGTAATTTCATCATAAATTTGAACTTTTTGATTTGATTTTAAAGGGCCACGACATAAAATTCCTGTTTTTGGAGTACCATCAATATTCATTTCTTCAAGTTGACCTTTAACAATATCAGCAACATCCGAAGCAACTGAATGACCACTTTCATTGAAGGATTGAGAAGTTTCCAAGAATTCGTGTTTTAATGAATCCTGAAGAAAAAAAGGTGATCTCAAAAAAAGGGTTTTTGTAAAAACTCACTTCATCAACATTATCATAAACAGTACTGTAATCCTTTGTAGTTTGAATAGTTACAGGATGTTCTTTTGCTGGAGCAGCAGCAGAATGTACAGTAGGAGCTTGAATTGTTTCACTGCTACCAGCAACACTAAAACCAACCCGAAGTTTTGAATCCATTACAGCTGCAGAAGTGATAGATTTCCAAAATTCATCAACAGGAGTACCATCATTTAGACTCTGATTGAATCATAAATTTATGTGTAGCTCCTTCACTTTCAAGAATTAATGGATCAACAACAAGTTCAACATTTATTTCAGTAGATGAACCAGGTTTAATAATACCGGAATTTGGACGAACTAAATAATGTTTTGGTGCAGTGGTCTTTACTTTAAAATAAACAATTCTGTCTGAAGGGTTATCAAGACGAAGTTTTGAAGTAACAACTTCTGCAAAAACTAAAACAAAAACAATATATTAAAGTACACGTGTAATAATAAATATTTATTACCTTTTCCAAATGTGACATTACCCAAATTAAAGGTTAATTCTGTTGAAGGATCAAGACGAAGAACTTGAGGATGCTTGTCCATGATTAACTTATTTTTTTGCACTATAAAAAAATAAGTGTATCACTGTTTTATAATAAAATTAGTAAAAATTCTCAAATAACAAAATTGAGAATTTTTTTCAAGTTGCTAAATTGAGTTAATCCCCGACTATTTGCTATACAAATTATTTTTAATTTACAAAACGTTTTTTAAAAAAGAATTTTGAAAGTAATCAAATTTAAAAATTTTTTTCTGTCCATTACCGTAACTTTGTTTTATTAATTGTGAATCGACAAAATAAAAGAAAAGAAACAATAGTTTCCATGATATTTGCCTGATACTTTTGTAGGAGTGATTAATCGTTGAGATGCTTTAAATTTTGACAATTCTGGCTCTGGCACTGTATAATTTTGTTGTCTTGGAAATTCAAAAGGATTCTGTAAACGTTAAATAAATATAATAATAAACTACTGTTTAAATTTGATATTACTTGAATTAAAAGTGTTGAAGCACAAACAATCGGTTTTGTAGTTCCAAATTTTTCTTTTCCAAAATCTTCAACATTTTTATCATTAAATTGATTTGATACGGCTTCAATTGAATTTTCATAAGCTGTAATATTAAGGGAAAGGGTGCTATTATTTGTATCTGAACTTTCTTTCTTCCATCTTTTTTCAACTTCTTCTTTGTTAGATTTAACATTAATTTTTAAAATATTTAAATACAAATCGGATGATTTTTTCCATGCTTGTGATTTTCCTTTTTCTTCAAAGTTATCAGATACTGTAGAATCTGGCACTTTAAGTGACGCTACGGTCCCATAAAATGTATTTAAAAATTTCTTTATCATTAAAATCATTTATGTTTTGATTACAAATAAATAAATTAATTTTTAACAAAGTTTAAATGCTCATTTCTTTTAACTTAAATTTCAAATTAATTATTTTGGGATTGCAGCGATTTGTTTACCACAAGATTTATCTTTTTTAAATTTGCTATATAATTGAACAGAATATGAAATTAGAGATTTATGATTTTGATTCAACTTTAAATTGGAATATTGAATAATGTTATCAGTTTGAGGGCTGCCATTTACAGAAGATTGTTGATTGTCGTTTAACAATGATGACTTATCCTTCGTACACATCTAAAAGCATATATTTTTATACTTATCCAATGTTTTTGTCAATTAATTTTTAAAATTTAGAAAGAAACAAAATTATTAATTAAATTTTTTTCAAATATAGTAATTTATTTTATGCCTGCAGACTCCTATTACAAAGATAAAAATATGTTTTAATAAAAACGATGAAAAAGCCTTTGTAAAATTTTCTCAGCGACGCTCTTTCGTTTTTTGCATAAAAAAATTTTTTGCGAAAAACAATGATGAGCGTACAATTTTAACCAAAATAAGAATGATGGAACATGGGTGTGAAAGTTCAAGGCATTAAAAAAGTTCATGGCTTATTAATATTGGTACTTTTATAGATTTCCCCCCCCCCCCTTTTTTTAAAATTTTTCAAAGTCTTTTTTCTCGGGATTTTTACAAGTCCGAATTTCTTTTCGAACTTGTAAAAATCCCGAGAAAAAAGACTTTAAAAAATTTTTGAAGTTGGAGAGAGCGATGAATGAAGCAACCGTTCAGCAAACCGATGAAGATTGAAAAAAAGCCAGTTTTGTGTGCTTTCTCTCCTTTTATAGCAATTTCGTTGATTTTGCTTGATTTCATGTAAATTTTTTCTTGGTGAATGCAAAAAACTTATTAATGATAATGCGGGGAGAATACTATAAAAGATGGCAACTGCCTTCTTTTATAGTATTCCCCCCGCATCTTGAGTTTAAAAACACGGCAGAAAAAGTACACGGTAGTGTTTGTAAGAAAAAAATGTCGGTTATGTAAGCTTCAGGGTGTTTTGAGAAATAATTTTTTGCAAAAATGGGGGGGGGATACTACAAAAGATGGCAATTGACATCTTTTATAGTATTCCCCCCCCCCCATTTTCAAAAACATTTTTCAAAGAATCCATAAATTCATCTTCCGATTTATTAATAATTTCATAAAAATCACGATTTGTTAAATTTCGAAGTTCATCCATAATTTGGAAAATGGGGAAAAAAAGTGAAAATTTTAGAAAGGGAAAAGTCATTTATGTTGATGCGACTTATGCAAATTTTAAAGAAAAAGTGTAATTTTTTTTCAAAATTTGTAAAAAAAATTTGAAAATGGGGGGGGGGGGGAATACTATAAAAGTGCCTTAATATTTTTTCATAACATTTTTTTTTATAAAAGTAATTGTTAACACAAAAATTTTGATTACTTTTTTAGCAACAACCCAAAGAACATATATTGGGGTGCATTAGACCACCATTCGAATTCGAAAGGAGAAAAAATCAGGGAATTGGAATGGCCATTCCAATTCCCTGATTTTTTCTCCTTAAAAAAGTCGAGCTCAGCAAAAATTTTTTTATAAGTTTGACCACAGATCGCTGAAAGCAAATTACCATCAAAATGCGAAAAAAATACGAAGCTACACGAAAAGACGCGTAAAAACAATAGTAGTAAAATTTACAAGAATAGAAAAGAAAAAACGTTAAATTTCTGTTGCTGGTACAGCAGGTAGTAATTTTTTTTCACTTTCGAAGAGCACCCACTTGCCCATGTGTGATGAAAAATTTAAATTTTTAAATTTTGGAAAATTTACTTTGAAAATGATCATTATAATGTAATATTACAGTAGAAAAAAGTCGACTGTTTAAAGTTTAACTTTACCCCTTTCGTTCGATGAGCACTGGCGAAATGTCTTACAATCGATTTGTTTGCCGTTGATCATTAAAAAATTTACCAAAAAAAGTTGTATTCGAAAAAAATTGTAATTGAGCAAAAACCGTGAATTTAAAACTTAATTATTTGGTATTATTTTTTTCCAAACTTTAAAAATACAAAGGACATTAAAAATAAGTGTGCGCGCGTCTTTTTCTTTCTTTTTTGTTATGACTCATATTTGAGTTTTCGTTGTCCATCATCGATCGCTAAATCTTTATTTGTATTTTAATACTCTTTTATTTTGCTCTTTTAGTTAACAAAAAAGCTATGTCTAAAAATGTATTATCGGATACAAGTTATCGAAAATTAAAAGTTGAAGATCTTGATGCAAATGCTTTTCATGGTGATGAAGAAGTTGAAGAAGTCGAAGGCCCAAATGAAGCACGAATTAAACAGCTAACACAAGGTGGACAACAGCTTGAACTTCTTCGGGAACTCATCAAAAATGCTCCATTGAAATCAAACAATCAAGTAAGTTTTTTCTTCTCAAATCTACTAACTTTTATTAAATTGTTTTTTTTAGAATCTAAAAGATCAAGCTTCACAAATGGCTGCAACTGCTTTAAGCAGCTTCAAAATGGATGATGTTGGATCCACGATTAGCAAATTAAGCACCGAAGAACTTGATATTCTTTTACATTATGTTTTTCGAGCATTTGATTTTGTTGAACAACAAAAAATTTCTGCGAATGTTCTTCTCACTTTTCATGATGAAGTAAGTTTGCATTATTTTTCACACATTTTATTCTAATAACCACTTTTTTAGATATTCAAAATTACTGGACATGGTGGAATTTTACGTGTTTTGTGTTCGATCAATCGTCTTCAACCTCTTTAATTGCAAACATGATCTTGTCTTTTAAATGTTATTATCTCTTTATTTATTTTATTACTTTTATTATTATTGTTTATATCACATAAAAATATATAACAATGACTAGATTTTAAACATTAACATTTGAATCAACAAATTTGAATCGAAATTTCAATTCTTCGAAAGTTACGGGTAACAAAAAATTTGCTAAATGAAGTAAAAGAAATACAATACCAGATGAAAGCATACTTATAACAAAATTGCTAATACTTATTCCAATTTCAAGCCAGCTGCCTTCATCACGAAGATAAAAGAAGAATATCATTGCCATAGAATCTGTAAGAATCATAAGAAGAACAGATAGGCGAACAAGAATTCGATGTTCCAAATATAAAATTGCAGCAAATGATAAACCAAGAAGTAAAAAAGGTATTGAAATTTTGAACATCAATAAAGCGGCCATTGTAAATGGTGAAAATACAGTAATAAAATTTCGAAGAAATGTTGGATTGAAAGAATTTAATGATGCGATATTACCAGTACCAAAGAATGCAATTTCAACCAAACAAACAAGAATTAAAGCTCGCTTCCATTCACGAACATTGAAAGGACCATGAACTTCTAGCAAACGATTTTTATTAAACTAAAAATATCTTTTAAAAACTTACCATAAGCTTGAGTTGATGGAGCAGATTTAGAATGAATTTCAAGTTGAAAAAATTGTTCATCACTAAGATGTGAAAATTCTAATCTTACATATGTAAAAAGTACAATAGAAAATATTAGAACAAATAGCGATTCATATGCAAGTGATAACAATGAATATGGAAGGAATAAAGCTAATAACCAACAAATAATTCTTTCAGATAGATTTTTTGTAGCAAATAATGGTACAGTAAACCCAATAGGAAATGATAACCAGCAACATAATTTTATACCCATAGGTACGGTATTACAAGCATAAGAAATAATTTGAAGAATAAAAGAAAATCCAAGGCAAAATTTCAAAAATTTTAAAGATGAACTTGTCTCAAGATAAAACTTCTTTTGAGCAAAATGAAGAAGAATTGGAGCAGAAAAAGATGTTGCAATAACAAGAAATGGAATTGGAGTTTTACCGACGGTTTCTAATTGAGGAAAAATAGAAAGTAACAAACATATTCCAAACCATAAAATATTCCTAAATATTAATTATTGTAAATCATGATAAAAAGGCAGAAACAAACCATGGATAAAGTTTATTCCCTTGAAGGGATGGAACAACCGAAAGAAATGTAAGCATTAATGAAAGAATTGAGCGTTGAAAAAATGCAGATACAAAAATAGTTAATGACAGCACTAAAAAAGATATTGTAAAAAAAGAAAAGTGACGTAATTCTTACCAAAGATACTTATTATTCCAATCCAATGAATTAAAAATGTTTTTAATACAGTAGTTGACATTGCTTGTATCCAATCAAAACTTTTTACAATAATAAACCATTGTCTTGGAGATGTTGCCCAAACATTAAAGCAAAGTCCAATAAGATATATCGGTAACAGATAATACAAATAATTTGTAAACGGTAATCGTTGATACATTATTAGCAAAAAGGCAATCGCCAAAGTAACATAAGTTGGTTGATTTGGATATAACGATGTTCGTTCAAGTGGTAGCAATGTAGCAGATCTAAAATTTAAAAGTTATACGGTAAATAAAAAGCAGAAAAACAAAACCTTGAAAAAATAGAATACAATAAACAATTCCATGAAAGAAACATAAAAGCAATTGCAGCACCAAGTGTTCCACGTTGATATCGATGAAAATAAATTAGTGCGTCTCTTACTCTCGGAACCCAATCCAAACAGAATGAAGCTGCTTGATCTAATCTTCTTTGATTTCGTAATTCAGAGATTTGTTCTTGAACTTTATTGAGAACAGATGCTTTAAAACCATAAAAATCTTTGAATAAAAATGGAAGAGAATTTGATTCACGTTCAGTTCGACGAATATTATATTGTTCAACCATTTGTTTCAAATTTCCACATGCAGCTTGATATTTGAATTGTGGTGTTGCTTTTAACATATTTAACGGTAAAACTCCAACACTATTCATTGGTACAGCAATTCCAATCAAAGCAGAAATAAATGGAGCAATATCAACTTGATTAATAATTTGCTTTACTACAGTACCTAAAAAGACGGGCTTTGTTATCTATCTAAAAAAAATTCATTAAAAACTCAACAAACCTTGAATTCCAGAACCCCATGCAACAAACGGTGTAAGGATTTCATCATCTGTTCCAGAACCATGTGAACCCCAATCAGTCATTCCATGATCAGCTGTAAATATGAATGCAGTTGAATTATCACCAAAATATTCATAAAATAATTTAGAAATTTGTTCAATTCCATAATCTACAGTAGCAATATTATCAATATATTGCTTTGAATATGGCTTAAATCCATGTCCCTAAATAAAGTTTGGCAATATTTGTCAAAACATATTTTTAAACTCAGTAACAAAAAATTAATAAATAAAGTTTAAATCTTACATTTGTATCTAACCCAAGTAAATGCATAAAAAATATTTGTCGATCTTCATAAAGTTTTATTTTTTCATTTGAAGCATTTCGAAAAAAGTCTTTAACCTTTTCAAAAACCCATCGATCAAGGCTTGCCGCATCAGCACTTGCAAAATCTTCTTCATCATGTGTGTACATTTCTGCTTTTGTATGTTGAAGTTCATGAGAAAACATTGGTAAAATATCTGGACTTCCCCACATATAAGAAAATCGGCTTTGATTAAAAACTGAATCAAATTTAACAGGATTATGCTTCCATCCAAGCGTAACTGCACTAACATCTTCATAAAATCCCGCAAACATTGCGACGTGGCCTGGACGTGATTCTGTTGGAACATGTGATTTTGAGATCCCCCATACACCTTTACCATTTCTAATAATATCATGAAGAAAGGGGGACTTTTCAGGATTTGAAAAGAATGCAGTTGAACGAAGACCATCTAAAAAAAAATACATACATAAATTTGAAACATAAAGAAAACAATTAATTACCTGCAGAAAATACAACAACCCGTTTTGCAATAGCTGAACCTTTAGTAATTGGATGTGGATTTGCACCTTAAAAAAAGAGTTTAATTTTATCTTATTTTGTTTGTTCAGTTAACTATGTTGTTTAGTTATTTAATAAATTTTAATAGTTAAACCAACCTTTTACTAATGGTGACGTGTAATATATATCAAAGATTGAATAAAACAGTATCAAATGTACAATTAAACCAAGTATAAAAAAATGCATTTTTTCTTAGCAGTGATATATCCATTTCACAGCTCTTACAAGTAATGCATCTTTTATGCAAATTTATATTTCCATACAGCAAAAAATGTAAACAATAGACTTTTGCAAAAAGCTGATTGAAGCTTGTTGAAGAAGAAATAAATTAGCAGCCGATCGCGCAGCTGTTTTTAAAACTTTTACATTAAAGGACATTGTGCCAGGCGGTAATCCTTGAATTTGAAAAAATTCGAACTCTTTCGAAAGCTTTTTTTTGAGAAGCATTCTTTGAAGCAATTTACAGTCTGATTTTTTTACTTTTCATTTAAATTATAGTTACTTTGCAACTTTAGTTTAGTACGATAAATTCTGTGTATATTATTCTTCAAGGGTGACATCCACAATGGTATGTATTATATTTTCTGTCACTTTTTGTATACTATATTTATTTTTTTAGCTTCGTCGATATGCACCTTCTCAATCACCTGCAGGAAATAAAGTTAAGCCACTTGTAAGCTTAAAAATTCCAGAACCAAGTGATGATAATAAACGAAAGAGAAAATCTGCTCCTATCACTGTAAGCTTTTTATCTCTAACATTTAACAGCAATATTGTGTGTTTATTTTCAGGCTATTGCAAAGATTGATACGTCAGAATTTCGAAGTCCTTACAGTACAATGGCACTTGGAACATCAAAAATTGATTTAATTGCATTAAAATCTTCAAATGATCATGATAAAATTATTCAACAATTACTTAATAAACCTTTTAAATGTCCACTTCCTGGTTACGTTTGTGAGTATCCTTTTTTTACCCTTTTATTTTTGATTAATATTTTAATTACAGGTGGAAATTCAACTCGTACACTTGGTCTTCGTCGAAGTCTAGTCAAAAGACCACTCTACGACCCCTATACAGAAAATGCTTTGGTTCTTTATACTCCTCCAGAACTTACAGCTGATGAAGAAATGAAGATTAAAGAAAAAGATAAAAAGGTTCATGTCGTTGTTGACCCTGTTTTAACTGCTGTATTACGTCCCCATCAACGTGAAGGTGTTAAATTTATGTATGATTGTGTTACGGGAAATAAGATTGAAGGTTATCATGGTTGTATTATGGCTGATGAAATGGGATTAGGTAAAACCCTTCAGTGTATTACACTTATGTGGACATTATTGGTATGGCTTTTGTGAAACATTATGAAATAATTACATTACTTTCTCATTTTAGAGACAAGGTCCTGATGCAACACCTGAAATTAATAAAGCTATTATCGTATGCCCAAGCAGTTTGGTAAAGAATTGGGATAAAGAAATTGTAAAATGGCTTAATGGTCGCTGTAATTCACAAGCAATTGATTCTGGTAAAAAAGAAGATATTATTCAAAAGTTAACTGCATTCATGGACCAAGTTGGTACTCGTTCTGCAACACCTGTTGTCATTATTTCATATGAAACTTTTCGACTTTATACTAATATTCTTCATAAAAAAGAAATTGGTTTAGTTATCTGTGATGAAGTAAGCCTAAAATTTCTTAACTTATTCTATGTTTTATTTTGCAGGGACATCGACTTAAAAATAGTGATAATCAAACCTATCAAGCTTTAAATGAACTTAATTGTAAGCGAAGGGTATTAATCTCTGGTACACCAATTCAAAATGATCTTCTTGAATATTATTCTCTTGTAAATTTTGTTAATCCTAAATTGCTTGGTGATGCATCAGTATTCAAAAAAACTTATGAAAATCCAATTGTTAAAGGTCGAGATGCTGATGCATCAGATGCAATGCAAAAAATTGGTGAACAAAAACTTAAAGAAATGATTGAACTTGTTAATAGATGTATTATTCGACGAACTTCTGCATTATTAACAAAGTATTTACCTGTTAAATATGAATTAATTGTATGCTGTAAATTTTCTGATCTTCAAGAATCTTTGTATCGTGAATTAATTCGAAAGAATAAAGAAAATATTACAAGAAATGAAAATGCAAAGAAAGATGGTGAAAAATCTTCTGGTGGAATGACTGGGACAACTTTATCATTTATTACAAATCTTAAAAAACTTTGTAATCACCCACAATTAATTTATGAAAAATGTGCGAAAAAGGAACCTGGGTTTGAAGGTTTGTTCGTTTTTTGTTGAAATGGATTAAATTTATCAAACAATTTTAAGGTTGCTTAAGTTTATTTCCTTCAACTTTTAAAAGTAATTCTTTGGATCCATCATTTTCTGGTAAAATGCGGGTATTGGATTATCTGCTTTTGGTTACAAGGAAAAATACAAAAGATAAATTTGTGCTTGTTTCAAATTACACTGAAACTTTGGATGCTTTTGTTGAACTTTGTAATATTCGAAAATATCCTTTTGTTCGACTTGATGGTAAAATGTCTATTAAACAACGTGGTAAAACTGTTGAAAAGTTTAATGATCCTGAATCTCCAGAATATTGTTTCTTACTTTCATCAAAAGCTGGTGGATGTGGTTTGTTGTTACATTTTTGGGTTACTGTAGCTGAATTAATTTTTTAAACATTTTTAGGATTGAATTTAATTGGTGCAAATCGATTGGTTATGTTTGATCCAGATTGGAATCCTGGTTTGATTATAACACCTTATGAAAATTTTATCATATTTTCTTTCAGCAAATGATGATCAAGCAATGGCTCGTGTATGGCGTGATGGACAAAAGAAACCATGCTTTATTTATCGTCTTCTTGCTGTAAGTTTTTTTAGGGATACTGTAGCTGGCTAAATAAAAAATTTTTTTAGACTGGAAGTATTGAAGAAAAAATGTTTCAACGTCAAACTCATAAAAAGGCATTATCTTCATGTGTTGTTGACAATCAAACTGATGTTGCAAGACATTTTAGTCTTGGTGATTTGCGAACACTTTTTGAATTTAAAACTGATATTGCAAGTGATACGCATAATAAGTAAGGACATTTTAACTTTTATAAATATTATTATTCATTTTTAGGATTAAATGTAAACGCTGTATTAATGGCGTTGAATCAATTGATCCTCCAACAAGTGCTGATACATCTTCTGATCTTGCAAATTGGTTTCATTCTCAAATTAATCCAAGAAAAATTCCTGATTCTGTTTTGAAAAATATGTGGTCATGTGGAGTAATTACATTTGTGTTCCATCAAAAATCTCATGAACAATCACAAGAAATGAAACAAAAGATCAAAGAGGAAGAAGAAGATGCAAAAGATGAAAACTATGATCCTGAAAAAGATTGTGATAGTGATTAAATATGTATTTATTTTTGTTGTTAGCTTATTTATATTTTTTACGGGTTTTAATTTACTTTTGTTACAAAAGAATAAAATAATTTAATTTTTTTAAAACTATAGTTTATTACAAACTTTTTACTCAACGGTTTTATCAAATTTGTTTTTCCATTCTCCTGATTTTTTTTTCTGTTTTTCTTTGTTTCGATTTGAAGTCATAAAAAGTTAAATGAAAGCTTTTTTGGGTAATAGTTGATGAAAAAATAATATATATATATATATATATATAAATTGTTGGACATGTTTAAAAAGATGAAATTCGAAATATAGATGAAAAATTTTTTTCTATGATTTTGAACATTATAAATTTCGGAAGTTTTTTTGGTTTTTAACATATGCATATGATGTCCGCTATTATCGCTCAAAAATTTTTTTTATTATTTTCTGAACATCTATTTCAACTTGCAAAGAACTAGTCAAATAAAATAAGAGTGATGCAACAATAACAAACGCAAGTAAGTTTTTCCACCAAAATATTGCTGTTCTCAAATATTTTCATTGGGCGGAGCTTTGAAAATGATTCGATTTTGAAACACTTTTTATTCAAGTTTGGCTTTTCTTTCGTAAAACATTTTCATTCTTCAATTTTTCGTTTAATAAAAAGCGGCTGAAAACATTTTTTTTTCTCTTCATTAAAGCTTTTGGGACAAAGTTCTGCCATATGTGTGAATTTTCGTTATGGATTTTGTAAATAGTTTTTTTGTGATTTCAGTTTTTTCTTAATTACATGAGCAGAATCTGTAAAACATAACTTTTATTTTTTAGATGACAACAAAAAATGATTTGTTGTCTTTTTCGAAAGATAAACAGCAGCAAAATCTCTTTACTGTTAATTTATCATCTTCGAATGGAAAATTTAATAATCTCAATTTAAATCAAAATCATGAAAGCGATGTCGCAGATGTTTCATCTGTAAATTCAAAAAATGTTGAAACTGACACCAAAAAAGATCTCAATTACGGTAAAAAAAGGCTACAGTCTAAATTTTTTTAAAAAAGTTTAAATAAAAATTACAGTTTTTGAAAAAGAAAGGTTAACTAAAATTTTCGGATGAGTTTTTTGTGATTAAATCTTATATTTATTAGTACGTGAAAAAAATAAGGTTGGGACTGTAGCCCCCAAAAAAATGTTAGTTGAAAACGTTTTAACAAAAACAAAAGATTCAAATCCATGGAATAAAAATTCCCAAACAAATTCCATAATCGTCAACAATGATTCTGGCAAAAAAGTGGAATTAAAAAAAAATTTGAATGATCCAAAAAATCTAAATAGAAGCACCCTTTCACTTCATATTGCCGCATATGAAAATTGTGATTCATCAAATCTTGAAACATGTGCAACAAAAGCGACAGAATCTGGAACATTGAAAAATCCCAAGCATCTTTTTGGCATTAATTCAAATTTGGTCATTCAGGTAAAAAACGAAGATAAAGGATTCTTTAAAAAAACTTTTTTAACGTTGCTTACAGAATTCATTTGAATTTTCAAGACAACAGCAAGGAAATGGTGAAAATAAAAAGCCAGAAGTTGGACAATTTAAAGCATCCCAAAAATTAGTTGATCAAAAAAAGCCTGTTTCATCTTCAAATGCCAGCAGCAGCAAACAACAACCAGCAGCTCCACAAAATCCAAATCAATCTGGTTCTTTTCTTGGTTTAGGATTGGGTAAGATTTTTTTTATAGGTAGAAAGACAATGCTTTGCTTCGAAAACCTTAAATTAACACTTTTTGTGGCTTTGGCTCTCGGTTTTTTAAGCATAAAATTGTTGGAAAACAAAAAATATTGTTAATCACAGGTCATTCATGCTTTTTTTTGCTCTTCACTATAATATAACAAAAATCATGCAGATGAATTTTTATCAGTGTTTTTCTTACTTTTAAAAATAAGGAAAGTTACTCGTGATTGGTTGTAAGATTTTTTCAAGCGTTCTACTGCGTTTTTGATTGGAGATAAGTCTAAATCAAAAAAAAAAACAGCTTTCTTGATAAACTCCAATTAAAAATGTCTTTTTTAACTTTTTTAATCATGTAAAAAGAATGGCCTTCAAAAAAATGTTCTGCACTCTGCGATTCTTCAACATCTAAAACAATGTTGTTGATCATTGGCCAAATGTGTGTCGGTGTCAAAGACTAAACTTTGTTTATTGCAAACAAACACGCTTCCAACAGCAGCAGTAAAAAAAGAGCCATGTTTTTTGTTTTTTTGTTTGTCTCTTAAAAATTCAATGTGTTTTTTTCACTAACAAAAAGTTTCCTCTATTTTTTCAGCACTTTTGATTTCCAAATTTGTTTGAATTTTAAACAATCAATTTTTAACGTTTTTTCGATGATTCAACCAACAACTTCCCATTTTCATTTGCATTCCCATTAGCCTGTGTAAACGAAACTTTCCTTTATAGAAAAAAATACATTTTTAGTTTTTCTATTATTACATATTTTTTTGTCTCAGTGCAGCGTTTCTCTCTCTCTTTTAAAATAAAAATAATTAGTAGTGCCTAGCAAGTTTCAATGCGTTGGTTGGTTGTTGGAAAAACAAAAATAGGCTTATTCATAATTATGGTTTTTAAAAAGATAGCTTCTCTGTGGTAGTGACTTCCATTTTTGGCGTTTATCAAATTTTGAGGGATTACATTTTTGGTTATCATAAATTGAGATACTTGTAAAACAGACGAAAGTCTCTCTAAAAATCAATGAATTACAAAATGCGAAAAATATTTTTGTTGCTAAAAAGCAAAAAGGGCATGCCAGATGTTTGGGGCAACATTTACAAAATAAATATATTTTGCTCTCTGTCTTGTTTATTTGACTAGTTGCTGCCGTTTTTTTGTTTCTTAAAAAAGACAACCCTATGAAACACAATTTTAAATGTTTTGCATCCAATTATCATCGGTCCCTTTTTGTTAATTTTTAAATTCGATTTTTTAAATGCCTTTTAATTGTTGAAACATACCTTTTTTTAAATTTTTTTTAAAAAAGAGGTGAACATTTGTTGATTTTTTTGACAGCTCCCCATCAAACAACGAAACTAAACTAAAAAAATAGTCTTCACTCATTTTTTGCTCTTTCATGACGTTCGTTTACGAATAATAAAAACAAAAAATGCATCATTTGTTAACTAACGTTTTTTGCAAGAAAAATTTTAGTTTAAAGAAACTTTTACTCATCCATTTTTTTGTTTTTCAGGAAAATACCGTCCAAAAATGGTATTTGAAACATTAGTTGCAGATTTATTAAATCGATTTTTGGGTGATTTTGTTGATAACCTCGATGCTTCACAATTAAATATTGGAATTTGGGGAGGTATATCATTTTGAATTAATTGTATAAATGTTTAATCAATGCTTTTCTCTCTATAGGAGATGTAAAACTTAATAACCTTGAAATTAAAGAAACTGCTTTGGATGAATTGGATTTACCAATAAAGCTTAAATTTGGATTTTTGGATAAACTTGTTCTTAAAATTCCATGGAAAAATTTATATACCGAACCTGTTCTTGCAAATATTGATGGACTTTATATTATTGCTGTACCAAATAAAGGTGTCGTATATAATGAAGAAAAAGCAGATAAAAGAGATCAAGAAACAAAACAAAAGGAACTTCAAAGACTTGAAGAAAATCGAAAGAATCGAAGAAGTAAATACTTACTTTTGGTTTTTAAAAAGTGATTGTAATTAACAATTTTTTTTATTTAGAGCCTAAAGATCCAACTGCTGATACATTTACTGAAAAAATGGTTGCACAAGTTATTAAAAATCTTCAAGTTACAATTAAAAATATTCATATTCGATTTGAAGATAAATATACAAATCGACATCGGCCATTTGTTGCAGGTGTAACATTGGAAGGTCTTAATTTTCAAGTAATTTTAATCCTATTTATCTATTATACCTCTAAAAGTTTCCCAAATTTTTATAGACAACAGATGAAAATTGGAAAGCAACAATTTTAAAAGATACTGTAAAAATTTTTCATAAACTTATTTCAATGGAAAATTTGGCAGTTTATTGGAATTCTGATGCAAAGCTTATCTCAGATTTAACAGATAAACAAGAAATTCGAAAAGCTTTAGAAGAAACTATCACAACAAATGATAATCGACCAGAAGATTTTAAATATAGTATGTCTTCTTTTATCAAATTTAAATATATATTTATTGCATTTCTTTTTAGTTTTACAACCAATTACAATGGAAGCTAAACTTGCATTAAATCAAAAGCCAGAATCAGATGGCTCAAATTGGTCAATTCCAAAAATTGATTTAAATGTTGGAGTAAAAGAATTGGCACTTGCAATTGGAAGATTTCAATATCAAGATATTTTACTTTTCTTAGAAGCTCAAGAACGATTTAATACTGCAACAAGATATCTTAAATATCGGCCAAATTTAGTTGATTATCATGGACATTATCGTGAATGGTAAAAATATTTTAGTTACCGTAAATTTAATCCTAAAATAACACATTTTAAGGTGGCATTTTGCATATCAATCAATTCTTGAAGAAAATATTCGTCGAAAAAAGCGAAATTGGTCATGGGAACGAATGAAAGCCCATCGAAAGCTTGTACATGCATATCAAGATGCATGGGTTCAAAAGCAAACTGAAAAGAATCCAGGTTCCGAAGTTAAAGGTATTATTGAAAAAGCTGAAAGAGAATTGGATGTCTTTAATTTGAATGTTGCCCGACAACAAGGTGAAATGAAAATTGATCGACAAGGCCTTACCCGATTAGAAGATCAACCACAAGGTTGGACGGCATGGGCAAAATCTTGGTGGGGTGGTTCTTCAAAGCCAAAAGAGCAACAAGGTCAGCAGCATCATGAACATGATGGAGATATTATTGGAAAGTTGCAACAAGAAATGACTCCAGAAGAGAAGCAAAGGCTTTTTGATGCAATTGATTATCAAGAAAATACCCCTCCAACAGATTATCCAAAAGAATACATTGAAAATAAAATTCGTGTTCATTTAACAACTTTAGCAATCATTGTTGAAGAAGCACTTGAATTGAAATTTAATGAGTTTGTTTATAAACAAAAAAAAAGTTTTTAAATTTTTAAATTTTTAGATTGTCAGCCAATGTTGAACAACGACCATCAGCTCGAGCACTTCAGTAAGGATACCCATTAATTCCAGACATTATTTTTATCTCTCTTATTTTTTAGCGTTAAAAGTGCAATTAAATCTCTTCAAATGGTTGGAGATGGACAGCCAATGCTATCAATGCTTGAACCAACACAAAATTGGATGGATTTTGAACTTGAAACAAATCCATTATCTGGAGAATTTGATTCAGGAGTTTTTCTTGGAATTAAACCATCAATTTTTAAATATCATGCTCCTGCAGTTAATACTGCAATTGATGTATTTAAGCCACCAGAATCTGTTCGGCTCAATCAATTAACTGCTCTTGCATTAGCAAGATATGAAGATGTTAAAGTTCGATCAGTTACTGGCTTACAACATGCCGTTGATCAAAAAGATAAACTTAAAATTCGAATTAAAATTGAGCCGACAACTGTTGTTATAACAGAATCAGGAGTTTTTGATGAACAAAAACCAAATTTAATTACTGAATTGGGTTTACTTACAATTGATACAACTGATGATGCATCAGCTGAAGCATATAAAGATATTAAAGATGATCGGCATCGAAAAGTTGTTATGGCAGCATATGATAAATTTCAATTTAAACTTTCAAATATTCAAGTTATTTTTGCTGAAGATTTTGGTAAAGCAATGTCTGCTCGAAATGTTAAAGATTCACCATATCATGTTTTAAAAGTACTGTAACCAATTTTTTTAAAAAACATGTTTAATATTTTTAGTATTTCTTTTAGCCAACTGGACTTGATATTGGAATACATAAATCATCAATTGAAGATTTAAGTATGCCAAAATTGCGAGTTTTTGGTGATTTACCTGATATTATTGTTCATATTTCTGATAAACGCCTTATTGCATTAATGAAACTTGCATTAAGTATTCCACTTCCGGCTGCAGCTGATTCTGAACCTGTCATTGATTTAGCAGCCCCAATTGCAGAACCAAAAGCAAAAGATCGTGCAAAAATGAAAGCAATTATGGAAGTCAATGAATTGGAAGAAACAAATGAAGAACGAAATATAATTCCAGATGAAAGTCAACCTGATTCAGATGATGAAAAAGATAAGGAACGAAGTGCAGAAGATAATAAACGAATTCGTGAACAACAAGTTCAAATTGATGTTAATCTAAAGCTTAATCAAATTGGAGTTTATGTTTATCGGGGTGAACAAGAAGTTGTTAATGCTTCACTTCGTCGATTTGGTTGCAAATTTCAAATGCGAACTTTTGATATGGTCGTTAAAATGCATCTTGGATCACTTACCATTGAACAACCAGAATTCAAAAATCTTTATGATCCATCAAAAACTTTATTTGTTATTGATAATCCTCTTGCAGAAGGGGATGATTTAATTACAATGACATTTATTCAAGCAAATGAAGAATCTCCATTCTTTGCAACTGTATACAAAAATACAAAGCAATCAATTGATTTTCAATTTAAAAAATTAAATGTTACATTACATCAAGTTTGTTTTTTTAATGTGGCGTCTAAAGTGTGTACCTTCTTTCTTTTTTAGGGTGCATTAGCAGAAATTAAATCATTTGGAGAAAAATTGCAAGCTGAAATTGCTGAATTACATAAAAAGGATCCAGAAAAAGCAAAAGAATTTTCGGATAATTTGGATCGAGTTAATCGTAAAATTTCTCGACAAATTAGTGAAAGTATGTTAAGTATTGCATCACATGGTAGCGGAAAAAAGAAAGATGAAAAAATAAAGCGACAAGTTCGACGTGGTGAAAAATCTGCTGCTGCAGCAAAAGTTGATATTTCACGAATTATTGATATGTATCTTAATGCACATGTTCATTCATTAAATGTTGATATTGGTTTTAATGAAGGACCAGATACATCTTTAAAAATTTCTGATATTACTTCAACTGTTTCAATGAAACCAAAGGATATGACGGTAACGGCAGGACTTCGAGAAATTACAATGAAAGATGAAACTCCAAATGCCCTTCATAAAAAGCTTCTCTCTGTTGGTGGTGACAAAGAAGTCTTTCATATGGATTTTACACAATATAATCGAACTGCTGAAGAAAAGAAGCATATGTCATTGAGTGATGTGGATATGAGTGTTAAAATTCGATTTGCACAATTAAGATTTGTATTTCTAAATTTATGGGTTAATCGAATGTTAACATGGATTCATCCATTTCAAGCTGAAGCCGCTTTAGCTGCACAACAGGCACAAGTTGCAGTCTCTGAAAAGGCAACTGAAACTGCACAAAATGTTAAACAAATTATGCTTGAATCACCTCCTCGACTTCATTTAGATATTAAACTTGCAGCTCCAGCAATTATTGTTCCAAGAATTTCAACATCAAATGATGTATTTTTGGTAAATCTTGGTCAACTTGAATTACGAAATGCATTTGAAAAATCAAATAATGCATTAATTGATCAAATGACAATTCAACTTTCTGATATGCATGCTTCGGTTGGAGTTCTTATTGATGGAGATTCTGAAAAGGTTTCATCCAATACACCATTATTAAAGCCAATTTCATTCTCTTTATCATTATTCAGAAATTTAAATTTCTCTCAAATTAAAGATCTTCCTGAATTGGCTGTTAAAGCCTATTTGCCTGCAATTGATGTAAGCATGTCACAATTTGATTATGCATTAATGATGCATACATTAGCTGGAAATTTGGCAGAAGGTACTCCTCCTCCACCTGCAAAACCCCTTCCACCACCTCCAAGAATGGGTGATGCAGAAGCAAATGGTGGTACAGAACTTATAAAAAAGAAATCTGGTATTGAAGAAAAGAAAGCATCTGATACCAAAGGAGGTCCACCCTTACCTAAAAATGCTAAAAGAATTGTATTCAAATTTGTTATGGATAAAATTCATGCTGGTCTTTATTCAAGCAAAAGAGCAATTGAATCAAATAAAGGAAATATTGAAAGAAATATTAAAGATGCATTTGCTTCAATGAAACTTCAAGGCCTTTTGGTTACTGGTTATATGCAAGAAGATAATGGCCTTGATGTTGCAATAACCCTAGATACATTTTCAATGAGTGATGAAAGAGAAGGAAAAAATACAATTAAACAATTAATGGATAAAAAACCTGGTAAACACAATGCTGAACAAAAATTTGTTCAACTTAAATTTAATCAAAATTATCGTGGTGATAAAGATATCATTATAAATTCATCAGCATTCTTCTTATTTTTATCACCAGAATTTCTTGGACAACTTGCATCATTCTTTGTTGCTCCACCACCCCCAGAAGCTGATAATATTCCACCAGAATTTATTGCAAAAAAGAGATTTGCTGAACAACAGGCTGCTCTTACAGCAGCTCCAACGCCAACAACATCAAAACCTAAAACCCCTGTTTCAACTCCTGATGTTCCAGTTACTGGCGGGGGTGCCCTTGCATTACGGGGCTCAATTCAAGATATTGAAATTATTTTAATTGAAAATGCTCTTAATCCTAAAAATTCTCAAGCTTTGATTCTTTCATTTTCTGCTGTTTTGGATGGTGAAACAAAAGATGGAAAACAAAGAATTAATGGTCAAGTAAAAGATCTTCAAATTGTTAGCACATATTTTGCAGAAGAAATGCGACATTTAGTTAATTATTATGTTTTGAATCGAATGAATATTTTACTTGCTGTTGAAATTGATATGGAAACACAGGATCAAATTGTTTCAGGTAAAATTGATACCGTACATTTAAAAGTTTCACCTGATGTTATTCGACTTTTGTCTGCTGTTGCAACACAATTCTCTGAACATCGTATTGAAGTAAGCTTGATTGAATAATCAAAAGATAAATAATTAATAATTGTAATATTTTTTAAGGGTGTTGATACACATGATCCTAAAAAACCAATTATTGCAAAATATCCAAATTATTGGTTTAAAAAGAAATTTAATCGACATGAATATTGGTGGTTTTCGGATGTTGCAGAAGAGGCCATTGAAGGTTTTGAGCCAGAACTTGATGTACTTCCAATTCCAAAACGTATGGAAAAGGCTGTATTTTCAATTGATAAATTTATTATTACTTTGGAGGTTGGAACAGATGATGATACAGTTCCAATGATTCTTCTCGAATCTACACTTCGTTCAACGGCAGAAAATTGGTCGTCTCGCCTTTCATGTGATGCTGAAATGAAGCTTCAAATTTCATATTATAATGAAAAGTTTAGTGTTTGGGAGCCAATTATTGAACCAGTTTTAAAAGAAAAGCACGGTGTTCCATCATGGGAAAAATGGAATGTTACAGCAAAAGTTCGATCTGCAAGTGAAGATGAAGACAGCGAAGAAGGAGCTGCAGCACCACCAAAAATGCAAGTTTCAATTGATGCAATTGATGTTATGAATATTACAGTAACAAAATCATTATTGAATTTATTGACACAACTTTCAAATGCATTTGAAAAAGCTGCTAAACAAATTTCTCCACCAAAAGCTCGTCCCCTTCCTGGTACAAGTCCATATCTTATTTTAAATGACAGTGGAGTTGCTGTAAAAGTTGCAAATTCTGATTCTTTAAAAGTTTCTGAAAATGGTGATCTTATTGATGCAACACATGGTGATTTTGTTGAATTGAATATTATTGGATATCAACAACCAATTGGTTTACAATTTTCTGATGACACACAAAAAGCTGAACTTTGCTTAGAATTAATGTCAACAACTCGAGAAATAAATGTTATGCGAGCTGAAAAAAGAGCAATGAGACTTCCAAAACAAGCTCCATCAGGTCGACAATGGACATTAGTTGTTGATACAAATATTGAACAAAGTCGTCGGGTTGTTACCTTAAAATCTTTGGTTAGCTTTTTAAATCATACTGATACACCACTTGAAATTCAATCCCTTCGTGATACAACTCTTGATCTTTGTGGAATTATTGAAAATGATGATGAAGCATTAAATGTTCCACTTCCATTACTTTATACTCCAACGGGTGAATTTTTCATTCGACCTGCAAATGATCAATATGAATCAAGTAATGAATCATTTTCATGGCATAATTTGGAAACTAAAAATCGTGGAGTTGTTCGATGCAATTTATCATCAGATGAAAGACAATGCTTGTATTTTGATTTGGTTGCAATTGAAGAACCAGTTTTGGGAGAAGTTGGTCCAAATCAAGTTGATAAACAATGGACAATTCATATTTATCCTCCAATGGTTTTACGAAATTTATTGCCATTTCCAATTAAAGTTCTTGAACCAATGGCTTTTACCCTTGAAGGTGGTGATGAAATTCCAGTTAATGTTGTACCAGGTCATCGAATGATTTATACTTTGGAATATGAAGAATCATATACAGCTCGATTGGATATTCTTGAAGAACGAACAGAACTTGATTGCATTACATTTGTTGCAGATAAAGATGCAAATAAAAAACTTGTAAAATTGCAGAAAATAATTCGTAATTACATATAAATTTTTTTTCAGCATTTGGGCATTCATTGGTCAACACAAAATCGACGACTTGATTGTCAATTATATGCTCCATTTTGGTATGTTTATATCCGGTTTTTTCAAACAAACAATTTATACTTTTTAGGTTGGTCAACAATACCAACAAGACACTTTGCTATATGGTAAGTTTTACATTTCTTTGTTGTGCTACTATTTTTTGGGATTACTTGGTGCAAGGGTCAAATTATTATTTATTTTGCTCCTATAGACTTGTATATTTTTTAAAATGCCAATTTTCTTGCTTCTATTTCCATTTTTAATTGATTATAGGAACCTACTTCATCTGGGGTATTACCAAAAACATCATCTTGTCGATGTAGTATGTCTCGTCGCGGCTCTCATAATAAGGTCTGCCCTCCGAAACTTTCATTTACATAATTGGCTTTTAAGTATTAACACTTAACCCTTTCTTTTTAACAATCATTCTATTATTTTTTTCTTTACTCAGATATGGCTATGAAATTTTATGTTTAATCTTTCCATTCTTTTTAGCCTGAATATTGTATTAAACATGAACCAAATAATAATCCAATTTTGCTTCCATTTGCTGATAAAAATGTTGCTTCTAAAAAGAAGGCAAAAGTCAAGGTTGGAAATTCTGCATGGTCTGATGAATTTCCATTGGATACAGCCGGGACAGCTGCAAGAGTTATTTGTCCTGATGAATTGTGTCAATATGAGCTTACTGTTGATATTCAAGTTTGCCAATCTGGTCTTACAAAAGTTGTTTCTTTTGCACCATTTTATCTTTGTCACAATGATTCTAAATTTGATATGCAAGTTCGAGAACCCGGTGCTTCAACATGGACTTTGGTACCTGCTGAAGCTGTTGCTGGAATTTGGCCGATGCAAAAAGAAAAGCGAAAAGTTATTACTGCAAAATATGCTGAATTTAATGAAGAATCAGTTCCTTTTCCATTTACTGAAAGCTTTGATTCATTTGTTCCAATTGATTCAGATGTAAGGCATTTAAAATTTTATTTTTATCGGGTTACTGTAACTGACCTTTTTATCTTTAGCATTTGGGTGTATATGTTACATGTTCCGTTGGTGAATCATCTTCAGTTGTTCATATTGAACCTTTTCAACTTGGTATGGCACCAGTATTTGTTATGAATGCTACAAGCTTTAATCTTCAATATGGTCAAAAAGGAAGTACAAAACGTGGACAACTTTCACCATGGGAAACTGCACCATTTAAATGGGAAGATGTAGTTGGACAAGATCGAAAAATGGTTTGGTCATGTGGTGATCATACAGCTGAAGAAAGTTTATTACGAAATGCTTATGGCAGTTTCTTACCATCTAACAAAAAAGAATATCATTATTGGGTTTGCTTCTTGAATGGACGGCAAAGATATTTTTTGGTTACTGATGATTTGGCTGTAATGACAACCGCTCAACAAGCATATGAAGTTGAAAGAATGGATATGCAAGCAGAAATAAATATTCAAGGTATTGGAATTTCTGTTGTCAATAATCTTATTTCACAAGAGCTTCTTTACATGGGCATTTCATCATCTGGAATTATGTGGGAACAAGAAATGAAAAGACGATTTAAACCATTCTCTGTTAGAGATATTGATGCTTTAGAAGATGCATATCAAAAATGGATTGGAGAAAAGAGTCCACCTGGACAACATCAAATTGTTTTGCATGGAAATCATGCTACAGTTGATTTTGATAATATGATTATTGCAAGAAAAGGAAAGAAAGAAATGAAAATTCGTCGAAATTATGCAAATGGATTATGGATGCTTTATCGACAATCTCTCCATCAAAAACAAATTCATCTTAAAATTAATCATATTCAAATTGATAATCAACTTCCGGCTTGTATTTTTCCAACAGTTTTAGCAGTAGTTATGCCACCAAAATCTGTTATTGCTGATAATGCCCCAAAGCCATTTACTGAAATTTCAATTACAATGCAATCTTCTGAACATTCAAATGTTATTCAATATAAATATCTTCATGCTTTAGTACAAGAGTTTTCAGTTCGAGTTGATCAAGGTCTTATCAATTCAATGATTGCAATGTTTACAAATGAACAAATTTCTGCGCCTTATAACAAGGAAATGTATAATAAGGATCTTGAACTTGCTCGTCCACATTTTTCTGAAATGGTTGCAACAACTCAAGCAACTCAACAAAAAGTTTGTTACAGAGTCACTTTAAGCTTATATAATCAAAGCTTTTTAAGGCATTTTATGATGATCTTCATATCTCACCACTTATGATTCATTTATCATTTTCACAGTAAGCCAACAAAAAAAATTACTGTAACATATTAATCATTAAATTTACAGAGGTGGAACAGCTGCTGGTGTAGGGCCACATGATCATACAAAGAAGAAAGATGAAAAGGGTGGCATTAATATTCAATCAGAATTTTTAAATGTTCTTCTTAAATCTGTTGGTGTTTCTGTTACTGAATTGCAAGATGTTGTATTTAAATTGGCATTCTTTGAACGTCGATATGTCTTTTATAGTCATCCACAACTTCAAGCAGAAATTCAAAGACATTATACAATGCAATTTGTTAAACAACTTTATGTTTTGGTTCTTGGATTAGATATTATTGGAAATCCATATGGTCTTGTTCGAGATTTATCAACTGGTTTAGAAGATCTCTTCTATCAACCTATGAATGGTGCCATTCAAGGCCCCGAAGAATTTGCTGAAGGTCTTGCCTTAGGTGTTTCAAGTCTTTTTGGTCATGCGTATGTTTTATAAAAAATAAAACCTCATTAAAAGATAAGCTTTAGCGTTGGCGGTGCTGCAGGGGCTGTTAGTCGTATTACTGGAACTCTTGGAAAGGGAGTTGCTGCCTTAACCCTTGATGAAGATTATCAACGAAAACGTCAAGAAGCAATGAATCGTCGGCCACAAAATTTGACTGAAGGTCTTACTCGTGGTGCTAAAGGACTTGGACAAGGTAAAAAAAAAGTTATTTTTTTGTAATTTTTAAATTAATTATTTTTAGGTGTCTTTGATGGTGTTACTGGAATTATTTCCAAACCAGTTGAAGGAGCAAGAACCGGTGGCGTTGGCGGTTTTATGAAAGGTGTTGGCAAGGGTTTAGTTGGTAAGCTTTTATTTTTTGATTTATTTTTTGAGGAAATTAATTTATTTTTTGCCATTTTAGGTGCTGTTACTCGACCTGTTTCTGGTGTTGTTGATTTTGCTTCTTCTTCCTTGGATGCCGTAAAAGTTGTTGCGGGTGGTGGGGATGCTGCAAAAGCCCTTCGACCTCCACGTTTAATTCCACGTGATCAAATTGTTCGTCCATATTCTTTCACTGAAGCCGTTGGATACAAATTCTTCCGAGATACTGATCGTGGAAAATATGCTGATACTGATTATTTTGTTTGTCATGCTGTAATTAGCGATCGATGCGTTTTTATTGCAACAAATCGACGTGTATTACTTGCAAAACGACAAGATTTATTGGGAACATGGGCAGCTGAATGGGCAATTGAATATAATGAAATTGCAAATATTAAACGAACTGCCAGTGGTTTATCCTTTGAACTTAAACAAAAAAAGAAAGGCCTTCTTGGATTGGGTGGAACAAAGGGAAAGGTTATTGAATTTAAAGATGAAAATATTGCAGATAAAGTTGCTTCAAGAGTTGAACAAGCATTTAATCTTGCTTAATTGTTTTTTTCTTTTATCGTCGTCTTTTAATTTGTTGTATTATATTTATATTACTATTTTTAAATAAATAAATAAAATATTTGTTAAATAATTTTGTTTATTTAAAACATTTTGAAAATGGCTTAATTTAAAAAATTTCAAACATTATTATTTTTCTGGACGTGTGACATTTGTTGATCGACACCTTTTGAAATCCATTAGAGAAATGTAAATAAGTATTCTAAAAGTTTTTTGTTTTTAACTTTAAGAAAACGTTTTTAAAATTCCAACTCATTTGTAATACAATATAATAAGGTCCCGAAACACATAAAGAAAAAATTCGAAAATTCCGTTGAATCAAATAAAGCAGAAATAAAATTAAAAAATGTCAAAAAGAATGTTGTTTTTATTGAAGTTGTAAATGTCTAAAAATTTTATAATGGAAAATAGCGAAATTTTCTGTGGGATTTTTACAGGCGTGTAATAAAAATCTTACTTGAATTAAAAATCTTTTTTCATATTTTGATAATTTTCGTTGTTCTGAAATATTTTATTTAAAAGTAAAATAAAACTTACAACTTAC
Organism: Panagrolaimus sp. PS1159; assembly: GCA_963922195.1. Lineage (NCBI taxonomy): Eukaryota > Metazoa > Nematoda > Chromadorea > Rhabditida > Panagrolaimidae > Panagrolaimus > Panagrolaimus sp. PS1159. The sequence goes on along the minus strand of CAWUHW010000016.1, from coordinate 2,435,186 downwards.
CATTTATTTTTTTAGAACAAAGAAAGAATGAAGAAATTGCATTTAAAATTACAGCAAATGGCAAACAAATTATGTACAAATTACTTTCAATCCAAAATGGTATTTTACATTTTTCAGGCGATGTTGGCCATGTAAAATATTTGAGGTCATAATGCAGATTACATTCATCGAACAAATATGGCAAAATTAATAATACATTTACAATAAATGTTAAAATAATATAAATAATGGTATTTTTAAAAGAAAAAATTGTAGAATATTTCCAATAAAATAAAATTGCAAATAATCGATTTATAGCTTTTAATATTTGAAAAAAGACAGTTGATGATGAAAGAAAAAAACAAAGATATCCGAGATTTGGTAAAAATGTTTCAAATGATCTGAAAAGATTGAGTTTAAAAAAATTGTCAAAGAAACTTTATCGATTTTGAGTTCCGTTTTTTGTCCAAAAATTCGAAACTAAAATAACTTTTAGACTCTTTTCAGTTTTTTCTGCCATTTTAAAGGAGCTACTTAAGGTTTAAAAGCCGTTTAGAATTTTTTTATAAAAGAATTTTCGAAAAAAAAACCTATGATCATTTCTTAAAGAAAAAAATATGTAGTTTCAGTTTCGTTTTTTTTTGATTTTTTGGTGTCAAATATTATGATATATTTTTTCTAAAAAAACATACAATAAAGCCAAAATTGTAGCAATCGAATATTCTAACATAAAACTTATAAAAATAAGAATATCTGCAGCACAAATAATTCCAAAACTACTTTGCAGAAGTTGTTTTTTGTAAAGTCTATTTAGAGATAGTCCGCTAAAGAATGAAGCAATAAAACATGTCTATAATATTTAATTTTTTTAAACGTGTCTGATAATAATAAAAACCTACTGTAATAAGAATAAAAATTTTCACCACTGTATTTATCATTTTAATTTTGCGAAAATTAAAATCTGAAATTTTTTCCAGAAATTATTTAAATATTTAAAGCCCGGCTTTTGAAACAAATTGTTTTTAATCTTATTTTAAATGACAGAAATAACTGCAAGTTTATTCATAATGTTTTGAGCTTTAAAAAATATCAAAAAATTACAGTAAACTATAAAAAGTAAATCATGTTCAAATTTTTGGGAGAATTAAGATTTTTAAAACCAAACTTACTCAAAATTGAGTTTATTTTTCTCGTTTCTTTGAAAAAAACATGCGAATGTAAAAAATTCATTCACAAATAAAATTAAAATATAATAGTTTTTGGAATTCTTTGAAACAAAAAATAAAAAATTAAACTTTCACGAAATATTCTCAGAAATAATTGATGTAAGATAATTTGATAAAAAAAAGTTATTCCGAAATAAATTCTCTGAAATCTTTTTTTTAGAAAAATACGAAAACTACAAAATATTTTTAGATTTGAAAAAAACACATTTATGTTCCATTTTCAAATTCAAAATTACAGGTTACTTTCCACGCATTTTACAAAAATATTTTTGAACATTTGGACATTAAAATCTATGAGTTAATTGCATAATGTATGAATGTGATGCTATCAGGCATGTGCCAATTTATACTCTTCTCTTATTAAAATTACCTTTTCCTTGTATGCTGAATAAAATTACATCATGGAACTTCAAAGTTTTTAAAAACTGATTATTAAATTTTTTCATTACTTTGTTATTCTTTTCAGATGTTTTAACTTCATTTTTTAATAGAAAAAAGTTTTCAACATAAATATTTTTCATACAATTTAAAAAAATAAATACAAATAGTTTTAAATGTTTTTTTTACAAAAAAAAAGAGAGAGAGATAAATCCGGGATAAACATTTTCTTTTAATTTTTAAGTAAACCTTCAGTAAGAATGAGTTCAATTGCTTCATTGATATATTCGGGTGAAAGAATTCCTTCAGGTTTTCCACCAAAAATAGATAATTGCCGTAAATGTGGTGGAAAATTAATGAATGGTTGAACAGAAAGTTCATTAACAAATTCAATAAGCTTTGGAAAATATATTTCAACCCAACATGGAGCATTTAGTAATGAATTATTTATAACATCTTTATTTCGCATACCTAATCCCATACGAATTTTTGTTAAATTTTGCATATCATTTAATACTTGCTAAAAAATAATTAAATAAATATTATTTCTATAAATGAATGCGCTTACATTATTAATTTTATCACGTTCATTTCTATCAAGCCGCCTTCCACCAAAAACTCGACGATATGCATTTGAATATAAAATTTGATGAATAATTTGTCGCAAATCAAAAATTTTAATTGTTGATTGTTGATAAGCTTTATGAATAACTGATTCTCGGCCTGATTCTCGATCAAGATAAAAGCTTTCAATATGTAATGGAAGTGGCGAAAAACATGTCACCCAAAGTTCTGTATCATTTCGAACATCAATTCGAACTCCAATATCTATTTTATTTCTGCAAAAAATTTTATTTAAATGCCTAAGGGTATAGCAAAATCAAAATTTCGATTTCAAAGACCAAAATTTCAACGATTTTTTTTGTAAAGAAAATTTTGATTTCGAGAAAACAAAAATTTCGTGGTGAGAGTGTTTTTACCTATCATAGATAATTCCTTCATCAAAGATATCCCGTAATCCAAAGAATTGACTAATATTAAAGCAATCAACATCGTGCTCATCATTTGGATCTGTTGTACAAACATATAGGGTATCTTTTTTGCATTCAAATAAATAATCATATTGAAAATCTCTTTCAAAATATTTTACAGTACCCCAATTTTCACCATCTTAAAAAAAGGTATTACAATTTAAAGGCAGTTTTCAAAAGCTTAAAGAATCTTACAATAAAGTTTATTTGCTTCACCATGAAAGCATTTGGAATAATATTGGCTGGTACTAATAAAATCAATGAGGGTTGTATTTTCAGATGAAAGGCCATCAGGACAAACAGATATTGGAACAGGAGGTTGTTCAAGGGTAAGGGCACCACTTGCTGCCCCATTTGCTAATGCCGCAATAATTGTTGCAAGTAGAACATGTTCAGGGGTAAAATTATCAGTACCAGGATGTCCTGACTTTTCTTGATGATTTATTGCTGTAATAAATGCTCCCAAAGCTGCAATCATATCTTCTCTTTGATGGGTACGATATTCGTCAATTGGTTGTCCACGAGAAATGAGTTCAGTTTGAAGGGCTTGAACAGCTGAAAGCCGTTGGGTAAGCCGAAGTAAATTTGGATTATCATTAAATAACTTTGGAATATTAATTTGTTGAAGATTTACAAGCTCAAGTGCTAAATTTAAATTATTACTAGCCATATTTTTTTTCTTAAAATTTAATTATTACTTGGATATTCATCAGCTAAAAATTGTAAAAGTGTTTGAACTGGGAATGTTGAGGCACGTTGGCGTCGGGTTATTTGTGGCATATTATTGATTAATGTAATAGAGGTAAGATTAGTTGTTGCTGTTGTTGTTGTGGTGGCACTTGAGACAGTCTGGCCTGTACTCAGAGGGCCTGTCTGGTTTTCTATTGAAGAAATATCGCTTGAAGGTTGAAGAGAAGGAGGGGCAGCAGCAATGGTTGTTGTGGGATTTGTATGTAATGAACTAAAATGTTGAAGGGTATCTGCCATAATTTCATCATTTTGTCGTTGTTGCTCTGATACAACATTAAATAAAAATGCTAGCGGATTTGGATGTTGTTGTTCTTGAAGTTGCTGCTGTTGTTGAAGTTGTTGTTGTTGATGTTGAAGGATTTGTTGCCGAAGTTGATTAGCTAAAAACGCTTGGGCAAATGTTGGAGGTGGATTTGAAGAATCTGAAGCAGTGCTTCGAAGGAGATTTAAGAGATGGGCTGAATTTAGCAATGATGATTGTGATCCTGTGGCAGTTGAAGGCATCGCTTGGCTTGTTGATGGTAAAATTGGTTCAGGCTTTTGAATTGATGGCATTGTTGAACGTCTTGCTGATGCATTACTACTTGTTGGATGTTGATGATGGTCTTCACTAAAAAAAGGGGATATTATATAAATGTAATTTAACCAAGTTAAATTTACTGTTTAAATAATCTTGAATTTCGAATATGTTCTGTTGTTGCAGTAGATGACATTCGGCTTCCTCCACCACTACTGCAATTTGGAACTAAAACATTTCCAAGCATAATTTCTCCACTTCCACCACCACTACCTCCATCATTTGTAAGTGAAATTCTTTCATAATGATATGGATTTACACAAACTGCATCAGTTTTAAGCTCAAATCCTGCAAGACAAAATGGTAAATGTCGAATTTCATTTTTATGTAAATCTGGCCATCGAAATGTTCGAGCATATACCACATGCGGGAATCCTTTTCTTCCAGCAACTTGTAACCTTCCATCTAATGTTCGAGGAATTGTTATACAACCGGTATGCGTTTCACCTTTTGTTGTAACAGCTTTTATAAAATCATCCAATTCATTCCTTTTATCTTTTAATTTTTTTATTAATGATTCAACAGCTTTTCGCCCAAATTCTTGATCTTCACCCTATATACATACATATATCTATGTTTAAAAGCAAGCTTGAAAAAAAAGTAAAACTTACTTGAACAAACTTTGAAAGAAATGATGCAATTGTTCCCACTGAATCTCCACTTGATGGTGGAGGAGTTGTACGGATATTATGGACTACATTCTCAGGATTTGCATCAACTTCCATAACCTACAACAAAAAGAAAGAAGAGGGCTTAAAAGTTATTTTTTAATTTTTAGCAAAGTTTTACACTCTTAGAAAGAATCAATTCTTTACATTCGCAGTGTTTTTGTTAAATAAACGCACAATTTATATTTTTAACATAGTTAAAATGTTAAATTTACACAGAAAAACATCTCATTTTATTTATAAAAACACTTCAATTTAAAAATTTTTTATAAACACGGAAAAAAGCATTTTTTTGTTTGTATCTGTTTTTTTGTATTTGGCACGCACATTTGGCCAAGTTTCTTTTGAAAAAAAGCTGGCAATAAATTTCTTTTGTGCCAGTTTTTAAAGTTCAAAAATGAGTCATTACTTTTGTTTGTTAGTTGAAAAAAATAAGTATGTGACTTAATTTAAAGTTTTAATTAATCTTTGTAAGCTCCCTGCTTTTTTCCTTTAAAAAGCAAAGAAAATTTTGATTTACATTTATTTAACAAAATCGAAATTACTGAAATATTTACCAACCTTTTTTGGAATTCCATTTAATCCATTTGGATTTAATAAATGTTGAGATGCTTTAAAATTCGTAATCTCTGGTTTAATTTTTTTATCCTCTTGTTGTCGAGGAATTTCAAAAAAATTCTATAAAATTTATTTTTAATTTTTTCTGGAAATTGATAATCTTGCTGAAAAAGTTAAAGAAGAATTGTTAAAAAATTGCTCGGCATTTTTTAGTGTTTTTGGAATTGTTTTCTGCGAAAATTTCAATTATTTTATAGAAACAGTAACCCTAAATAATACCCTTTCAACTTTCATTGACTCATTTTGAAATGAAACTTCACCAGAATTTTCAAGGGCATTTTCATATGCTGCAATCCGTGACAAAGTACTGCAACTTTCTTTTTTTTCATTTATCACTTTTTCGCCTTCATTTTTATCAAAATGTAAGGGTTTTTGAAAGTTGTCAAAAGTATTCCACAAATTTTCACATCTTTTTTGTCTTTGATAATCTTCATTTTCAATGTTATTATTTTCTTTTGATGCATAATTTGAAGTTGAATAATTTTTATTACTTTGTTGAATATCATTAAAATTTAAACATCCATCATTTAAATTTAAATTATTAAATTTTTCTTCAAATTTTTGAGAAAATGACGAAAAAGCTTTTCCTTCATTATTTATTGGGAAAGTATTTGACATCTGCAAATATTAAAACTCTTATTTTAAAAAATGATATAAAACAAAACTGTGCTGCAAAATTAATATCAAAAGCAAACATATGAAAAAAAATAAAAAAATAAATAAAAAGGCCGAAACGAGCGACGGTTAGCTCTTTTTTTCAAAGCAGCAAAAAGAAAAATGAACTTTGGCCCGAAATTTGTTTTTTTTTTCATCGATGTATCCTTTCTTTGCCAAAAAATAGCAATGAGAAACACGTGAAAAATGAAATTTGGCTGAATTTATTATTATATTTTTTGCAAAAATCTTGTTTTTGAATCTATCTTTTATGCTAAAAAAGCTGCTTTTTTGCAAAAACGTGCATTTATGAAATTTCAAAATCTTATGGTACAAATTTGAAGGAAGCATTTTTTTGAAATTTGATTTTTTCTTTGTTATTTTATTTGAGTATTAAATCATTTAATGTTGAAAAAAAATAAAAATCAAAGTCAAAAAAAGATATCTTAAATTTACAAAGAGCTCGCATTTAGTTTCTTTCAAAGTTATACAATATTATATAATAATTATAACAAAATTTTAGCTTTAAAGTATTCCATATTAAACTGAAGAAAAAGCGACAATAAAATAAGCTCATTTGTGTAAATGAAAGAATTCGTAATTTCGAATACAAAAAACCTGTAAAAAACAATTTAGATGGTACATATAAAAACTTCTTCTCTTACATTTAGTTTTGTTTAAACTTCCTTTGAGATCGATTTGTTTTTCAAATTCTGATCGGGCCGCCGTTCACTTTTCGTGGATGGCCCAACCGGGAAGCCCAAAATTTTTTGCCATATTTTTTCAGCTGTTTTTATTTTATCAAATGTTATGTTAAAATCAAAATATTGTTTCTAATTTGAGCGGCAGAAATTACAGAAACTTTTTATCGGAAAAAAAATTTGTTTCAAATAACACAGAGCTTGTTATAAATACCTCAAAATTTTGTGAACAACATAATAGGACATTAAATTAACAGAAAAAAGAGAGCAATTTAATCATCAAATTGTTCTTTATCAAACATAAATTCTCCAAGTCCAGGACCAACACGTTTAAGAGCAGTAATCATTTTTCCAATTTCTGCAATTGATTCAACTTGTTCACGCAAAAATTTGTCTTCCAAGAAATCTTAAAATAAATAGTAAAATTGCCGTACCCCTCAATGATAAATAAATTTTTTTACTTACCACACATTTGTGGATCATTGTGGGATGCAGCAAGATCATGAAGTTCAAGAAGTGCTTTATTATTCATTTTTTCAAGTTCTAAAGCAGCTTTGAAGGCCTCTAAAACTGAATCCCATTCATCTTTTTCTGGCTTTTGAATATTTTGTAGAACAAGTCGACCTCCACGTGTATTTTGATATTTCATAAACATTTCTGCATGTTCACGTTCTTCATCACTTTGATGCTTAAAATGTAATATATAAAGGGTTGTTTAAACATATAAAATAGAGACAAACCTTTAACCATTTAGATACATTTGTAAGAGCAACGTCATCTCTGTCAAAGTAATAACTCATTGAAAGATAAACATAACTGGCATATAATTCAATATTAATCTATAAAATTATCTCCCCTTAATTTAATGTCGTAATTAAAGAAGAATAATTTACTTGACGATTAATTCCAGCTTCAACTTCTTGAGCAAAATTTTGACGAATTTTGGGTTTATTATTATCTTTTTGTGGGGCCATTTTTAAAAAGAGACAAAGAAAAAACTTTAAATCAAGCCTAAAAATCTTAATCAAAAACTTATTAAATTTTATCACATGAACTATAAAAAAAGAGATGGACAATGATTGATTTTCATCAAACCCAAAAAAGACTATTTTCAGCCTTTTTCTCTTCTTTTTTGGTGTTTCTCTTTCGTGCATTTTTTCTCTTTTTTTCAAAAAAATGCCAAAGTCGGAGATTAAATACTCGTTTGTTTGTACGTTCAATGGAAGACTACTTTTTTGTGCCATGTCAGAGAGATAAGCTCATTTTTTATAGTATCAATAAAGAAAACTGTTTTGTATGGCCAAAAAAATTTCATTGATAAAAAATTTTTTATACCCAGAAAATAAAACATAAATAAATATATAACAGACAAATCAAGAAAAATACAATCATTGAGAATTATCTATTTCAACAACAGCATCATCATTACTTTCAGATACATGTTCAGAAGATGATCCATATTCTTCATCATTCTCCATTGAAGGGCCTTCTTCCTGTATTTTAAGTTGTGAAATGATAAGTTCAATTCTTTCCCGTTGATTTTTAGCTTCTTCACCCAAATTTTCAAGCATTTCAAGAAGAATTGGTTCAAGGTGGGCTTTGATAGATGGATTTTTAGTTTTCATTCGAAATAAATTTGATGCCTTTTCTTTGCATGTAAAATATGATGATAAACAAACATCGGCAAGAATTAAAGCGATTTTACTTAAAGTATAAAAGCCATTATTTAATCGTTCAGTATGTAGTTCATCATCATCCATTTGAATTCCTTGTTTCTTCATTCTATTCATATATCTTCGAAGTCGATCAGAATGTGAAAGAAATAATTCAACAAGTCGTTCAACCTTTTCACAATCATTTTCATCAAATTTACTTAAAACACGTTTTCGATTATCTGATGAACAAGAATAAAGTAGAGCTTCAATAATCTAAAATTTAAAAAACATGTTCAAGAAATTACGGTAATTTAATTCAAACATACCGAACAAACATGTTCTTCATGTTCAATAGGAGTTGTATCCTTTCTTTTAGCTTTTGATGGAGTTTTCATAAAAAGTGGAAAAATTACACGAAGTCCAAACATTTCAACAAAATGATCACAATTTTCAACACCATCTGGTACAGCTGTAACATAGCTAAGAACTCGAAGGGCACCTTCACGAGAAGCTTTCTTTTCTCTAAAAATGCAATTATTGTTATAGTATATACCCTTTAGAAACAACTTACTTTAACATTAAATACATTAATTCATTTCCTTCATCTTTTAAAAATACTAATCTATTCTCTTTTCGTAATAATGCAGCACATAAAGCATCAAAAAGATTTTCCATATGTTCTGTTTCATCAGCAGTTGCAGGATCTTTTCGTTTATAGCTTGCCAATGCCTAAAACAACATATTAGACAAAAAGATATAGTAATCCAAAAAAACATACACGAAGCAAAAAATCAATACCATCTTTCTTTTCAACTAATTTAGCTTTTGCATTTTCACTTGTTTGTAAAATAACTGAAAGAAGTTGGCTTGCATATAATTTATTTGGATCAAATACCGATTTTAAAGTTGCTCGATTCATCAATTCAACAAAAAGACCTTGTTCAATACAAATTTCAGCAGCTTCTGGACGAAAATCAAGAATCTAAATGTATAACATTAATGTTTAAAAGTAATGAAAAAAAAGCTTACACTTTCCATTGTACTAAAGACTGAATGAATTGCTTCTTCTTCGTCTTTATCAACATTATTAAGTCTTGAAAGAACTTGTGTAACAAAATGTTCAATAATTCGATTATTTAATAATTCATCAATTAATACTGCAACACTTTCATCATTTTCACTTAAAATTTCAATATCACAAAGTTCTTGCAAAAGATGAACAGAAGATCCAACAATATCAGTATTTTCATGTGCCAATAAATGTATAATTATTTGAACAATCCCCATATCAACCATTTTTCCATAGAGTGAAGGCTGGGTTGCAACGGCATGCATCTCTTGTACTGCCATATTTAAATCAATTTCTGATGCCATAAATTTTTCTGGATCTCCAGCATGCTTTACTCGCATTTCTTGATTCTTTTTTAACTTTTTATCAAGTTGGATACATAACTTTTTTACTGCTGATTCATCCATTTCTTCTTCATCTTCTTCAAGGGTTTCATCATTTTCTAATGCAGCTAAAATTTCTTTTGCATCTGAATTTGCTGTTGACATTGACTGAATATTTTCAGTTTTTTGTCTCTTTGCTGCCGGCTAAAAATGTAAAGATTTATACAAGGATTTTTGATACCAAATATACTTACTTCATTTAAGCTTAAAATATCTCTGACATCAAGTGACATTATGCTGTTGATCGCGTAAAACAAAAAATTGAATTAATAAAAAGTTGTAATTGGAATATTATGTAACTAATTTTTTTAAGTTTTCTAAAAACTTTTTATGCGAGAATTAGTTCGGTGACATAATGCCAAGAAGAGAGACATTTTTAAAAGTTGATCAGCACTTTTTTTTTGACATTTATAATTTCATCATCAGCTACTTTTTTACCGTAACCCCAAAGTTGTTTTCCTGTTTTTCCCCACTCTTTTCTTTTCCAAAAAACAAATATGTATTATTTCAACACATAAAAATATTATTTAAAAATTCTTACACAATTCAATGCCCATTTTTAGAAAGCATTTATGTATTTATAAACGCTTCTTTGAACATTTTTTGCTATAAATTTCTTTTTTTTTATGTTAAAAATTGCATGTCTCAGTAATTTTCTTTCCTCGAATAAATTCCCAACTTTTATTCACCAAAAACAGATATATTTTTCCAGAAAAAACATTTTGCAACAACAAAAACAAAATGATATAAAAGTAAACAATTTAAAAGATCTAAAAAAAGGGGAAAAATGGTGGTCTCTTCTCGAAAAATCCGAAAAACATATAACAAATAAAAAAGAGGGAAAAGTAATACAACAAAAAAAACAGAATTATTTAATCAAAAATAGGGCCTTGAAATTGAAATCTTGCCATCCATTCTTCTTCTGTGTTTTCATTGTGTTCATCAGTGAAACTAAAAGAATCACTAAAATCTGATAAACTTCCATAGCATTCATCTTCAGAAGATCCACCAAGGAGTGATAAAGCAAAAGAACTTCGACGAGTTGTTAATTGAGTAGAAGCAATTGATTTTGGTCGAGTTGTTGATTCAAGGGAAATAAGTCTTTGAATGCATTCATAGTCATCTGTATTACAGTAATAATAAACTGCAGGAGATGGAATATAAACGTCACCAAGAGTTGCACGGTTATTACGTGAATAAGCTCCCATTGCAGGCCATGATAGCCATTCTCCAATTTGTAATTCACGAAAATGACACATTGATTGTGCAATATCATATTCATCAAGGGATGGACCAATTACATTTCCATAAAATTGTAGCGAAGAAGAATGGTCAGCTTCATTTTCCTAAAAATATTTGAGTTCAAAAACACCATCAAAAATGTTTATAAACTTACAAAAAGTGGAATACATTTTGGATCACAATTTGGAACATTTTGGCATCCAAAGGCGCCATAATAAGATTCATTGATCATGTATGAAAACGCTTGACAACCAGAATCATAATCATCATGTGAAATATCAGCCAAATCAACAGCTTGTTTACCAATGATACAAGTTGAAAGAGTAAAAGCATCACTAGCAAAAAATCGTCCTGGTTGAGCAATAACACGAAGCTCACAAAAATTTTCAACGGGAAAATAATAATCTAATGAAGTATTAATTTCATTGCAAATTTCAACGAATGATGCAAAATCATTGCATTTATTTAAGGAAGCATTTGAGAAACCGCCACCAACATTTATAACATTCATTTTAAGACCATAACTTTTTGCAATTGCAAATAATTCTGAGCATGTTTGAATTGCAGAAAAATAAAGAGTTGAATCTTTGCAACCACTGCCAATATTGAAAGAAATTCCACAAATATTTGCTTGAAAATCTGCAGCTTTTTGAAGAATTTCACATGCATCTTCAAATGTGCAACCAAGTTCTGTTGCAGGATCTTCATGATTAACACTCATTCCAACATTGAGAAGCATAGTCGCTTGTGGAAATGTTGATAAAACTCGTTCAAAATCTCCCATTGTTTCAATGGTAATTAAACCAACTTGAGCAGCAGCAGCATTTCGAAGTGAACCACGAGTCCAGCATGGATTTGCATAAATGATACGTCCAGACGGCATAATTTCAGTAGCAATATCGAGATCTTCTCTTGTTAGGCAATGAAGACCAACATTTGGATGAGCGGCAAGAAGACGAAGTAATACAGAATCAGAATTGCATCGAACAGAATAAAATGGAGAAATTCTTGGAAGATAAGAAAACCATTGCTGAAGTGAATTAATAACAGATCCAAGATTACAGACATAGAAAGGTTGATTGTCGCCTTGAAGATTTTTCATTTGAGCAATAGATTGTGAAAATTTTTGAGAATCATTTTGAGTTTCAAAGACATTTACAGCATTTTTGCCAAAAAATTCAGTACGGCTAACGACCATAATTTAATATAAATAAAGAGAAATATAGGACTTTGAAGTTGTTTTGATGTGTACCAGCGATGTTAGGGTGGTCGACCCAATCGAAGAAGGCAAGGCACAAATTTACAAGCGACGCTCCAAGTTTCGAGCTTGCTTGGTGAAGTTGGATCTACCAAAGCTTGCTTATTACAGCAAAGTTCGGCAAAAGTTCGAACGGAAGCCGCTTTGTAGAAGGTTGTGGAACGGATTTTGAGAGAAGAGACCACCAAGCGCCTAAAAAATAAGAATACATTATACATAGTTACAGTAATTAAGAAAAAAAACGTACTTTGTTGCGCAAAGCGGAATTTTAATAAAGGGTTGATTGAAAAATAAAAATAAAAACACAAATAGCCAAGAGAATCGGTATCCCTAAAAAAATACAATTTTAGTCTTTTAAATTGCTTCAAATACAAACTTACAAATAATCACAGGTATAAATGCAATTAAGAAATGTCAGGAAACAGAAAATGGGTCTGGATCAAAGACGGTCCAAGGAGGTTCGGCTTTCTTATTTACTTGAAGTTGAGGAGTTTTGATTTGAATAACAGTGTCTTGCACCTAAAAAAATGTTGTATTACAGTATACAATTTAATCAAAAATTTTAAAAACTTACTGATTCGAGAAGAAACAAGATTGATTTTTTACGCTTTTTTAGAGTAATTTTGACAAAGTTTTATTGGAGATATAACAATAAACGTCCATGTACCTTTCTCCTTTAGGTACGTAGACTCCAGTAAATAAGCGAGTAAAATTAACAAAGTTTTTTGTGCTTTGAAAGGGTCGAAAAAATAGACCTAAAAAATGATTGTGTAACAAAAAAAAAATAAACTGAAAAACCAATTATTTCACGCTGTAATACACGCGACCAAACAAAATCCATATATTTCATTTTATTATTATTCAATAAATAAAAATATTAAATGAATGTTGTTTCAAAAAAAGAAGAGAGATTACTCATCACTACTCCGCGAACGAACGAACGTAAAAGAACTAAACACGTAAAAAATATGAGACGGAATAAACCTACACTTTTTTAAAAATAGTGGCAAAAACGATTTAAAAAAGATTGTGCAAGATTTTTGTCTAGAAAATAATAGCAACAAAAAAAGCTTCTTCACCTTCGACAAGCGTAAATCGAACAGAATAGAACAAGCAAGCAAAAAACGAAGGAGTAATGGAGAAAAAAGAAGGGGACACGAAAAAAGGAAAGAAGTATTTTGAGTCAGCCAGTTGCTTTGGCTGTTGGTTGGAGAGAGAGGATGGTTGTGTATGAGCGCTCAAAAAATGAAATAAAAACGAGAAGGAAAGGAAAATGGGAGAAAGAAGGGAACGATAGACAAACACAAAGAAGCTGAAAAAAAATTTTTAAAGATAACAATGTGTGTTCATGATCAACGTTTCAAAATAATATATTATAACTGCCGCCCTCTTTCTTAAAGTCCAAAGATCTAATTAAATGTTAAAAAACATTCAGAAAAAAAAAGAACTGTTATCAGTAAGGTGATCCTTTATACTCAATCACCAAAAAAGTCTAATTTTTAACAAACAACAAAAAAAACTTTAAAAATTATATTTTTTTAAAGTTAAAATATCCCTCTCTTTCTCTCATTTCTCTTCTATTTGCCTAAGGCAGGCAGCTGCCACTAAGAAAACAATTTCGTAATGGCACACAAAAATAGAAAGTGACGACAAAAGACCATGAGGCTCTCTTTCCCTCTTCCGCCGCAAAAAAGGCTTTCAGTATGTTTTTCATTTTCTTAAAAAAAAACACGTGCATACAAATGCATGAAGCGGATTACGATAAAATGAAATCATAAAACTCCGCCAAAAGTAAGCTAAAATTTCAGCTACAAAAAAAGAGAATTTTTGCGAGAGAATTTTGATTAAAAGTGATTATCAGTAATGCCTTTTTAAAGACAATTTTTTTAACAAAAACTGTGATGTCTTTCTTTAGAGGTTGAAAAAAACATGGATAAAAATCACAAGACCTTTGAATTAATTGAAAGATGAAAAAAAAATTGGCGACATTTGATAAGAAAAAAAAAAAGCTTTTTGAAAGAGCAATAAAAAAATTGTCAAAGCTACAGTTTTTCAACACACACACACAAACACAATTCCTGTTTGTACACGTAAACATTAAAAAAAACAAAAAATTAAAAATAAAAGATATCAAATCGTTCAAAACGACATGTATAAAGAAATATTATTGTAAAAATAAACAAAAAACATTTTATTGAACAAACTTTGTACATACATTTCAATCAATCGGAATCAGAATTGTAACTTCCTAATAACAATAATCCTTTCTTTGCTGGAGGTGGACCAGCTACAGTAGTAGTATTTGCAATAACTTTTGATGATGATGATAAGCATTTATCTGGTGGCTTTGAATGTCCTGGTAATGAACTTGATGATGAAGATGATGGTTGGTCTGTTTCTGCATTTATTTTTGCTTTTTTAACAACAACAAGTCCTTTCAATTTTGTTTTAAGATCAGATTGTGGTTTTGGCTTTGAACTTGAAGGACCAGCACCAGAGAGAACAGTTTCAACCATTTTCTTTTCATTTAATTTTCGTTTCCCCAAAATCCCAAGTGAACCTTCTTGTGATAATTCATCTTCATCATCCTCAATTCTTCGAATAATATGTCCATCGGCACGAGGCTTATAAAACATTTGACGAATAATTTCTTCATCTTGTTCAGCTTCAATTCGATGCTTTTCAGCTATTAATAAAGCTTTTTGTTTATCATCAAGTACAAAATCTCTTGCATCAATTCCTTCATTTCGACGATTTAACTCTTGAATTTCTTCAAGTTCACCTAAAAAGAATAATGAGTCAATGAAATGAGTAAACATATAAATAAATTTACCCATTGCTTGCATTTCTTTTTTACTCATTTGTGTACGCTTTTCTAACATTTTCATTGCATCAGCTTTTTCAGCTTCTTCTTCAGCTTCTTCCTTCTTTGATTGTTCTTGATAATGTTTAAATGCATCAAATAAACGAGTTGCACCATGTTCTTGTTGATAATCACAATTCTCCAAATCTGTTTTGAATGAAATTTCTGCTAAACAATTTGGACATCGAAAATAGAAACGAAATAGTCGTAATCCAAGATAATTCTCTCCTTCAGCCGTTTCACGCCGCATATTAAATTTCTTTCCTTTATAAATATATTCATGACATGTATTACATTGCATATTATACGGTGCCATAACACGTTGAACAAATTGACGATTTCTTCCACCTTTAGCTTTTGGAAGTTTTGATGGATCTACAAAAAGCAAGATAAGTCACCGTACATATTAATTTAACAAAAAAGACTTAATGTAGCACCATTTTTTCTACACTAATCTATCGAAACAAACGTACCAAAATCAGCTGGATAATACTTCTAAAAGAATTTACAGATTAAAACATGTTGTAAAACATTTAAAAAACATGACTTACTTGAAACACTTTACGTTCGGTTCCAGTCATTTTCAAAGTTTGACTGAATTTGCTTTACTGTAATAGAAGGAGCTTTCAGCAACAATAATAAAAGAATAATTTACTAAAAAACAATAATTTAAAAAACTAAAATTTTGTTAATTAACAAAATACAAAGCAGCAAGATGTGAAAAAAAAATTTTGGAAAAAAAAGTTGAGAAACAAAAAATAAATTTATGATTTTGGCATTATGTGTCAAATGAAAGGTTGCAAAAAATTTGTTAAAAAAATTACTGTAAAAAATCAAAGCTTGACAATTACAATCATTGGTATTATTTTATCAAGTACGGTGAATCCATCCATTTGTTTTGTTGAATATAACGAGTAATCTTTGGAGGATTAGAATAACTACAGTATTTTTCAAAAAAATATTTATTTTCAGTAGAAATAAGTTCTTATAATGAGTAAACATATAAAAAAGCAGTAGACGACAACGGGAACAAAAGTGGTTACATCTAAAAAATGAAGTTTTCAGAAGCCTCATAATTTTAAAAATAAACATGTTGCTTCAAAGATAATCATTCCACATGAATTTCTTATAGTAAACTTTTAAAAAAATTGACAGAAGTCTTTCTTCTTTTTCTATAAGCTAATTTAACTTTTTCGTTGTAATTTTGTGATTTAAAGAAAAACTACTAAAATGATCTTCAGAATCATCCAACTTAGAATTTTGCTTGTGCCAGTCTTTTCTTCATCAAATTGGTTGTTTTCTAACAATTTGTTGTGATAGTTTTTTTTTAACACTGATATTCCATCGCAAAAAAGAAGAATACCAATGTAAAAAAATTTTTTTATCTTCATACTTTTTTTTCTTTTCATTTGAATAAGAGCGTATCCTCCATAAAAAAAGAGAAAAGAAACATTTTTTATACACATAAAGACTTTGTTTTTTTATAAATAAAAAGCTACCAGCTAAATAAATGTCATTTTTGATCGTCAAATTTTTGAATTTTTTTGCTAAACGTATTACAGCTTGACAGACATTAATTGTACAATAAAGAAACTAAAGAACTATATCAGGGAAGAATTTTATGTATAAAACTGGAGTTGATTTCAGCAAAATTGCTGTCTGAATGAGAAACGTGCTTTTGTCAGTGCCAACTTTCCTTAGAAAAGTTTTTTCACTTTGTTCTTTGTTTTGCAAAACAAAATTGGAATAAAAATTTAAAAATTGTTTTGAATCAAATTCGATTTTCATAACTGTTTTGGCATTGAATTTTTTTGCCAAAAATGCGTTTAAAAAATGTTTTTTTAAGTTTTCAATAACAAAATTTTAGAATCCTGTTGATTAAACTTAATTGAATCTCTACAATGCTACTAACAGATTTCCCAAATGAAATTGTTGTAAGGTTTAATAATGCCATGATACATAATAATATTAATTTTGCAGTGTAAAATAGCTGAATATCTTCCATTTGATGATCTCTTACAACTTGAAGTCGTTAATAAACAATTTTATATCATTATTAAAACTTTTATTTGGCCGGAAAAGGATACATTCGATCATAATTCAATTGTAAAACGTCATAAACTCAATGATAAATCTGTATTTCTTAAGATATAATACTTAAAATATTTAATTTAAATTTTAGATAAAATTAATATTTTCTCGTACCCCAGCAATCCAAACCCTTGATCTTTCAGCTTATCATTCAACCCTTACATATCAAGTAACTTCAACATTTAATATGATCCCAAAACTTTGTTCCCTTAATTTATCGTATATTCGTTTAACAAATAATAGCCTTCGAACAATTGCAAGATATTGTCCTTTATTAGAAAAAATAATTTTTAAAGAATGCTTTTGTAATTCAATAGTTGAAAAAGGACTTGAAATATTATTTAAAAAATGTCAAAATATTAAATATCTTGATTTTTCTGGGAATGATAAACTTATTGGTGAAAGCTTTGGACATCTTCCTTTTGGAATTATTAATATTAAACTTGAAAATTGTTTTAATGTTCACCCAAATGTGATCGAAAATTTTTATAACAACCACCAGCAATGGCCAAATTTGCAATTGCCGTTATTTTCGGATGAATAAAAAAAGGTTGGAAAAAATTTTGAGATTACATTTAAAAAATTTTTATGTATTTTTTATTTATATTTTTTCATAAATTAACCAAAATAAATTATTATTAAAAAATTTAATGATTCAAATTTTGCAAGAAAAATAAATAAAGTTTTTTTTCGGTATTTTGTGATAAAAATTTTTTTTTCATACGGTAATTTTCAATATCAGACGATTTTTTCTTTTCTATAATTAATGATAGAAATATTGTTTGAAATAATTCTTGAAACAATTTTTTGTGCCTCATTTTTGAAACAATTGGTTTTTAAGAAGATTAATTGTTGAAATTTCAAATGTAAAAAAATCACGTAAAACATTTATTAATTAATTACAAAAATAAAAGATTCAATTTAAACTGTCCGAAAATTTTAAAATTACAACAAAAGAATATCCAGACTTTTGTATTTAAAATTTTTTATTGTTTAAAATTCATATTTAAAGCTTTGAAAATATTTTTTAAGTCATATTATTCTCTCCACTTTTAATTTAAAAAGGGAATCAAAATGTTTAACATTTTTCTTGTTTTCCTTCTTGTTTTCTCTTTAGTCTCTTCAAATCCGATTGAAAATAATGAAACAATTGTTGAATGCGGAATTTCACCTGCTTTAAATCGATATGGAAATATTCTAAATAATGATGAAAATCGAATTATGGGTGGTGTTATTTCACCACCACAATTTTGGCCATGGTTAGCTGCTTTAAAAACAAGCCGTCCGGGATGTTCTGCAGAAATTATTGGAAAACGATGGATTCTTACTGCTGCACATTGTGAAAATATTATTAAAGATGGTGGATTTATCATTGTTGGAACAAATGATGAAAATGAGATTAATGAAAAAACAAAATATGATATTTTAAAACATTATTTACCGGTTAAAAGTTCCAGCGATATTATGATTATTGAGGTAACGATGAAATAAAACAAAATGTAATAATAAAATATGTAAATTTTAGTTATCTCGAGATTTGGAATATAATGAAAATATTTCACCAATTTGTATTTCAAAAACTTTTTTGCCTTCAGAAGGCGATAATGCAATTGTTGCAGGTTTTGGTTTACTTTTTATTGAATATGATCCTTATGAAATTACTGGAGTTGATGGAGTTCCAACAAATCTTTTACATGAAGGAATTGTTGAAATTAAAAATCTTACAGAATGTGAAAAAATAAATGAAAAAATAGATGGTGTAATTTGTGCAGGTGGAATAAATCGTGGTGTAATGTCTGGAGATTCGAGTGGACCAATTATGGGAATAAAAGATAACAAATTTTATCTTTTTGGTGAAGTTCATGGTGGCAAAGCATTGGAAACAGAAGCTAATGATCCTTTAACCGTTAATGAAATAGGTAAAAACACAAAAAAATTAAAAAAACAGCATTCCTCTCTTTTTTTCAGATTCATATACAACCGTTTCATTACATTGTGATTGGATTGAAGAAATTACAAATGGCGATGTTAAATGTGAAAATTAATTTTGTTTATTGATTGATAACATTTGTTACAAAGATTTGTATTTCTAATTTTTAAAATTAAAGTTTTGTTTAAAAAAAAAATGAATGTGAAACAGTTTTACATATAATTTTATATAAGAAAATTAAACATAAAACGATCAAAAAGAAATCAATTTTTGCTTGAAAATCTCAAACTATTGAGTGCCTTTTTGTTTATTAATACAGAACAAAGACTTTGTAAATAAATTACAGAGCAAAAAACGAATATGCTTCCTTTGCCAACTTTTCATTGAATATTATATGAATTTTTCAGAAATTTTATCGTTCCACTTTAAATATGAGAAAAAACGTGCAAAAAATCTTAAAATAGTAAGCTTTTTATTTAAAGAAAAAAATGAATATCAATAATTTTTCAATAACTGAATTGAAACATAGCTTTTAATAATAATAAAATAAAAGAAGTACAGATTAAAATTAGTGATTACACCGGTAAACAAAAGGAAAAAGTTTAATCATCAAAAAAGAGTAATAATAATAATTTATATTTTAAATTTGTGGTGTTGATGAAGATGGAAGAGATGATGATGGTACGGTAGGCTTCTCTGGACCAATTGTTGATGGAAGTGATTTATCAAATGATCGAACAATATCAGTTACCAATGCATTATGATCACGTAAAATTGCTTGCCATCCTTCAGTTGTTGTAATATCAGATGGATGACGTTGAATAAATCGTACAGCATTTTCTTTTAAATTTTTTGCGCAATAGATATCACCAAGAATTAATAATTGACAAGCATTATCAAATTTTATTCCTTTCATTAAAGTTCTTTCACAATGTTGCTTTAATTCATCCAAACTAAAAAAAAAAGAAAGGGAATAAAAACCATGACAAAAAGCTTTTAAAAAAACTCACCGATATTTATCTGCAGCAATTAATAAATCTTCTGCTAAATCATGTTCTTCAGAATAATATCCACTGTAAATATATTTAAGCATTTCTTTAATCACAGGTCCATCAACATCTGTAATATTCATAATTCCAGTTCGAGATTCTTCAGTATTTTCGTGTGTTAACATTGCACAGAAAACTGGTGAACGAGCAGCCAAAATTGATTTATGAACTTTGAATTCCATTTTTCCAGCACGAATTTTAAAATCTGTATGCTTTTCATCTTCTAATAAACTTAACATATTTGATGAAAGAACTTTTTCACTATTTGCAAGTGGCTAAAAAGGATATAAACATTATAATTGCAAAAGATAGACATAAACTCTTACAGGAAGTAATTCTCCAACATTTGTTGTAATAGTTTCAACAGCAACATCAATTTCAACAAATACTGTAATACTATCATGTGGTTGAATTTGAGGAAAGAGAACATCTCGTTTAATGTATGATACATAATCAGAATGTGAAGGATTTGGATGAATTCGACATTCTAAAAAGAACAAAAGATTTTAGTAAATATCGTTCATATCTCAGAAATAACTCACCAATTTCTTTATTTTCAAAATTCTTCAAATAAAATCGAGATCTAAAACTATCTTATGTAAGCAAATACAAAAGTTTTAAAAAGAAACAAACCGAAATCCAACTTTATGAGCTTTAATTGATTGATTTAAAACACGATTAAGGCATAAAAATACAAAATCTTTATTATTTTCGCCATTGCCTTTTGGATAGATTTTAATTGACCATGTTAAAGTATCTTCACCACGTGGTAAATGTACATAATTTTCAAGGTATTCTTGATAACAATGTGAAAAATTTTTTACAGTCCAATTATGCTTTAAAAACTAAAAAACAAAACATTGATAAGAATATATACATTTACCAATAAAAAGCAAACTTACTTCAACTTTTATTTCAGTTTGTGAACTATTTGCTGCCATCAAATTTGAAGATGGATCAAGAGCTTCAGTGGAATGAATAACATTCGGTTCCATCTTTTTTACAACACTAAAAAAATATAATTAATAAAACTTCTTCTTTTAAAAAACCAATCGATTATAGAAGCGCGTAAACGGAGTCTTTTTTAACATTGGTGTTAAAAAAGAAAAGTAAAACAAATTTAAAAAGGAACGGTCACGAACGTACACGAAGAAAAAATGTTTACAATACTTTTTTTGCTGCCACTTTAACTTTTTGCAGCAAAAAAACTATACAAAAAACATGTAAAAAAAGTATAAATTAACAAAACAAAAAAAATAAACGAAAAGGATGCAAAAAAAAGTTTTTTCCTTCCAAAATTCATCCTTTTCTTTCAAGCAATGTGCATACATTTTTTTCTTTCTTTTTTTTCTTTTCGTTCAACTCCAAAAAAAAGAAAGCAGCAGCCGTAAAAAAAAGAAAAAAAAACTCTCACTTGTCGATTTTCTCTTTTTTTTTACATTTCATTTCAAACTGATGATTTCCAGTTGTATATATAAAAAAAGAGAACGAACGAGCCCTTAAGGATAGAAAAGAGAAAGGAAAGGGGAGAAACAACAAAAACAACAACCGGCAGGAGAAAAAGAGAAACAGCAAAAAAATGCTTCCGTCTGGTTTTCTTTTCCTTTCTTTATTAAAAAAAATTAAAAATTCAGGATATAAGACGGTAAAAAATAAAAGTTTTCAAAACTCGACCAAAATCACAAAAAACGTTTTTTTTTGTAAAAAAATTTTTTTTTCTGGAAACCTTTTTGAAATTTACAACTTAAGATATCTTAGCTAAAACTCTTAAAAATTGTAAGAAAAATTTACAGTTTTGGATAATTCCATAGAATAGGTACCA
Source organism: Panagrolaimus sp. PS1159 (assembly GCA_963922195.1). Taxonomy (NCBI): domain Eukaryota; kingdom Metazoa; phylum Nematoda; class Chromadorea; order Rhabditida; family Panagrolaimidae; genus Panagrolaimus; species Panagrolaimus sp. PS1159. Next base: position 2,413,242 of record CAWUHW010000016.1, on the reverse strand, counting down.
AAATGTAAAAAAAATTTACAATTTAAAAAGGTTTTGAAAGAAACCTTAGAAAGGGTAAGAAAAAATTACCATTTATAAGCTGCTGGTGAAAAACGTTCAAAAATGTAAAAAAAAATTACACTTTTTAAGGTTTTCAAAAAACACAGTCAAAAAGGTAAAAGTCATTTACAAAAAATCATCATCACTTTTTGTAAATGAAAAATTTACAAAAAATCATCATCACTTTTTGTAAATGAAAAATTTACAAAAAATCATCATCATTTTTTGTAAATGGAAAATTTACAAAAAATCATCATCATTTTTTGTAAATGGAAAATTAACAAAAAATCATCATCATTTTTTGTAAATGAAAAATTTACAAAAAATCATCATCATTTTTTGTAAATGGAAAAGGTGAAAATGAAACGAAAAAAAGATATAAAAGCGGTAAATCAACCGCGTAATTTTGTTTTATAATAAATATGTAATATTTAACATTTATTTTTTAATAATAATAACAACAAAACAAATAGCTAGCAATCTACAATCAAAAATGATCTGTTTTTATGATTGAGATGTTGAAGATGGAGCAGGAGTAAGTGATTGAAGAATCTGCTAATGAATCTGCTGGCATAGAATTAACAGGAGAAAGTGGTTGAACAGAACTTGTTGCTGGCGAAGCTGGTATAAGATCGGATACTGGAGAAGTGGGTGAAGTGGCAGCAGCACTATCAATACATGCCATAAATTGCTTGCCTTGGTCTTCATCATGAATGTAGAATTTAGCTTTTCTGTAATCCTTAAATTGATAAAAGCATTTCCATAATTGGACCAATTCTAAAAAGAAACGGTGTTTAAAATAAATAAAAGGAAATTCCTTGCTAGAAACTGGAGGCATGACAAATAGCAAATTTGAAATTTTTGGTCCAAGAGAGATTGGCTGAGCAAGACGAGTTTGAATAATCCATTCAAGGATACGAATAAATCGTGAATATAGAGTTTCATCTTTTGTATCATCTGCTGAGCTAGCTTGTACTGCATTTGCTTGCCAATATTGTTCATACATGGTATTCAAATTACCAAATTCACCAAAATCGAAACGTCCAAAAGCTGGCAAGGCTCCAATGTGTTGCAATGCTCGAAGAATAAGAATTGAAAAAGCAATACTAAAATTAAATTTTAACATTAAAAAAATTAAACATAGGAACAACTTACCCTCCAAGACATTGCTTTGCTGCACAATAGAACTTTAAATGCATAAAAAATTGTTTAACAATTTTAATAAAAATTGTTTAAAAATTTTAATAAAAATTGCAGCATCTGCCCGTTTCGCGAGAACATCTTGGATAAAGTAGCTGGAACACAGAGATTGCTGGCGTTCCCTACCATCAGAAATATCAATAGATATTTCATTGCTTTTGCACTTGATAGTGGGACACTAAAAAATACTACTGTAGAACAATTAACAGAAAATTAAAAACTTACAGCTTTACCAACTATTTCCATCCAATCTTGGAGACGCATATGATGTTTATTATGTTGAAAAACTTCAAGAACTTGTTCCAAATGCTGGCCTGCTGCAAATCGTAATGAGATGTCGCAATCGGATCCAGTTATAGCAGTTCCTTGGAAAACACTTCCATGAAGGAAAACTTCTGCACCAATGTTGGAAGAACGAAGAAGATCAACAAATTTTGCAATCCATGCTTCCATTGTTTGCTTGCAACCTTCACTCATGCTAAGATTTGTTTGAACAAAATCATAAATAGTTCGTTGAAGTTCCTAAAAAATGAAAAAAGTTATTTAAAAGGCAACAATTGTATCAAAAAAATTTACAATATGTTCGTTATGTGATTGACGATCGAACTGTGGATCATTTTCGGTACCAGGAGGTGCTGGCTGATGCTGCAATCGTGTATCAATATGGAGTAAAAGATCAACAAGAAATGATTGAAAGCTTTCTCCTGCATATAAAGCTTGCCGTGCTCCAGCATTAAATAATCCAAGTGAATTATTCATCTAAAAAAGTAATACTTTAATATTCATAACAAGAGTATATAAAAAGTGGCATACCTCAGCTGGCAGACTTCTAACGAAACAAAGACCAAAAAACTTTTCAGCTTTCTTTAATTTGCTTGCAAGCTTCCCATTAACACTTTTAAAGTTGTAAAACACTTTGATAAAGCTGAAAAAATACAAAAGATTAAAAAGTTGTTACAAAAAAGACAAAAAAACACGCATAACTGGCATGAAACAAACATAAGCAAAAACAATAATTGGTATAAGGTGATAAAACTGATAAAAAAGGGATAAACGTGAACAAATAATCAAAAAATAATAAAAACAATGGGAAAAGGAGAACTTTGAAACTTAGAAAAATTTGTAAAAAAGCAAAAAAAAGGAAGCAAACTTTTTTGTTTGTCTTTCAATTTTTTACAAAGCAAAGAGTTTTGGCAAAATGTTATTCTTTGACAAATGCTTTGCCGCATTTTTTTCTTCCAATTTTTTTACAAATTTTTCTAAGTTTCAAAGTTCTCCTTTTCCCATTGTTTTTATTATTTTTTGATTATTTGTTCACGTTTATCCCTTTTTTATCAGTTTTATCACCTTATACCAATTATTGTTTTTGCTTATGTTTGTTTCATGCCAGTTATGCGTGTTTTTTTGTCTTTTTTGTAACAACTTTTTAATCTTTTGTATTTTTTCAGCTTTATCAAAGTGTTTTACAACTTTAAAAGTGTTAATGGGAAGCTTGCAAGCAAATTAAAGAAAGCTGAAAAGTTTTTTGGTCTTTGTTTCGTTAGAAGTCTGCCAGCTGAGGTATGCCACTTTTTATATACTCTTGTTATGAATATTAAAGTATTACTTTTTTAGATGGAAGAGCAAAACAGATCTGGAATCAACAAAACCATGGGTTGTTGCATACAACATACACGAAAGCTCCTTATGATTTTAGTATGTTATATATTATATTTTTTTTACAATGTAACACATTTTCAGCAAGGAATACTTCAACAACATGGTAGAATGAATTATGATGTAGATTTGCAAGTATTTATTGATGAAGCTAATGATATTCTTAGTGCAGGTGTTATTGGCAATGTCCGTGGATACTCGTATTTTTATTATCGACTTGTTACATCTTTAACTCCGCTTATTGAGGTAAGTATCTTCGGCATTGATTCTTTTTTTTATCATATTTGTTATTTTAAGATTTCCAACAACTTCAACATCTTATCAAAATGCTTTTAATCAAAATTGGGAACGATTGGCTGGAGAATTTTTTCCACAACCTGAAGTTGTAGCTCCGCTAGCTGATGATGCATGGACTGGATCAACAACTCTATTAATTAAATCATAGTTTGATGGAATTTGAAACGTTGCCGTTATCAATATCATTTGATGAACATGCTAGCAGCGATTTCCTCGACATGCCATGTGATGATTTTTCAATATTTGCAGCTGCTAGCGATGGTGAAAAACATTTGGAAGAAGAATTAAGCTGGGAAGCTCTTACAGAAATTGTGAATAATGTGATTGAAGAAAGCCAGCAGATTCCACAATCTACAGGTACATTTTGGGATACATTTATTAATTCAAACATTTACGTTTTAGTTCTGGAAGACGTTTTAAATTTCAACAAACAATTATTTAATTTATTTAATGAAGTTTCTCGGCCAGCAACATCAACAGAATGGTGCATTTTTAGCCGAATTTTCAACCATTTTGTCATTACTCACATCTTCATTTGAAACTTCAAATGCCACTGAACCTGAAGTTGCTAGCAATGTTCTTTTTGATCCACAAAATGAAGCAATTGAGAAATTTATGGAACAAAATAAAGAATATGTCAATAAGATTTGGGATGAACATGAACAACAATTGCGGGAATCTAATGGTATCTCAAATATTGAAGAAGATATGCTAGCACCAGAAGATGTACCTTCAGATCAAATTGAATCTTTGCAGGAAGAATTAGTTGCAGTGCTGCAAGAATCTATACCACCTATTCCTGCTCCAAAGAAAAGAGGCAGAAAACCAAAGGTTTGTATAAGATATTTTTTTCTTCAGATTTTAAACATATTTCATTTAGTTGCAACAATCAACCCCATCTTCAGCACCAAAAAAGCGAGGAAGGCCATCAAAAAAAGCAGTTGTGCAAGCAATCAATGAAGCTGTACCGTTACCATCAGCGCCGGCGGCAAAGAAAATACGTAAAAAATAATTATTTTTGATTGTAGATTGCTAGCTATTTGTTTTGTTGTTATTATTATTAAAAAATAAATGTTAAATATTACATATTTATTATAAAACAAAATTACGCGGTTGATTTACCGCTTTTATATCTTTTTTTCGTTTCATTTTCACCTTTTCCATTTACAAAAAATGATGATGATTTTTTGTAAATTTTCCATTTACAAAAAATGATGATGATTTTTTGTAAATTTTTCATTTACAAAAAATGATGATGATTTTTTGTTAATTTTCCATTTACAAAAAATGATGATGATTTTTTGTAAATTTTTCATTTACAAAAAGTGATGATGATTTTTTGTAAATGACTTTTACCTTTTTGACTGTGTTTTTTGAAAACCTTCCTAATTGTAAATTTTTTTTTCACTTTTGAATGTTTTTCAAGCGAAGCTTTTAAATTGTAATTTTTTTTTACTCTTTCGAAGGTTTCTTTCAAAAGCTTTCCACATTGTAAATTTTTTTTACATGTTAGAACATTTTCTGTAAAAATCTTCCAAAATGTAAACAAAATTTACAAATTTTAACTGATATTAGAAAAAGGTTTCAAAAATTTACGACTTAAGAGGTATTTACAGAAAAGGTCTCAAAATGTAAGGAAAAATTTACAATTTGAGACCTTTTTTGTGATTTTTGGTCGAGTTTTGAAAACTTTTATTTTTTACCGTCTTATATGTAAGATTTTTTTAAATGTATAAACTCGTTGTTATTTTTCGGGAAATAATAATTTTTTTTCCATTTTGTGGTTGAAATTGAAAGTGACAATAAAAAGATATTTGAAACAATGAAATGAAAAATGTCAAAAAATAATGTGAATGTCAAGTCAGGTCAGGGGTAAATTGAGGTCTCTTAAAACATTTTATCTTTAAAATTTTCTGATTTTAAACAGTTTTAATTTTTGTTGAATTTCGAAGTTTTAAGAAAGTTTAGAAATTTAGATAAAAAATATAGTAACAAAATTGCAAAAAAAAATGTAAAAAATGTTCCGGTTGAATCATTAAATCAAGCTACAGTATGTTAAAAAGCGTTCTTGATCATTTATTGAAATATCAAATAAACTTTTGATACTGTATTTTTTCCATTTCAAAATATCTTAAAATGTGCCAAATATGCATTATAACTGTTTAAAATTCTTCAAAACAACTTTTTCTTTTAAAAACTGTTTGTAAAAAACAAGAATCCCCACAAAAATAATATTCAAATATTTTATTTTACCATGTTTTTTTTAATCAAAAATTAAAAATAGGGCACTTTATCCATTACAATAAAAAATTTGTCCGAATATACAGGGTTAATTTAAAAATACAATATACACAAGGTTAATATAAAATTACAAAATAAATTTTCCTAGCTTTTTACAATATAGAAAAAACGAAATTCTTCGGACTTTGAAACTCGTTTGAAAAAGACAAATGCAAAAGTATAAAAAAAAGTTAGTAAAAAGAAAGTGAAGAAAAAAAGTTTGGAGAGTGGAAAGAATTACAGGAGATTTACTTTCTTTCTTCTTTCCAACCGGGATCACCGAATAATTCTATTTTCATCATTCTTCATTTTTACAGTATCAGATACAACTTTTTCCAAGTTGTTTTAAATGCTGTGCAGCATCCGAAACAGCCACAACAGAACTCATCATTGCTTGTACAGCTTCAACAGAGGGATACTGTAATTGTAAAAAAAAATTAGAAACTCTTTCTATTTAAATTTAAAAACTTGCCTGTTCTTTTGCAATTTGAGCATTTGAAACACATTGTGTTAATAAACCATTCAAACGATCAGAAGCATGACGAAATTCAGATCTCAAAGCAGGTTTTGCAATGCACTGTGCCATATGGTCCCCAATGTTTACAAGAAATTGTGCTTTAAGAATTAACAGTCGAACTTTTTGTACAAAATTTGATGGTTCACGTGATTGTTCAATAATATTAAAGAATTCTTCAATGAGTTGACACAATCCAGACATATGATTATCCAATTCAAATGCATACGGTCGAAGTAAATCTTTTTCAGATTCCGAAATATCTTTGAATAAAACAGTATTAACTTTTGGAATTGTTCGATTTGTTCGTAATCTTTGATGGGGACGTGGAAGTGAACCATTTTCACCAAGTAAAGAATAATCTTGATAAAGTGATGATTCACTCATTACCGACATTAAATCATCTTCTTCATATACTTGTTTTGTTGTTGTTGAACCTGCAATTGATATCAAATCATCTTCTTCCATTATTGAATCAGTTGTTGAAGCAGTTCTTAAATGTAATGGAGATTGTTCAATTGTTGGAGTAATTGATGATTGTTGTTGCTGATGTTGTACAATATCTGTTGCATTTGATGAACCATTTGAACTTGTTGTTGATTCTCCACCATCCATTGCAATTTCTTCCATTGTTGGAGCAGATAAAAGTGAAAGAGACGGCATTTGTTGTTGAGGCTGTTGTCGAATTGGTGGAGGTGGTCGTTGTGGTGGTTGTTGTTGTCTTGGCCCACTTCTTGGAGCTAAATATTCAGGTACTATAGGTTGTTGCTGGTGTTTTTCAAAAGCAGATTCAGGTGTTGGAGTTGCAGATGAAATAATTGGAAATGGTTGTGCACCAGGTGAATGTCGAGGAAGAAAATTCGCTCCACCTTGTGATGGAGTACCAAGTAAATAAACCCATTGAACAAGTTTTCGACAATCTTTTGGTAGTTGATATAAAATTGCATTAAATTGATCTAATGCATCATTTGCAACAGGATTTCCATTAATTCGAGATAATGAATGAATATTCCATTGTGCAGAATCTAATGTTGCACGTAAACGATGAATTAGAGCTTGTGAAGTTCTAAGAGGTGCCACCATTTGAATAAATTCATCTTGTTTTGGATCTCCACGTCCAATTGAAATTCTTTGTGTAAATTCTAACAATTCATCCAAAGCTGCTTCAATAATATATACAGTATCTTGTATGCCAGGAATATTTCGTTGAAGTAAATGTGGATGCCTCCAATTTGATGATGATGTAAATTGTTGCATTTTTAAACCATTTATTTCGATTACCTTTGCACAGTCAGTCAATTGGGCACAAAGAATTCGCTTTCGCATTACTGCAGCGTCTTCACTTTCGTTGTTGATGGAATCACTAAAAAAGAATTTTTTAAAAAGAAAACAACTTTAAAGTTTAAAAACTCAAAAAAAAAAAGATGGCCAATAAAAAAGAAATCAATCACGAGGTTTTTTATGCAAACACTTTTAAACGTTTAGAATCATGAAAACAAAAATAATTGATTTCAAACAATTAAAAAAAAATTGTTGGAGGCGGACCCCTGGGTCTTTTTTTATTGGCATTTTTAGAATCGAAAAAAGAAAATCTTACTTTTGTGTAATGATTTCTGGAGGAGGTGGAAGAGGTTGCTGAGGTTGTGGACGAAATGTTGAATCATTGATTCTACAAGAAATTCAATGAATTTAAAAAATTATGAACAAACCTTTGTGGTGGAATATGTTCTCCACGAGTTAATGTTGAAGTTGTTGAAGATGACGGAGATGCAACAATTGTTGCACGCTGTGGACTTGCACCAAAAGATCCTTGATGTGCAATTCTTGAAATTGCTGGAGGTTGTGGTAATGCAGGAGTTGAAGCTGGAGGAATTGATGTAGAAGTTGATGGTGGATTAAATAAATGTTTATTTGGATGAACAAGAATATAACTTCCTGTATCATTATCTGATGAAGAAATAGATCCCCTTTCATGTGATGATCCGCCTGATGAACGATTTGAGAATCCACTTGTTCGCTACAAAGGATATCAATATTACATCAGTAAATAATAATAATAGTAAAACTTACAGTAATTGAACCATCTCGAATATCAGCCACAATTCCCGAAGATGTTGGAGATTCTGATGGTCGGTGAATTTGATCTTTCCGAATTACCGATCCAGAATCTGAATCATCACTTCCACTTGAAATTTTTCCATTATTCTTCTTTTCTGCAGCTGCATCAGCAATAATTTTATTTGGATCTGTAAAAAATACATTTAAATTAACTAACTTGTTTTTAACATTCCAATTTTTTTTTTTCTCTCTCTTGCCTAAGGCATTGGAATGTTCACAAAAAAGAGATGTAATAAAAACGTTTCTATCTTTGTGCAAAAAAACATAAATTACACTTTCAAGCATAAAAAAATTTGTAAATAAAAACAGCTTTTTTGAAAATTAATGAAGTGTAAGTGGAAACCACAGTAATAAAAAAAGAAACATACCAAAACTTTCAAGACTTCTAATAGCTTCTTCAACGGCATCAATTTCTTCATATCTTTTGCTGTTGTTATTATTACCATTTACAGGAGTTGGTTTACTAATTGCTGCATAAAGACTTGAAGAATTATTTGACGATGTTGTAGTTGAAGGTTGCATTGAAATGAGTGATGCTGCAGGTTTCATATCCCCTTCACCATCCGATCCATCTGAATAACCATGTTGTGGACGTCGAACACAATTTGTTGCTTTTCTAAAACCATTTTTTAAGCTTTGAAGTGATGGAGATTTTGGACGAGATTTTTGTGATAATGGTGTTATTGGACGTTGTTGATCAAAACGATATGATGGCATTGTTGGAGTTGGAGTTAATGCTTCTTCTCTTTGATGCTGATTTTGATGTCTTGATTCAAATATTTCAGAAGTTGGTCGTTGCTGCTGAGGTTGTAACAATCGAGAGAATGAGCGACGTTGTGGCGGTTCTGGCACTGATAAAGTAGCTCCTCCGGTTGGTGTTGTTGTTCCTGCTGCTGCTAGCGAATATGATGAAGGAGAAACTCTGCCACTGCTAAAACTCATAAAACTTTAAATAAAAGTAATTTTTGAATCAAACAAAAAATATGAAAGCTTTTGACATGGATTTTTTTTGCTTTTATTAAAAAAATAATGCAAAAATGACGAACAAATTTTTTTTCGTGAGAAAATCGAAAGAGAAATAAAACCGAGAAAAAAAGAGACAAAAGTTTTGTCAAAAAAATCCTTTGCATTTAACAAAACAAAACAGTAATTATTAAAAAAGAAAAATGGGACCTCCGAAAATAAACGTTTATGTAAAAAGTGACAATCCTTCTTTCATTTAAAATCCGCCGCTCCAAACAAAATAGCCGCCACCTTTGAAAAAAAATTTTTTTCAGCAGACAAAACACGCAACTTTTTTTTGTATTGAAAACAATCAGTTCAGTTCATCTTTTCGTCATTGAATTCAGTGGTGGTAAATGGGTAACAAATAAAATAACATAAATGGGTAAAAAAAATTGATGGGAAATGGAATGGAAAAATAAATGATGATGGTTGGATGGGGGATGTACAATTTACGGTGTAAAAAAAAGAGTTTCAATTCAAAGAAGATTTTTGATGGAGAAAAAAAGAAAAACGTAAAAACAACCTTTTTTGCGCACTTTTTTTTCACGAGAAAACACTTTTTTTTGAATATCTCTTTTAATGATCTCAAGTTTAAAAAAAGTATAATATTGAAGTATCAAAAAAAACCTTAATTTTTTGGTTAATTTTTATTTTTGAAAAATGTTAAAAAAGCTATAAAAAAGAGATATATTTAATTTTGAACGATCTAAATACCCTGATCAGGTACATTGTGCATTTTGTACAAATTTGATAACCCTGATCAGGATGATCTTACAAAAAAGGTTATTTAATCATTTTTTAAAGTTTTATATCCGCGTCTCCAGAAAATAGTTTGGAAGCTTTAAATTTACAAATTTCTGATTCAAAGCTCTTCCAAACAGTTGAAAATCAAAATTAAGAAGGGATTAAAAATTACAAAAATTAGGTCAATAATAATAATTACGGAAGCAAAATATGTCAAACAAATTTTTCTCTCTTTTAATTGCTTATCAAAAAAGAGTGTAAAAACAAAGACTTTTTTGATTCTAAAAAATGCCTATTTTTAACTTGTAATTTAATCGGCGTTCAAAAAAATGTATCAGTAAAAAACTAAAAAAACATTTTTGAAACAATAAAATTTTGAGACAAATTTAGCAATTCATTAATTCAGAGTTTTCCGAGATCCGCAAAAAAATTTCTTAAAAATAAAATTTTAACAAAAGTAATTACAATAGCTTTTTGAAATGCGGAAAAGAACGATTTAAAAAAAAATATGTTCGTTGTTTTTTTTTAAATGGACAAGTTTAAGGCTGTTTCAAGTGCAACAAAAAAACGAAGTGTAAAAAAATAAGTGATCGCGCAAGCTTAAACTTGAAATTGAAGAAAAAAAGCAAAGATGAGTCAAAAAAATTGTTATTTCCTGTCCCATCCATCAGTCATCTTCATTCTTCTTCCATCAACATTTTTTTCAATATAGATTCAATAGATATAATAGAAGGAAAAAAACATACAAAAAAAGTATTGAATTGTACTGAATCGCCCCTTTTTTCCCTCAAATGTCTCACGGTTGTTTTTGTGATGTTATTTTTATACGTGTGTTTTTCTTGTCACAAAAGAAAAGAATGGAAAATTGCTGTTTTTCTCCAGCATCGTCGGCCACTTCAATAATAAAAAAAAAGAAATAAAGGAAAAAAGAGCGGCCATAAAATTTTTTTTAAAACATGGAAAAAAAGAGAGTAAACGTTTCTTTTAAGAAAAAATATAAAAGGTAAAAAATAAATTGCGTTGATTTAATTTAAAAAAGTTGAAAGAAATTGCCAAAGATTAAATTTCAGCTTTTTAAAGCTATTTTATAAAAGTTTAAACTTAAAAGTTAATCCTCCCTTACCTTTGTGATCTTTTTATTTGTGAATAAAGTCCGTCGTTTCTTTCAGCTGAACGTTCTTCACTTGGAAATCGTGCAGATTTTATGCTAATTGTATCAGGTTGGGTACGGCGAAATATTACTGGAGCAGAAGTTTCCCGATGATATATTGGTACTGAATATGTTTTTTGTTGTTGTTGGGGTTGGGATTGATATAAATTATTATTTGAATATGAATTTAAAGAAATTGAATCAGCTTCTTCTTTTCTTAAATTTGGATATGATTGATGATTTGATGATGTTATAGTTGCATAATGTGGTGTAGAATTATGAGGGGAATATGTTGTTGTTATTGGAGGTTGGGGAGGTTGTTGTTGTGAATAATTATTATTATTCGAAGAAGATGATATTATTTCAGGTTGTGAATGTTTCTGAAAGAAGAAAAAAGATTGTTTTTCAAGAAATAAATGAATTATTTAAAAAGCAAAAAAATAGCAGCTTGGAACTTTTTTTATAAATTGGATCAAATTTCAAATATGAGTTCTTTCAAAAATTTAAAATTATTAAGACACCAATAATTTTCACTTTAAAAAAGTTTTATAAAAAAATTGTTGCATTTAAAAATGAGAGGGACATTTAAGATGTAAAGAAATTTAAAGATTAAAAACATTTAAATCTACTTTTTTGGCCTAAAAATGTGTCTCACGCGGATTTCTCTTTTTTGGATTATATTTAAAACTTTTATTCGAAAGTCTGTTTTCACTAATCCTTAATTAAGGGATTTCGTTAAACATGAACAAAAAACTTACACGTATTTCAACTTTAATTGGAATATTTCGAATAATTCCACCACCATTTTCATGTTGTAATTCATTTTGCATTGTTTCAAAATTATTATTAAATCTGCTATTGCTGCTACCATAAGAATTTGAAAATTGTGGAGTTGGAGTTGGCGGCCCTCCTCCATCACTTTCCCCACCCGTTAAAACATCTTCATCACTTTGTGGTTGAAAGAATGATGTTCGAGTTGAATGTGGTGGTGGAAGAAGGGTTGTTGGAGCACCAAAATCTGCGAAAAATCGATCAAATCCGCTATTGCCATTACTGTAAATTATTAATTGAATTATTTCCACTTTTTCAAAAAAAAAAGCTTTTTAAAAAATACCTGAATAAAAGTGGCGGCAATTTTTCACGGAGAAAAGGCGACCGAAAAAATGTGTCGTCAAGCATGAAAAGTTTTCCAACGACTTCAGGCAAAGCAGTCTAAAAAAACAGAAAATTGAAAGTTTAAAAACTTTTTAAAAAATTTCAAATCAATAAAAAATAACACATTTAAAAAAAAGCGTTAAAAAAAGAATAATCTTATAAAAAAATTATTTCAAAACATTTTTCAATCAAAATCCAGAGAGATAAGAAAAAAAGTTTATTGTTCGAAAAAGAATATTTTTTTATTATCGGCGATGAATAATAGTAATAATAAAATGATGGATTATAAAATTATATGTGGGCATGATTTTTTTTCATCTATCGTGTTTAAAAGGTTTAGCCTTGATATTTTTAAATGGAATTGTTGTTCGTTAAAAAAAGGTAGATAGGTTAATAAGGATAAACGTAATCCAATTAAATAATTACGTTTTTAAAAGCACTTTTTTAAAGGACTCCATTAATTTCGTGTTTTTTAAAAACAAAACTTCAGAAATGTTCAAAAAAAGACAAAAATCAAAAAAGTGAACGGTTGTCAGACATAAAAAAATAAATAATCTCTGTTTCCTAATTATTTTTCTTTTTTAAAAAAAGACATCTCTAAAAATAATAGTAATTTTTCAGTTTCCTCATTTTTTTCCTTCCAAAAAAATAATTAGCGGCAGAAAAAAGGAAAAAGTCAACGATTTAAAAAAAATCGCCGATCGTTCGTCATCAAAAAAAATAAAATTTGAAAAAAAGGATGGATGACAGCCTTTTTGCAAAAATCATTCAGTCAAGGGAAATAGACATTAAAAAGTTTCAACAATGCTGGAGGCTGTTGTTTTTGCTATTGTTGTTTTTCTCACTTTGGAATGCGAGCTTGCCCTAACATTTTTTGTGTTGTACTGACTGACTGATTGCTCGAGAATGGCGTCCTTTTCTCAGACATTAAAAAAACAATTGTTTTGAAACAACTTTTTTTAATATAGTTCTATTTATTACAAGCTTAATAAAATAAGAAGAAAAAACAAACATGAGCTTTTTGCGTTTTTTTTACAATCATCGTTTATGACATTTTTAGAGAAATGGAAAAAAATGCTGTTAGTTTTTAAAGGATCAAGTTTTACATTTTTCTAAAAAACTTTTTATTGCTTGCTTGAATTACATAAACTTTTGTGTTTGAAAAAAATAACTCAATTGTGTAAAAAAAGAATTTTTAAAGTTTTTTTTGACATGATTGGTCTTGAAAAGATTTGGTCGCCTTGATTCAGGGATGTAAAAAAGTTCCACATTTTAGCTTTGGTTCACCCACAATTTTATTTAATTAGGGTAAGCAAAAAAAGGAAATTTTAATTAAAGTTAAGGAAAACAAGGAACAGCTTAGAAAAAATAAGGAGATTAAAAGTTTAACAGAAAAAAAGAAAAGACTGTTCAAAAACGATATTTTTTTAAACAATCAATTTTACGTTAAAAACCAAAACCAAAGAATAACTTTTTTTTACAGAAGCTGCAAAAAAAAGTAACAAAAGCTTTCAATTTTTTGACGCAGAAAAAAAAGTGTGCGCAAAACAGCTTTCGTTTTTTTTATAAAAAAAAGTCCTCAGCAGCTTTACTTTCTCCACCACAATCAAAATGGAGATGAACCGGTCTGTCAGATTTCTCTCTTCATTTTTCAAAAAAGAAAGGTTTTAATTTTTTTCGAGAGTTTAAAGAAAACAGATAAAAAAAAGTGATTTCAAAAACGACAATTCAAAGTAAAATAGTGCTAAAAAATGTTGTTAAAACACACCTTTTTGGGATTGAAAAATTTTTTCTCAAGGAGTTTTGAATAAATTTAAAAAGACATTAAAATCTTGAAAAAACAGAAGTTTCTTAAACGAAAAACACGTTAAAAAAAGGGGTAAATGGAAAGCAGCTGTGTGAAAAAAAAGTGTTTTGGAGGGAGTTTTTTGGAGATGGAATTGTTTTTTACGAGCTTTAATTAACAAAAGTGTTTTTTGAAAAAACTGAAAAAATATGAAGTATTTTTTTTTGAAATAATTAATTATTTGCAAAAAATGAATACAATTAAAACTACAGTAATCTTTGAAACACATGTGAAAAACTACTGTTGCTAAATAAATAAAAAAGATATTTATTTCAATTTTTTAAAGCTGCAGTAATTTTTAGGTTATATGTGAATAAAAAAGTGTTGTAGAAAAAAAAACTAGCAAAAGATTACAGCAAAAACAGTTTAAAAAAAGTTGAATCTCTCAAAAAACTTCAACCGTAATAAAACTTTTTTTTTATTGACTCATTAAACGACAAAATTTTTGCCTTTCAAAAATGTCCTTTTTTTAACTTCCAAAAAACGGTAAACAAAGAAAACCTTTTTTTCTGATAATGAAAAACATTTTTTAATAGCGTATAAAAAAATGGGTGTCCTTGGCCCTTCTCACCACAGGAAAAAAGGGAATACAAGAATTTATCCATTAATGAATCAGCAAAAAAATAAAAACTTTTAATAAAAAATTAAACCTCACCAAAAATGTCCTAACAAAATCAAGGTAGAAAAAATTCGAAATCGAAATTATATAATTACATTAAAATATGTACTTAAAGAAAGACGTACACTTTTAGGCATAAAAAAGCTAAAAAAAGTTTTAACGAAAAATGTCTGAAAGTGAAATGGAGAAAAACCACTGTTTTTTTTTTGTCAGTGTTTGATTGCGGTTGTTTCGTTCCAGTTAAGCAAAAAAATCTGAACAGCGAGATTTTTTGAGGGTGGTGGGTTTGTTTGTTGCTTCAAATAAAAAAAGCAAAAATCTCTCTCTTTGTTTTCAAGTACATATATTTTTTGAGTTGTCGTTAATCTTATTTTAAAGCTTTAAAAAACATCTTCAAAAAAAGATAAGAAGGAAGGAAACCAGTTAAAAAAATTATTCATCTTCAAAAAAACTGTTTTAAAACTCAAAATTTTCAATGATAATCTTAAAATTTTTTTAAAAAGAAAAAAAGACAATAAACAATGAGAAAAAAGAAAAGTTCTAAACTAAAAAGATAAATTTAAAAATGGAAAATAAAAATTGTCCAAAGTAGTAAAACATTTTTAATGAAACATTTTTTTTCAAAGACACCGCCTAATTTGATTAATTAAATTAAAGTGAAAAAGAGAGAGAAATTTGATCAAAAAAAAAAGAGTTTGTAAATAAATTTAATTAAACTTTTTTGATAAAAAGCAGTTTATTTTTTTAAGAAAGGAGAAAGAGATGGAATGAAAAATTACAGTACATTCATTCATTGACTGCTAATAAAATAAAGAGAAATAAATATAATTTGTTAATTTATAATCTTTTAAAGACGACACTACTTTAAAAAATAGCTAATATGATAAAAGATATAGAGGATTTGGTTAATCTGTGTAAGACCGGAAAACGCTTACGATCAAAGTTTTCCAAAATCCATGCAAGACCAAAAATATCAAAATGTCACTTTTGAAAAAACCATTAATTAATCAATCAAATTCAATAAACTCAAAATGATACTTTTAGTTTAAAATTAGTCTATCAATAATTTATATCACTAATATCGATACTTCCTTATCATTATTAATAAAAAAATAAAACTTACATTTGCAACGGCTTCTGTATTTGAAATGAAGCCTTCTGAAGAAGAAGATGTTGGGAACATTGCTGCTGCGGTCGCTGCGGTCGAAGATGTTAAATGCCTTTCTGACATTTTTTCATTGACTTTTGAAACTATTTAAAAGCAATTTTTCTTTGACGCAAAACTTTTTTGCTTTCCGGAAACGTCAACAAAAAAAAAACGGGTGGCTTATGTATTTTTTTTCTTTTGTAAAATCAAAGAAAAAATAATAAAAATAGCAAAGGCAAAAGAGGCAATCCTATCAGCAAACAATTGTCAAAATATACTGCTTTTCGTTGTTTGTCGTTGATTTAAGATGTTACAATTTCGATTTATTTCCTTCTGGTCGAGAATAAATTTCGATGAAAAAAATAAACTCACTTCTTTTTTTGTCAATTTTTGTGACAAAAGAAAGAGATTATCGTTGTTGGTTCGTTCGTTTAAGATTTTTTTACCTAAAATGATTTTGATTTTAGTCGTTTTTTATAGCATCAAACAAATCGCGAAAAACATGGATTAACTTTTTCTTTCAATTCCGTCTTAAAAATAACGAAAGAAAAGGGATTAATAGATCTGCGAAATTTAATTTTTTTGAACTTGTTTCCTTTTTTTATAAATTTAAAAGTGTTTAGTTTAATTAGCAATTATTCTTTTTTTTCAAAGAAGCGTAAAAATGTGAATTTTTTGAATCACAGTTTTTATTACAAAAGCTGCGGCAGCCTTTTACTTTTGTATACTTATGTTTCAATGGATAAAAAAAGTGTCAAGAGCTTTGACATTAAAGAAGTGAGCGTAGGTTGCAAAGTTATAAGTTGTAACAAAAAGTGTTAGTTATAAATAACCAACACTTTTTGTTTGAAAAAAATGAACCAAAGCTTTTGGAAAGCTCAAAATTAAAGTGGATTAATGTAATCTCGGAAAAAAATGCACTGGGATTTTTAGATAGTTAAAAACGGATTTGATATATCTCGGTAGCTTTTAAAGGGCAAAAAATATAAAATTATGTGAAAAACAAAAAAAAATTTTACCACAGCAAAATTTATTCCATAAATGTTTGAAAAATTCGTTTTACATTTTTATGATAAATTTAAAAACGTGAAACATTTTCGTTTACCAAAAAATACAAGAATTCATTTTTACTGTTAAAAACCACCAATAAAAACAACACAAAAATTTTACAAAAGTAGGCCAATTTTCTTTCTTTCTCTTTTTTGTTAAAGCATAAATTAATTCTTTAGAAAAAATAAATTAAACGTAAGTAATGTGTCAAATGGGCAGTAAAAAAAAAGAAATCAAAAAATAATGGTTTTTTAATCGTTTCAATGTTGTAAAAAAAGACAAAAAATTTGTAATCAAATATGGAAAAAGAAAGAAAAGAAAAAGTAGCAGCAGCAACACTTGAATTGTACATATAAGTACCATTTTGAAAAAAGATGTTGAAAAAGGGGGTATCATAACTTTTGTCTTCATATTTTATGAAGCAGTAACAAGACAATCACTACTTTTTTTTATCCCCCTTAAAAAGAAAATTATGATACCTTTTTCACGTAAAAGTAAAATCATCAAAAAACTATAATTATTATTTTAACTGCAAAAAAAGAAAAGAAAAAACAGATGTGTCTTTATTGTTTGAGTCATTGAAAAAGCATTTTTTGTTGCAATATCCGTCAATGCTGCTGCTTGATCCTTCTTTCAAGCTAACAAAGCCAGTAGGAAAAAAACGGATAAAAGCAATCATTTTTATGATTTTCTTTTTAAAAAAAAGTTGTTAGCGACTTTTTTATTTTAAAAGGCGAGAAAAAAATAAATGAATAAAAAAGATGCGAGAAAAAAAGAAAGCATTGTTTCGCGCATATTTTTTCGAAATATTTTGACCGGTTTCAAAAAAGAAGGGGTGATCGGTGGTGGTGGAAAAAAGGAAAGAGTTGAGATTTGTCACCCCATTTTTTTGCTTCCTTCTATCTTTCCTTTTTTCTCGTATATAAGCAAGCTTTGTTATGCCTCCAGGCATTTATACTTACACTACTGCTTCAACAACGACTAACTTTCGAGATAAAAAAAATGAAAAGGTAACTTTACTTTTTTTCTTTCTCATTGAAAAAAATGTGGAATAAAAAGAAAAAAAAATACCGTAGAAATTAGATATGAATTTAATAAAAAAAATGTTTCAAAGGTTTTTGAATGAAAAAATTTGAAGAACAATTCAAAAAAAAATTTTATTTCAAAAACGCTCCTAAAAAGATAACAAAGATTTTTTTGGAATATAGCCAGCTACTTTTTAAAAGATGCTCAATTAACTTTCATTAATACCCCCTTTTTTCCCTTTACTCAAAAATTAAAAAAGCTTTAAACATTGTTTAAAAAAGTTTTTTAAAACACGCATTTAAAAAAAGCAATTTAAACAAAAAATGGCTCAAATTAAAATAAATCAAAATCTTTTTTTTGTTTCTCTCATTTGTCTGTCAACAAAGTCCATCGACGCGACGCGAAACAAATTTACCCCCTTTTAACAGATAGAAAGGTCATCATCATTATTCCCTTGGGAAAAAAGGAAGGTAAAAAAAGAATCCGATATTTCAGCGAAAAAAGAACCGCAACAAAAAAAGAAGAAAGTCTTAAACGCGATCAATGAACTCACTTTTTTTTTCTCTTTTTCTCTCTTCCCCCTCAGGGTGGATCATAGAAAAAAAGAAAAGTAACTCAATATCGGCTTCTTCTTTTTTTTAAAGCTAACACTATTTGTGTCCCATTTTTAACAAAAAAAAATACAAGACTTTTTTCTATCTTAGAATTTTTGCGCTCATAAAAAAGCACGTGTTTAATCATGCATAAATAAAAAAATACAATTTGTTAAAAGTTTTTTCCGTAAAAAAAGTTTTATTAATTTGTTGCAAAAAAATATGAAAGAGGTGACAAAACTATAATAATGATAATTAAAAGACAACGTTTTTTTTCCTCGGAGGAAATATTAATAAAAGGACTAAAAACATGGAAGGAAATAAAAACCAGAAAAATCAAAGAAAAAATTTTGAAACTTAAAAAAATAAATTATAGCCTTCTGGCAATGGCAACCAGAAGCATCAAGAGAAAAAGAAGAAGAAACCAGTCACAGAAAATGGCGGCGACAACGATGATGATATATTTTTATTACGCATAAATGATTTGTTTTTGGTCAAATAAAAAATAAATAAAGACATAAAAAAGAAAAACTTTTTTAGGAAATAAAATTATGCAACCGAAGGGCCGCCTATGGCCTAATCTATAAAGAAAAAAAGTGAAAAAACCAAATCGGAATTTCGAAGTAAAAAAGCCTTTTTTAATTTTTTTAAAATGTTTTTAAAATTTGCATATTTCATTTTAAAATTCAAACAGCAACAAATTTTTTGTTCAAACATTTTTCATTTTATCGCGAGTTATGCAAATTTCCAACTCAACGTCTATATAAAGGCTTGGCGTTCATTCTTTTTCTATCACTTTTTTCATCGTCATCTTTTATGCTTTTTTTTCTAAATTTTTAAACTTATACAATCTTTATTATATCTGTTACGTCTTTGTCAACAACCGTCGTAACACATTTCTCCAAAAATCAACGTCTCAAACTACTTTTTTCAATGATGACTTCTGAAATGCTTTCAAATCCGCCGTCTTTATCGTTTATTGAAAAAATAATAAATGGTGGAATGAATTATGTCAAATATTTTCATGATAAAACTTCTTCAACTGGTACCGTAAATCAATCAATAAAATTTCTTCGATGGTGGTGCAATTGTAAGTTTTCAACGAATATTAATAAAAATGTTGAATTAATGTAAGTTTTAAGTTGTTTGGGATGTAAAATTGAGTAATAATAGCTTTTTAGACATGAAACAACTCTTGTGGAAAATGTTGAAAATGGATTGGATGAAATTTTAGAAGGTGTAAAAAATATGGCTGGAAGTTTTTCGGATAATGTTTCGGCACTTTTAGAAGGTGATAAAACAATTATTGATGTAAATACTCAAACCTTTCTTTCATCTTTAATTAAATTGGGTGTTATGCTTTTATTTATTGGTTGTGTTTTATATATTTTAGCTGGGATTCGTAAAAAAATTACAAATTATCAAACTGGTTCTGGAGTTTCTGATGTTTCAAAGGTATGCGATTTTTTATTTTATAATTACTCCGTCTTCGGAGTCGATGACATCGACGATTCCGGAGTCAGAGGGGAGCACTGGTGGCAGCTGCCAATAATATCATTTGTACTTTTTTAGACGACATCATTGATAATTTCAAAGCCGCAAGATTTTCCATCCGAAGGTGGTGGAGAAATATTTTTTAAGCAACAAAAACTTCAAAATAATTCTTTAACAGTTTTAACTCCAATTGTTACACAAAATACTGCACCAAAGACACCAGTAAATTCAAAAGAAATGGGAAAAAGACCAGATTCAAAAGAAGAAAAAATTCTTCGAAAAGCTGCTGCTGCATCTCCATCAAAGAATAATAATAATAATGATGATGAAATGATTGTTGCACCAATTAAATGTTTATCTTCTGGAAATAATTATTTTAATAATAATAATAATAATATTCATACTGATCGAACACAACATGATGCAACATCTCCAACAAGAACTGATCCAACTCAAAATGATATTTCTTCACCTGTTCGAAGTGATTCAACACAAGGTGATGCTTCACCTGTACAAACTTATCGAACACATATTTCATCATCTCCAACAAGAACAGATCCAACACAAAAATCTTCACCTCTAACAAATGGTAATACATCTTCTTTATCATCACGTTTTCAATCAGAAATTCGTCATAATAAAACTTAATTTTGTTTGTATTATTTGAATTTGTATGTATTATAATTTTTTTAAAAGTTTTATTTGGATGTTTAATATAAAATTCAACTTTATATACTGTAATGTTGCAATTTCTATATAATTCGCTTTGGGATACTTTTTTAGGATAATAAATAATTTTACAAAACTCTATTTTATTTTTTATTGAATTCCATGAATTTCTTCAAATCCATTTCGATCATTATTTGAAACACCAGAAATAATTCGAATTGAAATAATATAAACAATTAAAGATACAAAAACAACTGTAAAAATGATATTTGCTAAAAGGGATGAAGCTAAAACATAATCATGTTCAATTTCAGCAGCAGCTTCTTCAACTTCTAATATTGGTACATTTTCAATTGGTTTTTCAATTACAACAACTCCAGATGGTGAAATGGCAGGTTTTTGAGATTTTGATTTGGATGAATTTGAATGCTGCTTTCTATTTTCTTTTTGATTTTTTCGACATGATTCTCGAACTCTCCGAAGTCTTCGATTTGCTTCACATCCGCTATTTTCAGCTAATTCTCGATAGAGTGAAAGATTTTCAATAATTCTTTCATACAAAAATTCACAATGTTTTAAATTTTCTCGCCGCATTCGATTTTTATCCCAAATTGCAACTTTTCGTCGAAGATTTGATGAACTAAAAAACAATTTTTAATTAACAAATTTTTATCAAAAATCAAAATTTGAACATTCGTTTTGGGAAACTTTTTTGATACTGAAAAAAACAACCATATTTTTTCAAATCCCTGATTTTTTCAGGTTCATTTATAATAAAAGATGCGTTCGTGAACTACATGTTTAATCCAAAAAACATACCTATTTGAAAGATGAATATTCCACATAAATGGCGTACAAGGCTCTTTCCTCCAAACTGGTAACTGAATTAAAGTATCCAAAATATTGCTTAAAGTTGCTTCATTTCCAGCTGGAAATAAAAATAACCCATCTGGAAATTTCATTAATGGATTTCTTTCAAATTCTAAATTTTTAATTTCTGCAATTAATGCCAAAATTTCTGGTGGCATTGAATCAGCTTCATACAATCGATTATCATTAATTTCAAGTGATTCAAGTAAACAACATTGTGTAATTGCTAATGGAATTCTAGTTAAATTGCATGAATTAAATTTTAGGGATCGAAGAGATTTTGAAAGTGGCAAAAATGCAAATGGCTCAATGCCCTTTATTGGATTATTTGAAAATGAAAGTGTTCGAAGTGTTTCAAGTCCAATAAAATGTTCAAGTTGGATTTCCTCAATTTCATTAAAAGCAAGATTTAAATTTTTTAACTTTGAATTAAGTTGAAAGGGTTTTGGTGGAAGAAATTTTATTTTGTTATCACTTAAATCTAAGATTCGAAGGGATTCACATTGTAAAAATGTATGGGCACCAATTGAACCAATCTATAAAAATAATGTCGTTTTTAAGTGTTTCATTGCAATCAAAATTATACGAAATCAAAATATCGATTTTCGAAATAGCAAAATCGAAATTCCTGGATTTGAACTTGAGACAAAAAATTTCGATAAAATTTCAATATTTTGATTTCGCAGAATCTCGATTGAAATTTTGTAAAATGAAAAAATTTTTATCATTTTTGTTGAATAAAATTTTAAAGCAAAAAATCAAAATTTAGTATTTTTAACAAAATTTCAATTTTCGATTGAAAAATTTTTATCGATCCTTAAAAACTCTTACCAAATTTGATTTCAATGAAATTTCTGTAACATTTTTGCTATTAAATAAAATTCCATGCAAATCTCCAATCATATTTTGTTCCAAATTTAACGAAATTAATGCTTTTAACTGAGAAATTATAAGCGTTGATTCAAGCTTTGTTTTTCGGATTGTAAGTTTTTGTAAGTTTTTTGAAAATGAAAACCATTTTGGAAGTATTAAAATATTACTATTTTCAATATGGAATCGAGTCAAAGATTTTAGCCATTTTGGTTCGGCACCAAATTCAAAATTAACATGAAATAATGAAATATGTTCAAGATGTGGGAGATTTCCAAAAAGATTATACAAATCTCCAATGAAAGGTCGAGGTTCTTCAAGTGGAACTTTAATGCTAAGACTTTTTAAATATGGAAAATGTTTTGAAAAATTTAAATATTGAAATGTATCTGGAAGATTTGATTGAATAGAAAAGGATGTAACATTGTAAGATGTTAAACCGGTAAAAAGTAAGGGAGTTAAAGATCGATTAAAGGCTGTTAATATCAATGAATAATCTGCTGCCGGATTTGGAAATCCTGGATTAAAGCAATCAAATGGGAATGTTGATGGTGGAGTATGATCAGTCCAAAGTACATCAGGTTGAAAAGATGTTTGTAAATGGCATCGAAGATCTGAAGATACTGTAACATAGCATTGACAAAATTCTGTTCGACAAAGTGGACGAAATTGACAATCTGGCGTAACTGGGAATGCACGATTACAACAAACCTAAAAGTTATTTTGGGGGGTTAAAAAAGGATTTAAAACAGATTTGGGACACTTAATCAATCCAAGACCCAAAAATTTGTGAATCGATTTATTCAATCCAAATAAAAAAAAACCTCACCAAATTTATTCCATGCCCTTGTGCATGAATTGGTTCACAGATATCTATCCTTGATTCATTATTCTCTAACCCATTAATAAATCCAATGAATCCAATAATAATAAATTTCAAAAATATTTTAAACATTTTTTGAAAAAGTAAAGTTTAAAAAGTTTAAAAAACTTTGTTGCCGCAACAGAAAAAAAACTTGTAAAAGTAGATAAAGAAAAAAAGAAGAAGCCTTTAACTAGCTGGGTTGAGTTCTTTTTTTGTTCAAAAAAAACAAATTGTTTGAACAAAAGCGTTTCCTTCCGAAAATTCCTTTCTTCTTTTTTTAAAAAAAGAAAGTTAGAATCAAACTTTGTTATCAAAGATTTTGCTTTCACACATTTTTTTTAACAAAAGAGAATGAAAGAAGAAAAATTAGAAGAATCTTATTTTTGTTTATTCGCGTGGAAAATAAAAAACTAAAGTTATTTTTACAAATTTTGTAAAAAATAATAGTAGCAGTTAATATTTAAAAATAATAATATTTCATTAATTCTTTTATTTCTAACAGCAGCATTGACAACTTTAAGCTCTAAATTAATGAAGCAGTCATAAACATTTTCCATTTTATTTTATTTTCTACGTCTCCATAATGTTAGTCTTTTAAAGTACCATAAAATGCATTCTTGTATTATGTTGTTTTTTTGTTCTTGCTTCTTATTAATTTTTTAAAAGAGCGAGTTACATTTTTTTAAGACAAAAAATGACAGCTTTCATTCATAAATTTATACATATTTTTTTCATCTGCTGTTGTTGTCCCCAAAAAAAAGAAGACCGGCCAGCCGCCAGCGATAACCCAAAAAAAGAAAAAATTAAACTGTCCACGGTCGTTGACTTCCTTATAAATTGTACAGTTCAGCTCACCGTGGCTGTCAAAAAAGGCGGAGTTGATTCAATTCAATCATACATCTGTTGGAGGTTAAAAAAAGATTTTTCCGCGCACTGAAATTCAGTCGACTCTCAGAAAACCTTCTTTTATTTTTTACAGTGTCTCCAAAGTTCCACTTTTTTTTTGGAACGTATCCGTTCCGTTCCTCTTTTGGGCACTACCCGTTCAGTCCGTTCCGTTCCTGTTTTTCAAACGACCCGTTCCCGTCCGTTCCGTTCCGAACGTCAGGAACGGGTATACGTTCCCATTCCGTTCCCGTTCCTGTAAATTTTTAAAAAGTTTTCAAATTCCAATATAAAAGTAACTTTTTTGTTTAAATTATAAAAAATTCTGTGGGTATATTTTAAATAAATCGTGTTTTT
The DNA here is from genome assembly GCA_963922195.1 of Panagrolaimus sp. PS1159. Classification (NCBI taxonomy): domain Eukaryota; kingdom Metazoa; phylum Nematoda; class Chromadorea; order Rhabditida; family Panagrolaimidae; genus Panagrolaimus; species Panagrolaimus sp. PS1159. Next base: position 2,388,793 of record CAWUHW010000016.1, on the reverse strand, counting down.
ATGGCAAAATACCAGCAAAAAATAATAAAAAGTTTCTTTTTTACAATTTTCAAAGTTACGATTTCGACGGATTTTTAAAAAAAAGTTACAAAAAGGTATTAAGGAACGGAACGTCTAAAATCCAAAAAGGAACGCGTCCGCTCCGTTCCTTTTTTTGGCATTACTCGTCCGTCCGTTCCGTTCCCAAATTTAGAAGAATACGTTCCCGTCCGTTCCGGAACGGGAACGGAACGGAAGAACGGACGTTCCGGAACGCAACGGTGGAGACACTGATTTTTTAGCATTTTTTGTTTCTTGCAAAAAAAAATATTTTATTTTCTTCTTTCATTAAATTTTATACAAAAATGTGTTTCATTTTTTCTTATTATTATTATTTTGAAAAATCTTTGATCGACTGTTCTTTGCCAGTAAATGCACAACCCTGAAAATTACGACCCCCAATTTTTCTTTGTCTTAACAAAAAAGAATTTCTTTTTCGTTCTCAAACTTTGCACAGAAAACTCAAGTAATTTTTCAGAATAATTCATTTTTTAAAGTTCTCTATGGAAAGTTCGAGAACGCAAAAGAAGTTATTTCCCTGTAAAAACAAAGAAAATTAATAATCAAATTAATCCAGGACTGATAAAAATTATTATTTTGAAATAATTTTTATCAGTCCGCCTTATTTAATATGGCTACCCAAAATACAAAGTAAAACTTTTTCATCAAAATTATCGTAACAAAAAACAATAATCTCTTTCATTGATATCTTTGTGCTGTTGATATTCTTGACCCAGTTCCAGTTGCTACAACTGCTGTAACTGCGGTTGTTGATGAAACATTTGACATTGATCTGGCGGAAGTGGCTTGGGAAGGTTCAATTCGTGTGACCAAACTAATATTAAGTTGATATTTGCCAAATATTGATTTTTTAAATATTTTTATTAGCGCTCGTCGATATGGGGTTATCATAAATAACATGACGCAATTATCCAGCACTGAAATAAAAAAATATTTTTAATGGGAAGAGATAAATGAATTCCAAAAAATAGTAAAAAGAGGTTGACACTTTGATCCATTTTTGGCGAAAAAAGAAGGAATTTGAGATACTCGTATCTTGGATAATTATAATCAGGCAAATTGAAGAAATGGAAACACAGCTTTTTGGTTTTCTTTTTTAACTTTGTGTTTAAAAAAAGAACCTGTGGGTTCTTTTCAAAAGTTTGCTTGATCATGGTTTTTCAAAGATACAAATATCTCACAATTCTCATCTCTTTATAATACAGAATCGTTTAAAAAAATAAAAATTTTGACGAAAATAGCAATGTTTTTGTTTCGTTTTATTTCATCAAGATAATCGAGTGACGACAATTTCAAAAACATGTGCTTACTTAAATAAAGGGAAATGTCGAGGGCCTTTTGAAGTTTTAAGTTAAAAAATTAAAAAATGGCAAATTACTGTTATACATTGCAAAGGCCCTCACTAAAAAACATTCAAGATCACAAAAATTTTTAATTTTACTGAACTGTACAAAATTCGAAATTGGAATAATTAAAAAATTTATGTATGTACAGTAGGGTAAAACTAAAAATTTTTATGGATTGCAATGTTTTTTAGTGAGAAGCCAGAAGAATAATGTAATCCTTTTTTGCACTCGCCTTTTTTTTCCACGCCCCTTTCCCCTCTTTTGCATTCGCCTTTTTTCCCCCTTCCCATATTTTTCGCCTGCTTCACCCCTTTTGTTTTCCTTTCCCCCCTTCCACCTATTTTCAGCATTCGCCTTTTTTTTTTCCCCTTCTTATATTTTTCACCTGCCCCTTTTATTTTCTTGCTTGTTTTTTTTTTCACACATTCTTTGAACCCTTTTAGCACTCGCCTTTTTTTTGTCACCCCTTTTTTGGATACATTTTTTCGCTTGCTTGATCTCTCTTTTGCCCCTTCTTTCCCCGATTTCTTTTTCAGTTTGGGCTTTCATTTTTTCTACTCTTTCCCGCCCTCCCAGCCGGCCGAACAAGGAAAACAAATTTATTTGGCATAGCCACAATTGCTGATTCATCCTGGTCTGGGCTAAACTGGTCTGGTCTGGTCTAGGATAGTCTGGGCTGGTCTGGTTCGAACAAGCTTGTTATGTTTATTTAGATAATTAATTTATGACAAATATGCACAATTATTTTGCAAAACATATTTAAAATCAAACAAAAAATTTTTTAAAAGTGAAAAAAAGCATGCTAAAATGGAATATTGATTTATTTTTAAAAAAAGGATGCAATCGATCTCTTTGAAAAAAAATGCAATCGATCTTTGAAAAATATAGAGAAAATAAAGGAAAAATATTTTTATTATTTTTTCGTAATGATTTCAACTCAAGATTTTGTTCCTTCTATAAAACAATGTAATGCTAAAGAAGCTTGTTTGACAATTTTATTTAAGGCATTTATAAGTTTTTGAATACTTTCATTTTTAAATACTTGCAAGATTTAATTTTTCGATTGTCTTTAAAAGCTTTTTATCTTGAGGAAAAATGAAAAAAATAGTCAGCTGTATTTTTTTTTGGTTTTATCACGGATATGTGTGCTAACGCCTTTTTTAGTCTTTTGGAAATATAAAACTCTGTATCACTTTTTGCGATTGTTTTATTTTTATTTTTTACAAAATGCCTTTTAAAGCCCTTATGTCCAAATCTTTTAATTCCGAACGGATTTTTACAGTTGTTTTAAATTATAACATTTCCAAAGAACCTTACATTACCTTACCAAAATATACTGATCAAGATGTTCAAACAACCAATTATTTTGTTGGTACCAAAGCTGGGCATTTACAGCCGGCATTTTTGTTAATTGATGTGATTAAAATTCATCGAACTTCAAATAATAAATATTTTCTTTGATCAAATGAATTATTTGACTTGGCTCAAGATGACACATCCAGCAATATATGATGGATTATGTAATGCTTCAAATCATACAATGCTTACACCACTCCAAGTTGAAGAAAGTCCTCAAGAAGTTCCAGAAACTCAACAAGCTGGTGAATTTGAAGATGATGAAGAAGCTGCAGGATTAAAAAAAGAAGTTGATGAATTTAGTAATTTTTCTTTTTAATAGTTTTAAAAAATTGAAGTAGAATTTAGTAATTTTTATTTTATTATTGTATAAAAAATTTGTAAAACATTTTTGTTTAATAAATTATTTGAAAGAAAAACTAAAAAGCCCTTATTTATGCAAATCTCTGTTTTTTTAAATATGAGATAAAAATTTTTGTAAATTTTTAACGATACTTGTTAAGTCTATTTTTGGTTATGAGAAAACAATGAATCAAATAAAAACACATTGCTTTAAAAATTTTTATTAAAAATCTAATCTTTGATTTTTTCAAAGATTTTCTTTTTTCAAGGTGCTATTTTGAGAAAAATAAAAATCCGTTTTTGTTTTTTCTTATTTCAAAATTATTATGCGCCATTAACGGTGCTCACTTGTTAAGTTTATATTTGGTTATGAGAAAACAATGAATCAAAAAAAAACACATCGATTTAAAAATTTCTATTAAAGTCTAACCTTTGATTTTTTCAAAGATTTTCTTTTTTCGTTTTTAAAGTGCTATTTTGAGAAAAATAAAAAAGTGCTATTTCGAGAAAAATAAAAAATTCTTCTTATTTCAAAATTATTAAGCGCCCTCCTATTTTTAATATGATATATAAACATTTTGAGATTTCTTATTTTTATCAAATTAAGTTTATCAGATCTTCTTTATTATGGCTTGTGGTCTTTATGGCAAACCTTTGGGGTTTAATCCGATGCTGACACCTGCATCAGAAATTTTTTCTGTTTTTCCAAATGGGCCGCAAGTTACGATGAAATTAAAAGTCAAAGAGATTGGTCCAGTTAATAAACAACAAACTCAATATGGTGCACGTCAACATTGCATTTATACATTAACTGGGCAAGATGAAGCAATCCCAATCCGTGCTGATTGTTGGCAGGTACGTTTTTTTTATCTGACCCTTCCCTACTTATTGAGCTTGTAGGATCATATTCAAACCTGTCTCACGGCATTGCCTGTTGGAGCAATGTTTTCAATTTCATTCTGCCCAAAACCACTTCCTCAACAACTTATTGCACCTGTTATTCCATGGGGAATACGGTAAAAGATTAAAATCGAATATTTAGAATGTAACTGTTCATTTTAAGATTAAATACAGAATGCCAAATCGCTGATATTCAAGGTGATGGAATTACCCCTCAAAGCTTTAATGGTCAAGGATTTTATGGTCAACAAAATCGTGCTCAAACACAACAATATCCTGCAGGACAATATCCAACTAGCTTTCAACCTATTCAACAACAATTTATTCGTCCCCAATCCCTCCCTGCGCTTGGCGTTGATGGCATCCCACCTACAAATGCCCCACTTGCTCAATCGCCACCAGCACAACTTGAAACCCATTCTGAATCAGCCGAATAAATTTTTCTCTATTGCTGGCTTTTGATACTTTTTAGCTATTTAATCCCTCTTGTATCAATATTTTTTTTGTCAGCTGTAATCAATAAAACGATATGCAATCTTAAAAAAATGACTCCACCCCAATTAAAAAATGAAAACATATTTAAGAAACAGAAAAATTTTAAATAATTTTCACACTTTGAAATGGATATAGAACTCGAGCTCGAAAGAGTGAAAAAAATTGTTGATTCGTTGACAGCTTTAATTAACAATGGTTTTAATTCACTTGATATTAAAAATGAATTGCGTGAAGCCCAATTACGTTTACAACTCCTCCAAAAATTGTTAGGTATGTTAAAAAATTGAATATTTGCGTTGAAAAAAGTTTACAGAAAAACAACAAGGGGCAGGAAGGAAAAGGCCTGCAGGTGAAAAGGCTGTTGGAACGCCCGCAAAAAAGCCTCCTGATTTTACAGAAAAAATGACTTTAGTACAACATCGTTGGATCCAAGATATTGCAAGTGTTGAAAAAAAAGGGGATCCAGCAACATCTGTTGTTGATGGTCAACCTTTATCAAAATATTTAAAATTAACAAAACCTGTTTACAAAGAAAGCAGTTCACGTGGAACTTCAATTTATGAAACAACAGCAGTTTTAAAAGATGTTGAATCAGCTTCTGATCCTGAAATGATAGTGGATGCAGCGTTAAAATATTTCATGGCACAAGCATTTTCTGCACGTGAAGAACCTCCGCAAAAATTCAATATTCAATTTTATGGACCTGGAATGAATAGTCCATTTTTCTGCCCTTTGCGTCCCACTTATCAAAACACCCTTGACAGTATCAAAGCAATGTTTTTCCGATTAAGCACAAGTGATACTTTATCTTCAATTTTTAATACAGAACTTGGAATTAAAGTTTGTGCTTACTGGGGGCCTTCTGGATCGAATTGTGCACATAAAAGTTCCTGCAAACATGTTGTTCCCTGCGATAATCCTTCCAACAATTTTTGTTTAGCACGAGGTATGGTTTACGGTCGTGCTTTTGTTCGATTATCAAAAGCTGAAATGAATTCATTTGTGGTCAACAAATTGGAACAAGAAACTCTAAAACTCATGGAGGATTCGCATTTGCCTATGGATAAAGAATCTTACAACCTCGACGATGCAAATGTTTTATTAAAGCATTTGGGACATGATTTCAGGCTTGTTGTAATTGATGAAAAAAATGATCCCTTGTTCACATCTAACCCTGCAAAAAATAGTATTGTCCTTCAATTAAAAGAAAATCATTTTGATTTTGTTCCAAAAATGCATTTATTGAAAAATGTGAGATTATAAAAATAATTCAAAAACTCTGTATCTTTTTTAGTGCTCGGATTTTTGCCTTTATTGTTTCAAAAAAGTTACAATCGAATATCATCCTAAACATTGTAAATTTTATTGTGATAAATGTTTTCGACATGGTTTTGATAAAGTCTGTAAACCAAAAAATGGTGAAGCTCCAAAATTTTGCCAAAGGTGCCTAATTTGGTACAATTCAGAATCATGTTTCAATATGCATTTAAATGATAATTCTGGTAAAAGAAAACCACTTTGTGAAAAACGATTTTTTTGTGACAAATGCGAAAAAATTATCGAAAAGCGAAACAAGCAACATGCATGTGAAATGACGAATACAAAAGAATGCAAAAATTGTGATATTGTACACGATAAAGGCCATCCCTATTGCTATCTTCAACCTGAAACACCAAAAATCCCAAAAAGAATACGTTACATGATTTATGATTGTGAAACGTTTGTTAAAAACCGGAAACATATTGCAAATGTTGTTGTTGTTACAACATATTGCACAGTTTGCATGGATTTAGAAATTCCTGTTGAATCTCCTTTATCTGAGGCTCCAAAAGATTGCTGTTGTGGAACCTTCAATTCAAGAACCCACATTTTTAAAACATTTGATGGTACTTCAGCTGTTCCCCAGTTTATTGATTTTGTATTTAAAAGAAGTGATAAGACTGATAAAATAATTCAAATTCTTTTGGCTTTAAATTCGTCAAAATTTGATAGTCATCTTTTACTTGAAAATCTTTATGAAAGAAATTGCAACCTTGAAATTGTCAGTCAAGGCTTTAAGCTCTACAGTGTTAAAATAAATGTTCCTCGTAAAGCTGCCATTTATTTGAAAGATGCGGTCAATTTTTTCATGTGTCCATTACGGTAAAAAAAAAACAAAATTTAAATTAGAAAAAATTTTTTTTAGAAATTTGCCTGCAACATATGGGTTTGAAAATGATACTTCAAAAGAATTTTTTCCGCATTTATGGAATATCCCCCAAAATAACTTCAAAGCTTTACCTCACCTTCCAGGCAATTTGATAAAAAACTTTTTTATAAATTTTTCACAATTTTAGATTTGGAATATTACGGTATTGATGGAATGCGTAAAGATGAGCGTGAAAAACTTATTCAATGGCATGAACAACATTACAATACTCCCTTCGAACTTTCAAAATGCATTGTTGATTACTGCTGTCTTGATGTCAAGGTACTTTTGAAAGCAGTTGTTTGTTTTCGCAAAATTATGATGGAATTATCGGGAGGTCTTGATCCTTTTTTCGTTGCTTCAACCATGGCAAAATTTGCATATGTTCATTTTCGTGCAAATATTCTTCAACCAAATATGCTTATAAATGTTGGTGAAAGAGGTTATAGAGCAGCTGAACGACAATCCGATGCAGCATTGAAATTTTTTCGTTTATATGAATACAAAAATAAAGTAAAAATTCAAGATGCAACATGGAAAGATGGTGAATTCAAAGTTCCTGATACAGCTTTCAAAGTCGATGGTGTTGTAAGGTTTAATAAATATTACCATTGAAAATTTTAATTTTTAAGATTCGTAATCAATATGGGACAATTATTAAAATTTTGGAATTTTTGGGGTAAACACATCTTAAAAATTTTTACCAATTAATTATTTTTCTTCTAGATGTTTTATACATGGTTGCCAGATTTGCTTTTCCAACCCTTCACAAATTTTAGCAGGAGGCAAAACAGCTAAACAGTTGTATGAAAGCACAATTGATCGAATTAATATTATTCAAAAACAATATCCAGTTGAAACTATTTGGGAATGTGAAGCAAATAAATTGATAAATTCTGATAAACAACTCAAAGAATTTTATAAAACAATAAAACTTGCACCAAGGTTGGAATTGCGAGAATCAGCTTTAAAAGGTGGAAGAACAGAAAATTTTTGTTTTTATTACAAAGCTTCAATCAATGAAATGATTATTTTCATTGACATTGTAAATTTAAATATCAATACAAGAACTTTCATAAAAAAATTTAGGTGTCTCTATATCCTTGGGCAATGAAGCAAAGCTTTCCGCTTGGTGACCCCATCGTTTACACAAGTGAAGCTATTACAAATTTACCATGGACAATGCCTGAACATAATAAGTTCAAAGGGTTTATTTTATGCAGTATCCTTCCTCCAACAAATTTAAAACCAGTTCTTCTTGGCTACCGTAGTACATCCGGCAATTTTGTTTTTACACTTTGTTTGTCTTTTTTTTTAAATTTTGATTATTCTAACATTATCGTTGTAGGTGCTGCTTGTGCTGATTTACAACAAATTCTTTGCAATCATTCTGATGCTGAACGAAGCTGGGTTTCAGCATTTACACATCTTGAACTAAATAAAGCTTTAGCTTTAAATTACAAGGTTTTACATGTTTATGAAGTTTGTGTTGTTTTCTGGTTCTCTTTTTTAATATTTTCTTGAATAGGTTTGGGATTATCCAAGATGGTCGGGAGTAAATGGTGAACCCGAATTATTTGATAAATATGTAAATTCCGCTTTGAAACTAAAAGTTGAAGCATCTGGTTGGCCTTTTGAAGGCGAAGAAGCTCGCAAGGAATTTGTGGATGAATATCACAAAAAAGAAGGAGTTCGAATTGATCCCTCGAAAGTCGAAAAAAATCCTGGAAAGCGATCTGTTTGTTTATATTTTATATTTTGGATTGAAAAAAATAATTTTTTAGGGAAGTAAATTGATTTTAAATTCTTTATGGGGGAAGGTAAAATTTTAAAAACTAAATTTCGATTTTATTATTTTGTTTCAGCTTTGCCAAAGACAAGATCTTTCAATGGTAACATTTGCTGTAAGAGCTCCTTAATTGAATAAAATTTAGATTAAAATTACAAAAACTCCTGCGGAATTCCATAGTATAATGTCTGATCCAACTCTTGATATTATTGATTTTGTTCATTTAAATGAAACAACGGATAGGATAACGGTTAAGACAAAAGAAGAATTCCGAAAAGAATCTTCAACAACGTGTTTACCTGTAGCATGTTTTGTAACATCAATTGCTCGGTTAAAATTGTATGAATATCTTGAGCAAGTAAAACAACCATTGTATGGTAATAGAACCCTTTTCACAAGGAACTTTTTTTGATTTTGTAATTTTAGTCGACACCGATTCCATTTGCTATGTTATTGGTAAAAACGATAAGCCGCTCAACGAAGGCAAATATTTAGGTCAAATGAGCAGAGAATATTCTGATAAAAAAATCCTTGAATTTGTTTGTGGTGGTTAGTTTTGCCTTTTTTTTTTTATTATGCCCTAACAAAATTTTTTAGGCCCTAAAAATTATGCTTTACTTTTGGAAGCACAAGATGGCACTATTTCGGCAGAACTCAAAGTTCGTGGATTTCCGCTCACATACAGTGCAACACAACTTTTAACATATGAAAATTTGAAAAATCATATTTTGGCAAAATTGTATGTTTTTCTTATGGCTTATTGTTAAAAATATTAAATTTTAGTCGCGATGGTAAAAATCCTGAAACCATTGACATCCCATACAGCAATATTAAGCGAAATAAAAAAGCCGAATTACTTAATGTTGACAATGTCAAGAAATGGAGGGCAAGCTTTAAAAAAGGCGTGGCTACTCCTGATTTATTTGTTTTGCCTTGGGGATATAAAGGGCCTTAATTTTGTAATTTTTTGATAATAAATCATGAATCTAAAAATTGTAAATGTTGTTGCGAATTTTTCTGTTGGAAGACATTTGGAATTGACGAACCTTGCTAGATTGCTATGGAATGTCGAATATAACCCTAGTAAATTTGGCGCTTTAATTCTTCGACAAAAAAATCCCAATTGTACATTTTTAATTTTCAACAATGGCAAATTTGTTTGTTGCGGCTGTAAATCAATTGTTGATTGTTTTTTAACGTGCAAAAAATTAGTCAGTAAATTACGAAAATTGCTAAAGGTGCCTATTATTATGAAAGAATGGAAACCCCAAAATGTCGTTGCATGTTTCAAAATGAATCATTCTCTCAATCTTAATCAAATAAAATCAGACTTTGAAAACGGCTCATTCATTTTAAAAAACGTTGAAAGCTGTCATTATGAACCGGAATTATTTAGTGCACTGCAGTTTAAATTAAAAGGACATTCAATATTAATATTTAACACTGGTAAGATTATTCTTACAGGATTTGTATGCCCAAAAAACTTGAACGAAACTTTCAATCATTTGAAATCGTTTTTGTGAAATTTTATTGTCTAATTCAAAAATAAAAGTTGTAAAAATTTTATTGTTAAATTACAAAATCTTTTTGATTAAGCATCAAAAACAATATCGAGAAGTTCCAAACCATAATATTCTTGATGATTTCCACTTGGCACCGTAGATACCAACAGGGGAAGGTACGGGTAACGGAGTTTGATTTTAAATTTGCAAAAAATGTATTGCATAACAGTGATTGAATACAGACCTCCGAGAGCATAAGTGTTAAATGCATTTGTGTTGGTAAAATCGGTGAAATTAATTTCACGGGGCTAAAAAAATAAAAAATATTTTCCATTCCACATTTTAAAAAATACCTTCATATGAGGGCTATAATTATCACTAATAACAATTTTGTAACCAGGCTTATGAAGCTCTGTTACAATCTCATCACATGTTGAACGGCCAGCTAATTTCCATCGTAAAGTCAAAATATCCTTGACGTCTGGATTATCTTTTTGACAAAGAAAACTCAAAAGGGGGATTTTTCTAGCCATGCCTGAAAAAAAAGATTTGAAAAAAGCCTGTTTCTTATATGCATTTATTTTACATAAAAGGATTCCAAGCGCAGTAGGACAAACAAGTTTGAAGGATGCTACGGTGGCCTTTCACCTGTTGTGTTGTCGGCGGAACGATGAGTGGCAAAAGCTATTTTACAAGAGAGTTGTTGAAATACAAAGATTTGCTTATTGATAAACCTCCAGACTTTATACTTTATGCTTATGGTGTTGTTAACGATATTGTAATGGGCTATCAAGGTTGTGACAATATTCAGCTTTATGAGGGCGTACCACCTCTGGAACTTATCCAAAAGCTCTCCCGTGAACACAATCTTATTGTAGTCCTTGACGATCTGATAAATGTTATCTCTGGAGATTGGCTTTCAACTCTTTTTACTGTCGGTTGTCATAATTATCCTTGCTCGATTATTTATTTGCAACAAAGTTTGTACACTAAAGAAACGCGCATAGCTAGACAAAACGTTATTTATTATATTTTTATGAAAAATATGATTGGTATGCATCAAATAAAAACACTGGCTTTGCAATTATTTAATAAACGTTGGCGTTACATGATTGACGCATATAAGGATGCATGTCAAAAACCTTATTCGTATATTTTGGTTGACAATCATCCTGAAACGTCTGAGGATTCAAGACTTAAAACTTGTATTTTTTCTGTTAAAGGCGATAATTTGATTACTTATCGTTGCCGCGATTCTTTATGAAGCTTGGTGAAAGAGTTGTAAGACATTCAGATTTTTTAAACTCTTTAAGAGTTGCTCGCAGTGCTAAACAACAAAAAAATTTATTAAAAAATAGTTCGAGTGAACAAATATTAACCATTGTAGAAGTTTGTTTAAATTTATTAAAGTTTCGACTTCGTTTAACGAAATCTCAACGTAATAAGTTAATTTCATTTTCATCCTTATTAAGAAAACTTTCCCGAACAAAAAGTGAAACATCTGCCCGAAAAATTTTAGAACAGCAAGGGGCAGGTGTTGGGTTTTTGGCTGCCGTTTTAACGCCTGTATTAATTGAACTTGCTAAAAGTGCTGTTGAAAAATTATGAGTGCTGCAGTGAAAATGATCACTATTCCATACCATGTTTATGAAAATCTTTTAAAAAATTGCAAAGCCAAATTACCATCTGAAGATTCAGTAAAAGCCGTTGATGATTTCAACATGGAAAAGCTTTTATTGAGTAATAACAGAAAAGAGCGCAAAATTTTGAATGAACAAATAAATAAGCCTGCAAAAGTAGAAATTGTTAATTTACCACCACCCTCAGCCCCACCGCGAATACTTCATGCTGGTGTGCATAAGAAACATATTAAGAAATCGCAAAAAAATAAAAAACTTTTACCAAAAATTGAATCAAGTGATTCCGATAGTGATGATGCCTTAACAATAAATAAAACAAATTCGACAGCAACACCTGTTATTTCTACTGTTCTAAATAACCAGCCTGTTGTTTCGGGGACTCCAGCAGTTTCAAATACAAAATCTAATGTTCAAGCTACTCAAAATTCAGAACAAGACCTTTTTACAAAATGGTATGACCGAATTATGAAAAATCGGGCACAGTTTGGTGTGACAGAAAATGGAAAGATATTAAATAATAGTTCCCAGCAAATTAAAGGCAGCGACGTGACAGCGACTATTACATGGCTCTTAAATGACAAAAAAGGTAAAGCACCTGCTGGTTCAGCAAAATTAGAAGAACGATTAAAAACAGATAACACTTTTAAAATTTTTTTAAATACTCAGAGTGGATCGGGGTGGAAACCACAATTGTGGTGAAACATATATAAATAATTTTTGACACTTAATGTTTTTAAATGTTGAAATATGAATAAACTTTTGAAACGAATTTATACCGATATTGAAAGTCCAGGAGGTTATTCTTCTCCTCAAAAATTGTATCTTGAAGCAAAAAAGAAAAACAAGAACGTAACACGCGCGGAGGTCCAAGATTTTCTAAGAGGGGAGCGCAGTTATACTCTTCAAAGACGCTCTGTTGGAAAATTTAAAAGATTGCGCTACATTGGTGTCGGATACAATTGTGAATGGCAAGCTGATTTGGCTGTAATGGCTGCTATTAAAAACTGCAATGACGACATCCCTTATTTTTTAGTTTGTGTAGATATTTTAAGCAGGATGATTTACGCCACTCATGTTGTATCGAAATCGAGCACACATATGCAAGAAGCATTTGAGCGCATTTTTGAACAATCAAATGTATTACCTTGGACAATACAAAGTGACGAGGGCCTTGAATTTTGTTCAAAACAGATGCTCTCGTATTTTGAAAGTAAACATGTTATTAAGAAAAATATTTTTTCGTCTCCTTTAACACACACAGCATTTGCAGAAAACGCTATCGGGCGTATTAAACGAAAATTGTATCGAATTTTCATAGACACAGGGTCTCTACGATGGCTTGAACATTTATCGAAGGTTGTAAAAAGCTTGAATGCAACCGTAAATTCAAAAACCTTGGTCGCCCCTGATACCGTAAATTTTTCAAATGCAGAAGCGTTGAGACGGCGACTTAATGGTGATGGGATTGATACAGATTTTCCTCGTTTCAAAATTGGAGATAAAGTTCGAGTTGCAAACGTAAAAAAGGTATTTCACAAAGGCTATTATCCAACTTTTGGAGATGAAATTGTTACAGTACATGCTGTAGAAAAACTGAAAAATCCTGTGACATACAGGCTAATTGATGATAAATCAAATGTCCTGAGAGGACAGTTTTATGCTAATGAGCTTTGTAAAGTTAAGCAGGATTCAGAGACAATCTACCGTATTGAAATTCTAAAAACTCGAAAAACAAAAAAGGGTGAAACGGAATATTACATTCAGTACCTTGGTTACAATGAATTTCGATGGGTTAAAGAAAATGAAATCATATAAGCCCAAGAAAACTTGTACTGGTTTACTGAAAAAAAAATATGGCTTCTTTTGACATTATTTTACCTTCAAACACCGCTGTTGAAGGAAATAAATCAAACTGTTTTACTGTAAGATTACCACGTAATTTACAATTTGAAAGTGCTTGGGATGTGGCAATAACAGGCCTGACTTATGCTAGAACTTGGCCAACAATGTCTACAGTAGAAAAACAATATTTACAAATTAATTGGAAAAATGGTGACAAAGACAGAATATTTTTACCAAAAATGTTCTTAAAAAAACCGGAAAATATTATACAAATAATATCTGATCTTTTAAATAATTACAGCGCCGACAACCATGAATCAATACGAAATAATACTGATCCAGATGTGACAGAAGAATACGCAACTTGGTGGGTGCATAAAGCCAAAACAAAAGAATATGTGAGTATTGAGTTCAAAGACGACGAACTCTTCAAGTGGCGTGTAAACCATGAATTTGTAAATTCAATAAAAGTGTCTTCACAGTTGCAGTATATTATGGGGTTTAAAGAAAGTCTGATTTATGACAAAGATATTTCCAATTATTCATGTGATTTAACAGGTGGTTTTAGTATGCTGCAGGTCCTTGCACCAGGATTGATAAGTCCTGTAGTTATTGGTGACAGTTCAGCTCCTGTTCTCAGATTAGTTGGTGTAAAAGGCAATCCTGGAGATATAGTTGAAGAAGTGTTTTTGAATCCTCAATATAGAGCACTCCTATCAAAAAATATTCATGAAATTCATATAGAGATAAGAGCTCTTGACGGTTCTCTTATTCCATTTGAATGGGGAGCTTGTGTAATAATTTTAAACTTTCGAAAAAGACCTTTGTTATAAAACCTTTAACAACGATAGATATCAATCATTGTTTAACGAAGGTTTCGAAAAAACAATATATTGGATGCTTTGCTTCCGATAAAATTCCATTAAATTTTATAAATCCGCCCTTTGGTTTTGTTGTTAATACCCATCCTTCAAATATGCCGGGGGAACATTGGCTTGCAATTTATGTCGATAAAAGCCACACTGTAAATTATTTTGATTCATTAGGTTTTCCACCTATGGAAGAAGATATTATCAATTTTGTGAAACTTTTCAAACGTCAAAATATAAATAAAATTGCATTTCAAAATATAAATTCTGTGACATGCGGACATTTTGCAGTTGCTTTTTTAACACTTTCATTCTTGGGAACACCTTTTTGTGACATAATTAAGCTATTTAAAAATAAATCACCTGATCTCGATAAATATGTAACAAGCATTGTTCATAAATTAATGTGCATATAAGGAAAAATTTTTTCATTATTTTCACAAAAAATGGAAAACATGAGTTTTATAATTCGTGAAGGTGAAAATAATAGTTTTCTGACAAGGGAAGCAGAGGTTGTTGCACCTGTTATTAATTATAATTTTGTCTTTGCGGGCTGGCTTATTGCATGTATATTATGTGTATTTTTTGTTCACGATTCCCCTCAGTTTGAGTTGTTTAAGCGAATATTTGCTAAAAGACAAAGGGAAAAACCATATAAAGCTGCTGGTGAAGATATTTAAAGTAAGACTTTTAAAAATAGAAAATGCGCGTAATTTTTGATCCTGAAATTGAAAATTGGGATTTTGTAATAAATCAAGCCGGAAGTGGGGAATTCTTTGCAGGATTTCCATACCAACGAGGATATGGTCAACAAGGTTCTGGGGTTGGAGGGCTTTTTAAAAGTTTAATCAGGTTTTTAATTCCATTGGGGAAAAGAGCAGGCAAGGCGTTAGCTCGAGAAGGAGTTGATACGGTTACTCGAATATTAAACAATGAAGATGGTAGTTTAAAAACAAATGCCGTCAAAGAAGCAAAAACTGGTATACGTAATTTGTTAAACAAAGCGGCTTCTAGTCTTGAACCTCAAGAAGGAAGCGGTAAAAAAAAGAAACAAAAAAAAGCGAATCCTAAAATAAAGCGAGCACTGACAAAAAATCAGCAGTTAATGTTTTGTAAAACGCCCCCTAAAAAGGCACGGTTTGACGCTTTAGGGGAATATTAATGCATATAAGGAATTATAGTTATTTATTTTTATCGATAAAAATATGAGTGTTACTAAAAAAGTTTCCGATCTTTCTTTAAGTGGATATCCCACTTCTTTAAATCTTTTTTCCCTCCCTATTACTAATGTTGCTTTTACGAAATGGGCCTACAAGGAAATTTTGCCTATGAATCCTGTGAGTGATAGCCCCTTTATTATGCGACATTTTTCTGACACCTGCTGGTTGAATATGAGTAAAGTTTTTGTGCAGCTTGAACTTGAAGTTGAAAAACAAGATGCACAAAATGCTTGGGTACCGCTAGAGGCTACTGATGTTTCAGTAGCCCTGACACAGCTTTGTGGTTTGACATATTTCAAGCAAGTAAAACTTTCATTAAATAATCAAGAAGTTTACGATTCTGGCACGTTATATGCTTATCGTGCATTTATTGCAAACGAATTGAGTTGTAGCCCTTCGATTAAAAATACTGAATTGAGATGCGGAGGATATGGAATTACAAAAAAATACGACGATGAAAATGATGACGGTTTTATGCGCAGAAATCTACAAGTGAGAAATGGACGCGTTGTTTATTTTACAAGGCTTGACCATGATTTTGGTAATCAACCAAATCTGCTTATAAATGATGTTGATGTGGTTTTTACTTTATATCCAACAGATGATAGATTTGTTTTGGAAAATTTGGGCAATTCTGTATGTCGAGTAGTACCAAAGTCAATAAAAATGTATATTCAAGCGGTAGATGTACAGCCTTCACTTAATGTTAAATTTTTTGAAATGCTTGAAAAGCAGCCTGTCAATTATGCCTTGCGCAAAACTGATTTACGCTCTTACTTTCTATCAGCAGGTAGACAAGAGGCAGATATTAATTTACACACTGGCACTATTCCTAGAAGAATAATTTTAGGAATGGTTGAAAGTGCTGCATTTAGAGGCGATGCTAAAAAAAGTCCTTTTCGGTTTAAAAACTTTGATTTGAAAGAAATTTCAATCACAGCAGGCACAAAAACATGCCCTGCTGTTCCGTATTCTTTGGATTATACAAACAATAATTATGGACGCGCATATGTCGATTTTTTCAATAACTTAAATCAGCATTTTTCAAGCGCAAATTGTGGGGTAACTTATGATCAGTTTAAAGATGGGTGGAATTTTTACGTATTTGATTTGAGTAGTTCTCAACAAGATGATGAAGGAGGATTTGAGTTGATTTCTACAGGCTCGACAAACGTGAAACTCATATTTAATACGCCTTTACAGGCCGGAGGAGTTGAACTTGTTTCTTTTAGCGAGTTTGATTCTGTGATTAGTATTGACAAATACCGTCGTGTCATTATAAATGAATAGATATTATGGACAAGAAATATTTCAGATGCCTTGTCAATCAACAATTTTATCTTATTTAACAAAAAATCTTTTTTCTTATAAAAATGATGATAATTTACCAATTCGAAAACCATTATTGTGTTTTTTAACTAATAACAATTCGCCTTCCCATGATGAAATTGCCAAATTCCATATAAAATTATCTTCTGATGGCCACACACGAGCTGAGCTTGGAGCAAAGCTTTCAAAAAAATGTTACACATTCGTACTGAGTGAAACGGTACCTTCGTCAATGAAAGTCAGTTTTGTTTTCTTTTTTATTTTTGAATGTATCAATCGAGACACTTTAGAATCGTGAAATTGTTTACCGAGACATAG
The DNA here is from genome assembly GCA_963922195.1 of Panagrolaimus sp. PS1159. NCBI lineage: Eukaryota > Metazoa > Nematoda > Chromadorea > Rhabditida > Panagrolaimidae > Panagrolaimus > Panagrolaimus sp. PS1159. The sequence continues at coordinate 2,371,597 of CAWUHW010000016.1, read as the reverse complement.
GCCTTGAAAACGCTTGGCATAGTTACGTTTTTAATGGGGAACTGAATATCAGCGTTGACAAATATCTCAAAGCCATACATGATGTTTACCTACGCTATCCTTATTTAAATGTCATCGTTGCAGAGCATTCATCCGGCCATAAATTTTATCCAATGGAAATTTTGGATATTTGCTATACAACAGAAGATGCTCCAGTTGAAAGTTTGTCACAATTTGCTATACATGAGAAGATGCTCCAGTTGAAAGCTCTTCACAGGAATAATATATGGGCTGGACGTTTACGTTATCGTTAAAGCATTTTTGTATAAATTTAAAAAATAAATAATTTATATTCTAGTTTTTATTTCATAAAGCAAACTTTACAAAAAAATTGGAAATAATAAAAATTTAATACTGGCGGTACAACATTTCAAAAATTGAAACTTGATCCAGGTTTTCAAGTACTGTCATGTAACTGTCAAGTTCCATAAATGTAAAATCGTCACAATAGCTAAAACCAATCAAGGGCTTAGAATCAAATTCGAGAACTGAAGTAAAAGGGATTTTCATAAAAGATTGTACGTTAAAAAAATACTTGACGAGGTCACTATCGAATGTTTCTAGTTTAAGCATTTGATTCAACAAGCAAATCATAAAATATTTTGATGCAGCAGCCATTTTTGCCTTTACTTGAGGACTTGCATTTTTCCAAATATAAGTTACTAATACACCATGAAAAGGCAGGGAACATTCTTTTGTTTCATTACAAAATCGTTTTAGCTTTAAAGACATATATTCTTTAGTATTACATTGTTTTACAGCAGAAACAAAATCTTGAGTAGAAATCAATGCGAAAAATAATAAAAAATTTTTCCACATTTAAAAAATATTTATCCTTTATTTTCTCTATATTTTTCAAAAAGATCGCTTGCTTCCTTTTTTAAAAATAAATCAATATTCCATTTTTAGCGTGTTTTTTTAAATAATGTTTTAAAAAATTTTTAAATATGTTTTGCAAAATAATTGTGCATATTTGTCATAAATTAATTATCTAAATAAACATAACAAGCTTGTTCGAACCAGACCAGACCAGACCAGTTTAGCCCAGACCAGGATGAATCAGCAATTGTGGCTATGCCAAATAAATTTGTTTTCCTTGTTCGGCCGGCTGGGAGGGCGGGAAAGAGTAGAAAAAATGAAAGCCCAAACTGAAAAAGAAATCGGGGAAAGAAGGGGCAAAAGAGAGATCAAGCAAGCGAAAAAATGTATCCAAAAAAGGGGTGACAAAAAAAAGGCGAGTGCTAAAAGGGTTCAAAGAATGTGTGAAAAAAAAAACAAGCAAGAAAATAAAAGGGGCAGGTGAAAAATATAAGAAGGGGAAAAAAAAAAGGCGAATGCTGAAAATAGGTGGAAGGGGGGAAAGGAAAACAAAAGGGGTGAAGCAGGCGAAAAATATGGGAAGGGGGAAAAAAGGCGAATGCAAAAGAGGGGAAAGGGGCGTGGAAAAAAAAGGCGAGTGCAAAAAAGGATTACATTATTCTTCTGAAGCCACTATAAAAACAAAAATTTAGCAATATATACCTGAATGACAAGTGCACAACATTAAAGTTATTTCACAAATAAGATTAACATGTTTCAGCTCTTTCCATGCACCAAAAACAAGAAAAACATCTGGAATTAAAATCATAAAAAATGGTAACAAAATTTGAACGGTTAACGCCTGCAACAACGTCTTATGCAATTTATATGTTTTTGCAGAAATTGTATTTTTCATTTGTCGAAGCTTATAATAAATAGAAATTATGCAAGCAGCTCCAATTGCAGGAACAACCACGAAAATTAGAATTAAAACAACAATAAAAAAATATAGCAAAAATATATTCTTTTCAATATCGTAGCCAAAGATGGCTTCATCAAGAAAAATTGGTTCTAATTGTGGGAATCTCTGAAAAATGTTATTTTTTTGGTTTTAGTAGTTAAAACTCTAATTAAAATTCTGGTGTTTTTAATGGAAAACTTTGGGGAGCTACTAATAGCTGGACTCGACTACTAAACAATAGAAATTTCTTAGTTTTTTCATCAGGTTCATCCATTCGAAAAAAACTAAAAAAGCATCCACCTTCTTTAATCGATAAAAATAAAAATTAAATATTACGAAATCTCAATTTCGACATTTAAACTTTCACAAATTTCAAACCTTTAAAGCTTTTGCACGAATGTAATCTGAATCAACATAGCACAGTGACATCAATGTTCCTAATAAAATTACCGGCGCAGCATGAAAAATTACAAAGAATCCAAATCCAATCCAACTCATCATTAGTCGATACCAAAAGGTATCTAATAATGAAACAAGGCGATAAATAAATCCACAAACCATTGAACACATGTATACAGTAACCTAAAAGGGAGACATATTATTCAAAAAGGGAAACGCAAGGAATGTGGCATAAAAGTGATAAAAAGAGAATTTTTGTTCTTTACAGGGATGAGAAATGCGGCCAAAAATCATGGCCGGCCGTGCCGGCCGGCCGCCCGCATTTCTCATCCCTGGTTCTTTAACAATTTTTTTTGGTTGACCTTGAAATAAAATAAATAATAAATGTTTCATCAATTTTTTATTTTTCACGAACTTCGGCTTTTTTCTTTGATTTAGAGCCGGAGCTGGAGTCGTTATTTTTATTTTATCCCGGAGCCGATAAAAATTACCCGTCACAACACTGAAAAAAACTGCGTTATATTTGGACAGCCCTTTAAAACTAGCAACTAATATCGTAATTTTACAAAGAATGTTGTTCAAAGCATTTTGTAAGAATTAACTATCCCATAATATATCGGAAAAAACGTCAGTTTTTTTTTCATGCTATACCGCAGTCAATTTTGAATTGTTTTAATTAAAATTAAGCTTAAATAAATAGCGACGAAAATGAATAAATATTAATTTGATATAACAGCTTTCGAGTATGGTTTTTATTTAAAATAATTATAACTTTTATTTTGTACTTTATAGATTCGTCTATTAATAATCTCACAAAATATCAAATGTGAAAAAGATTCCGATTAAACAATTAAATTTCAAAACTTACAAGCATAATACAAGAAACCATACCATAATGGCCACCCAAATCTCCGATAATCTTTGATGGCCCTGCAACAAAGGCCGCAGTCACCGGAAAAATTGGAACTGGCTTCCAATAAACTGTTAATTGCAAATCATGAATTAATGAACATATTGCAATATTCAACAAAAACATCTTATAATCTTTCATCTCTTTTGGAGTTCGAGAAATTATTAACCAAAATACGAGCAAATGTAAAATCACTGAAATTGTGCCATTCACAGATAGCACACTTTGATAAAAAGGTTCAATAAAGAAATCAAAGGTTTCATTCAAATCCCATTCAGGTTTTGCAAGAATTGAACCATTATCGATTCCAGCCTTAATTTCAATAATTTTTAAAGCAATAATTTCTTGATAATTTTTTGATGGCATTTTTTAGGCAAAAAAAGAAAGTTATAAAATTTTTGATGACAAAATTGGAGGTAGAAAAAACAGAATAAAAAAGAATTTTCCGAAAACGGTCTGTCTGCCTTTGAAAAAAAGCAGGTGCTGCAAAGTTCAAATGCAATATTATTCTTAGAAAAATGCAAGGGCCGGTTTATAAGTTAATATTTACATAGAATAGTTAAAATTAAAAATTACTATAAATGGGAATTAAGGTTGATAACATTCATGTCAAAGGGAAAAAAATATTATTTTTAATAAAAAGAAAACCAAAATTTGTGTTACAGAAAAAGTTGGCTTCGTACTGAAAGCTGTAAAGCGTTGACTGCTTTATTATATTAGAGTAAAGTTTTAAAAAAAATTGTATAGATTTCCTTGTAATTATTTTTATTACTTAAACTCAATCCCCGATCTTGCATGCTGGGGTCAAAAAAGACAAAAATGTGTATAACGCAGTAAAAAATAAAAGAAAGAAAGAAAGAGAGTGGGTTATCCCTATTTTGACCCTAAGCGTTTATATTTTTGCAAGACCGGGTCAAAGCTTTTCGTTCCCTGTTTTCTGATTCACTTGCTTAAAAACCCCTTGCAAAGAAAGTTCATGATAAATGTCACTTGCAATTTTGCGCTTTTTTACAGACAAATAATTTGTCACAAATATATTTTGAGCACGTGTGTACCGATAAATACTCGCAAAGGACATACTTCTTTTTAACAAAAGAAATAATTAAGAAGTTTTATGTCCATTTTTTGATTCAATGAAAAAAAATGTGAACTAAAATGAAAAAGGCAAAAACAGCCCTTCTGATTTTGATACAATGCATAACATTGAAGGACTTGTTTCTGTTGCAAAATAAAAAAGTCGTTTTTTGTTCTCTTTTTCAATATTTTTTTCTTTAGACTTTTTTAAATAGTAATTAAAAGTAGATATAATTTAAAAAAACCCTTTTTTTTACCGATTTCCAACAAAGTTTTTTGCGTAAAAATAATTAGAAATTGATAATTTTGATAAAAATTGTTTAACAATGAATATTAGTCTTTGTTTGTAATTTTATATTTCAGACGCATATATTGTAAAATGTTGAATAATATTGAAAATATTTTTAAAAAAGCTGAAGCATCTCGTATTTTAAACCAAAGTAAAGCTGTTCCTCGGTCGTATCGAAATTCAGAGGAAGAGCGTATGCGTTGGCAAATGTCAGCTCTTCAATTAGATATGAACAAAGAACAATTGAAATGCAGTACCAGAACATCCATTTTATCAAGTCTGTTTATTTAAAAAACGTTGATCTTTTCTTGCATTATGATTTTAGGTGATATCCATAGTTGTAAAACTTTATTTGAAGAGTTAAAACCAATAAAGTTATCTGAAATGTATGTTCCTATGACACATTTTGGAAGATATTTAGTTTGTCAAGTTATTGGAATGCCAATACCTGACGTTAGCGTAAAATCATTAATCCAAGATTTGAATGGTAAAAAGAAAGTTAATAAAAATTTTTTAAATTTTGATTTATTTAAGGTGACGTTGAAATAGTTGAATTTTATAATTTTCGATATAATTTTGACGATCTTAATTGGATAATGCCTGGTACAATTTTTGTGGTAAAAGAACCAAGACTTCAATATCAAATAGATGACAAAAGTGTATCAATGAGAATTGATTCTCCATCAGATGTTATTTTTGTTGAATGTACAGATTTTGAATTTTTAAACAAAATTGGTGCTAAACAAATGTATGTTTTTTAAAACTGGACCTTTGTATCATCTAACCATTTCATTTTTTCAGGTTTGTACCAATGAGTACAGATGCAGAAGAATGGCGAGAAATGGCAAATGATGACTTTAAAAAAGGAGATTACAAAAGCGCATTGAATCTGTATAATCGCGGGATTCGTTATAGCCCAGATCGTCCAGTTTTGTATTTAAACAAATCTTTGGCATGTTTACGGATAGGTGCTTTTTATGAAGCATATAAATCTGCAAAATTTGCATTAGAAAAAAATGATGATCGAGAAAAAGCTTTATTTAGGTATATTTAAAAGACAGTTGATTAAATTCATCTAGATTCAGAAAAGCATCCCTGACTTAAGCATGACAAATGCTTGCATCTAAATGAATTGAATCAGTTATGAGTAGACTTCAAAGTTTATCAACTTCATTAAAATTTTGTTACAGAATGGGCCAAGCTGTTTATGGAATGAATGAATGGCAAAAAGCTGCCGATCATTTTGCAGAAGTGTTAAAAGAATTTCCTGAAAATTTCGCTGCTCTTGAACTTTTTAAACTTGCAAATTTACGATTATCTGAACAAAAAGATGGAACCTATGATTTTAAAATGATGTTTTCGGAATCAAAAAAGAAAAAAGCAGAATTGGATGTTTCAGATTACAAAGGACCAATTGAAATTGCAAATATTCCTGGAAAAGGTATTGTTACAATAAACTATATTTAAAAATTAACATTTGCGATCATATATAGGTCGTGGAATAATTGCATCAAAAGATATTACAATGGGAACATTGCTTGTTGTTTCAAAAGCATTTGCATCGGGTTATAACCAAGATTTTCCAGGAAATCTTATCTCCATCAATTTAATACGAAAAGATTCTGGAACGGCTGCACGAATGTTACAAATAACTCGGGCAATACTTAATTTACAAAATAATCCACAAAAAGCAAAAGAAGTCTATGATTTATATTCCGGTGATGATTTGAATCAGAATCAAGAAATTCCTTTTGGTACATTTGCATATCAATGTTTTTAATGAATTGAATAATTTAGGTGTTATTGATGCTGCTCGAATTCAACAAATATCAGCCTTTAATGCATTTTCTTCAGATAATTTAAGCTTTGATAATAAAACTGAATTAATGAATTCAGGAAAAGTGTCTAACGACAATACTCATTTATTCATTCTTCCATCTTATTTTAATCATTCATGCTTAGGTTTGTGCCTTTTGTCAGGGATGTGAGAAAGTAGAGTATGCTTTAACGGAAAAAAATCTAAATCTCTGAAATAAAGCTTGTTTACATTTTGGTGGTTATTCTTATTATTCAAAAGTAATAATATGTTTAGCCGATAAGCTTATTAAACTTTTTATCCTAACGTCAAAATTTCGAGTTGCTTTTGTAAAATAAGCAAATTCTATCATTTTTATCCAAGTAAAGCGAAATCTCAGTTTTGCATTAAAACTGTTAAATTTGCTCTGGTTAAGCAGATTTGTGAGATAGTGTATGGAATAACAACGAAAATGTAAAAAAGCGTTATTACAGTAATTTCGAATTACTTGCAAAAAATACGATGTAACTGTGCACATCACTTTTTGGTGTGCACAGTTACAATCGGAGCTTGCTTAAAAAAAATTCAATAGATTACTCAACTGTTAAAATTATTTAGCAAATGCTCATCGAACTTTTTACGATAATGTTATGGTTATTCATGCAAATATGGATATTAAAAAAGGGGATGAAATTTGTCTTGCATATATTAGTCCAATGGAAAATTTTTCGATTCGAAAAAAAACTTTAAATAAATGGGGATTTACATGTCAGTGCAAACTTTGTGAATTAGATTCCAAAGACAAATATTGTGAAAAACGAAATAAAATGGTAGAAGAGTTTGGTGAATATGTTAGACACAATTTTCCTACGAGTTTTTCACCTTCTGCAATTTTATCATTAAAAAATATAATTACTGAAGGTAAAAAAGTTTTGAAGAAAGTAAGTTAAAACTTTTTTACAAAAATATATTTTGTGCAATAATTTTATTTCAGATTCGTAAAAGCTATGACGACAGGAAAGAATTCAAAACTAAATTGATAGATATGCTTATTTTATTATCTCCGCAATATTTTACTCTTGATAGTCCAAAGGGTATTGAATATGGAGAAGAAGTTTTAACATTAATGGATAATTCTCTCAATTGTGCAAACTCCATTCCGCAAGCTTACGTAAATCTTGCAGTCTGTTATCATGCAAATGAAAAAAATGAAAAAGTTAAGGAAATGGTTGAAAAAGCGTTTAAAGCCAGTTTTTGCACAGATTTGGATCATTTCAAAATGATTTTTCCAGAAACTGCAACATTTTTACTTTAAATATTTTTACCAGCATTACAGTTTTATTAAAAGCTATTACCTAATATTTAACTTTTATTGTAAAATAAAATATATTTTATCGATTGCTACTTCAAACATTTATATTTGTCTGAACGTTTTGCATTTTGTTTTATATTTGCTGTGTTTTTGTATTTGCGATTTACAAGAATGACTGAAACACTGATATTTTGAAATGGAATAAAACCGTACAACAGTTGTTTTATCATTAAATTTTATTGATTCATGTTTATTTCTTTCGTGATCGTAAATAACGGATCAGTATCATCATTTTCAAGAAGAAATATATGATGATAGACGTTGAAAACAAAAAATATTTGTGAAAAAAAAATAAAGAAAAAACAATGCATCAGGGGACACACTAAATGGATGGGCCCGGTGGAGTGGACGTCTAAACGGTGGATGGATTACTAAACGGTGGATGGATTTTTGAAAAAGATTTTTAAAAAAAAATTTCACCATGCGCAAATCTGAACCCTTCCGGATTCGTCCTCAAAATTTTTGAATTTGAGATTTTTTTTTAAAAATCTTTTTCAAAAATTCATCCACCGTTTAGTAATCCGTCCACCGTTTAGTAATCCATCCACCGTTTAGACGTCCACTCCACCGGGCCCATCCATTCACCATTTAGTGCATCAGTCATCGATACGGAAAAAATGAGCTGGCAAATGAATTTTTTTTTGAGAACCACAGCCAAAAAATGATCATTTTTTTTGATGAAACGTTTTTTTCATTTTCTTTCATTCGAGCAATTTTTTTGAGGTTCAACTGTTTGAATATTTTATTGTTGGAACCAAAAAGTGCTTTCATTGAGCATGCATTTATTAGTCAAGACTCAAAATTAAATGTCAATAAACAAATGCTTAAAGGGACTTACTTTTTTTTGGAATTGAAACATTGTGATTAACCCAACATATGATTTAGAACCGCATTAAAATGAAGGACGTCGACAAGATTTAGGAATTGTTAAACTATAACATAATATTCAATTTGGTGCAGATGCAGATGCAGATGCAGATGCAGATGCAAGTTATATTGATTTTGCAGATTTTAAGCAAGATAGCAAGGGTTTCTATTTATCGGTAAGTCATTCCGTAATCTTATGCTTAATTAACTAATAAAAACTAGAAAACGGAAAAATTGTTGAAAAAGATTTAAAAAAATATAAAGTTTCTGAAACAAAAAAATTTATCAAGGCGCTCTTCTTGGAAGTTTGTGTTGCAATTCTATCAACAGATTTGTAAGTTATTTTTAGTGTATTTGAACTAAAAGTTCTTCAGTATGCAGGAACATCCATAACTTTTTCATTCATATGTTGTGGATTTTTTAGAATATAGACATGCATTATCTGGCTTAGTTTTTTTTACAGATAATGCATGTCTATATTCTAAAAAACAGTGTTTTGCTTCGCGCCGCGACTTTCAAAAATCTCTGGCGCTTGGCGCGGCGCCGGTGCGGCTTTTTTAAAGGTTAAAAATTGTGATTCACAGGAGGGAGTACGTTAAATTTTCGCAGTAAGGCAAAAACTGATGTAGTTTTTAAAAAGAGCGAGTTACATTTTTTTAAGACAAAAAATGACAGCTTTCATTCATAAATTTATACATTTTTTTTTCATCTGCTGTTGTTGTCCCCAAGAAAAAAGAAGATCGGCAGACGCCAGCGATAACCCAAAAAAAAAGAAAAAAGTAAACTGTCAAAAAAGGCAGAGTTGATTCAATTCAATCATACATCTGTTGGCGGTGAAGAAAAGGTTTTTTTTTGCGCAATAAAGTCAGTCGATTGTCAGAAAACCTTCTTTTATTTTTTGGCATTTTTTGTTCCTTGCAAAAAAAGTTTTTTAAAACTGAAAACAGCCAAAAAAAAGCATTTTTTTATGTTTTAAAAAATGCGTTTTATTTTATTATTTTTGTTTCCTGCTTTTGTTTTGCCGAGATTTCTTGAAAAAAGGTTTGTCACTTTTTTATTGCTTTGAAATTCTGCAAAGATTTTTTACAGCCTTTTTTAAAAAGCTAAATTAAGAAGAGGTTATTTTTTTTATACCACTGAAACATTTAAACCTAATTTTTATTTAACAGTTTTTATAGTTTCTGCTATTTTTTATTTAAAAATATTCTCTTTTTTCAATCTCCCAAAAACAGACAAAATAATTAAATTACAAGAAACACATTGTTTTTGCGTTTCATTGCTTTTTACAAAAAAAAACTTTGGTGCATTCTTTTTTCACTATCATTATTTTATTTGGAGGGGGTCAATTTCCGGTGTTTATTTTTCTTTACCAACATTAAATAAAAAAAAATTTTATATTTATCCCCCCAACAAACTTTTATAGAAACGGGATGTCATTCATCACTTTCTTCTTTTTCCTTTTTTTCTCTTTTCTTCGACCCCCCATTGCCGCAATTTTAAGTTGACTGTTAATGATGTTATTTGGCATTTATATCCATTTTTTCCTTCTCTCTTCTCTCTTCTTAAATGTTTTTATTTCCCAATTTTTCATGACCTTGACGAACTTTAGTTTTAACCACAAAACAATATAGTTTATCTCTATTCATCCAAAAAAAAGTCAAAATTTTTGAAACACTTTTGAAAGATAACTAAAAATTTTTTTTTCTAGCGCTACAGAAGATTACGGTAATCCATGGACTGATAAACAAATTATTGAAACTTTGCTTAAAAAATATCGATTTCCTGGTTCGTTTCTTAAAAATAAAATTTCTGTAAAATCGTATAACTTTTACAGAATCATCTGCAAATATTTCTGTCTCAGTTGGAATTCAAATTGAAGAAATTGAAGATTTTGATGATGATAAATGTCATTTATCAATTTTGATTACACAAAAATGGGTTGAATATTCACTACAATTCAAAGAATTTCGAGAATCTTTACATCCTGTAAAATTTCGAAGTTGTAAGAGAAAAAAATAATATTCTAAATGAAGAAAAATAATCATTAAAAAAATTTTAGTAAATTATATTTGGAATCCTGTTTTAACAGTTGATAATTCAATTGCATTAACTTCAATTTCCAAGGATTCAATTCGAGTTTATTCAAATGGACTTGTCGAATATGTAAATCGGTAAAGCACCAGCACTATTTTGCAAATTTTATAAATAAGATTAATTTTTTAGGATAAAATTAACAGTTCCGTCGGAACATAATTTAAAAAAGTTTCCATTTGAGACACGAAATTGTACCATTCATTTTACCAATGGTTTGCATTTAAAAAAAGTTGTTTTCAAAAATGATGTTATTATTTTATAGATGATTCTCGAGCAATTTGGAGTAAAATTATTAATATAAAATTTCCAAAAGAAGATAGCATTTCAAAATGGATTCCACTCAAAACTGAAACAATTTCAAATTATCATAATTTAAGGCTTCAAATGAAACGTGCAATAACAACATGGATTTATACACATTTTTTGCCAACATTTTTGTTGGTTGTTGTTTCATGGCTTCCAGGATGGATGAATCGAAAGGCACAAATTGCAAGAATTTCAATTGGAATTGTTTGCTTCTTTTCTATTCTTTTTTTGGTAAATTTACAATATTTTTAAAATAACATAAAATATTTTTAGGTAATTTCAAAATCTTCACAAATCCCTTCAACGGCATATTTAAAAGCGATAGATTTATGGAATCTTGCCGTCTGTGGTTTTTCATTCCTTTCTTTCATTCAATCTGCAATTGTTATTTCATATACAAATTCAAAACTCTCGAGACGAAATCATAGTTTTGATGATGATGAAAGAGATCAAGAAAAGGGACATCATTGGATTTCCGAAACACCATATTATTCACAACTTTCACCACCAAATAATTTAACAGCCCCTAAAATATGTGATTATATTTTTCGTTTTATTGCTCCAATTTGTTTTGGAACTTTTGTCGCATTTTTTATTTACGTTTTTGCAACAGATTTTTGGAAACTTTATCCATAAAACAATAACAAGGGAGCTATGAAATTCATGACAAATTATTCTTTTTATTTTTTATTTAATAATTTTTGTTAATAATTACAATAAATAGATTTTTATTTTTAGAAATAACAAGTGTTTTAATTTCTTCATTGATTCTGTGGCACTTTTTTAGCCCCCAACCATATTTTCATTCAAAAAAAAAGAAGACATTTTTTAAAACATTTTTCTAATTTTTAGAACAATAAATTTCATTAAATTGTTCTTGCCGGCCTCTTTGTTCTCATTTTTATAGTTTGAAAAACGGTAATTTCTGAACATTATAATTAGAATAAATAAAATAATTTATTAATTTTCATTTTCGCACGTAAAATTTTTTTTTTATTTTTTATACATGTGAAACTCGCACTCCTTAAAAAATGCAGTATGTAAAACCCCATGACAAAAAAAAGTTCAACAAAATTGTGTTTATAAAAGTAAAAGTCTAATTTTCTGGAAAGTGGTATAAATGTTTATTAAACATATTTTACAGCTATAATTTATTTCACAAAATTAATTAAATAGATGTTAAAGGAAGTTTAAAGCCTGTCTGATGTTCAAAGTTCATACACATAAGTATTATGAGGAAATAATAATATATTTTTTAAAAAATATTTACTCTAAAATAAACAGAAATTGTTAATATTTAATAACCTATTTTATAATTAACTTGTTTTCACAAAAACACGTTGCATTTAAAACTCACCAAAAAATGGATAAAAATTTTTCATGTACCGTAATCCATCCAATTGAAAACAGCTATTTTCATGAAAATCTTGATGATTTTCGTTGTTCTTTGGCAAAAATGACAGTAATTTTATATAATATAAAATTTGGATATATTTGTGGCATTTTATTATTTTCACTTGGAATTATTTCAATTTTTGGTGGAATAAAAGAAAATTATCGTTGGTTTATTTTAAATCAAATTTTATGGGATTCATTGTTATCTTATAATTTTGTATGCAAAAATTGGATTGGACTATATTTTTATAATCATGATTTATGTTATTCAAATAAAATCGTGGATTCAATTTTAGAAGGAATTCCAACAGCTTCATATTCATCTTTATTGCTACTTTCGTTAAGTCGATTTATATGTGTATATTTTCGAAATTTTTATAATAAAATTACAAAAAAACATAGGATTTTTGCATTAATTTTTGTTTACAATTTTATTATTATCATTTTTAATCTTGGTCCATTGGCAAATATTTTAGCTGTTAAAAGATATGATGAAATACTTTGTAATCAAAAAGATGAAAATGAAAGATTAAAATGTTTTGAAAATCCTCCGTATGATTTTATATTTGAATTTTTGGTAAAAATAATTCCGATTTTGGAAATTTGCTCTTTTTCAATTCCACCTATTTGCCTTCTATTTTCAGTTCTTTCAATTGCAGCAATAATTTTGAAACTTTTAAAACAATTTAAATTTAAATTAAATAATAATAAAAAAGATTTTTACATTTCTCTTCGAATTACTTCAGTAATATTTTTTCAAACATTATTATATTTATTTTTATTTTGTATTGAAACTTTTTATGGGATAACAATAAAATTCTTTGGTTGGAAGGTTTATATCAATCTTCCAATATGGTTATGGGATGTTTATGGTATTACTTGGCCCCCAGTTATCTTTAATTTTCTTCAAATTCGAATTTTTATTGAATCTTTAATTATTTTATTTTTGTTGTGCGGATATCGGGAAGCTGTAATTCGATTTTTTAAATTTTTGGTTGACAAATTTGGTTTCAAATTCAAAAGAAATAGAAACAGAACAATCCCTGTTACAGTTTTAACTACAATTTCCCGTTCTGTATAATCCTTTTTTTACAGTATAAAAAGGAAAATGGCATCACTTTTTTCGTTTTATTGCTCAAATTTGTTTTGTAATTGTTGTTGCATTTCTTATTTAAACCTTTTCAATAGATTTTTGAAAATTTATTGATAAAACTTTGAAAACTTTGTAAAATAAAAAAATAAAGTTTTTACTTATGAAAAATGATTATAATCACAAAAAATAGCTCTTCATAAAAATGCTGAACAGGGTAATTTGCCGTTAGAATCTCACTTCTTCGACTTCAAAATGCTCCCATTGTCTCTAAAAACATTTTTTACGAAATCTCTACATTTTTTACCCTAAAATGCACTCTTTCATCTCTCCACCTTGAAAACCACTTTTTTGCCTTCAAATTTTACCAGAAATATTACTTATTACTAAAATTTACCAAAAAAATTTACCGCAAAATTATTAAAAAAGCATTCAACTTCTAACGCAAAGTAAAATTTTTGTATTAACGACGTTTCTGTTCTTTTTTTGGCAAAAGAGAATTCAAAATTCGCGCCAAATGCGACAAAAGAGAGCATACGGTAACTGAAAATAAACGCTTCGCGCCAAAAAGATAACAGAAAAAATGAAGAAACAGAGTTTCGAAAATTTTCGAAACTCTGCTCTCTCTTTTTTTTAGTTGTCTTCTTTTTTGTCAGAACACCCAGACTTCTAATCCTGCTTTCTTTGCGCAAAGTCTGCCCAGTTCCTGCATAATGCATGCTTTTTTTTCCTGCTTTTTTTCTGCGCAGAGTCTGCTTTTCGATGCAGAATAGGATGGGCAGTCTTTTTTTTGAGTTTTTGAAACGCAAAGATACTCTCTTTTAGTTGAGTTTGGTGTGCTCCGCATTTTGTAACAAAAAGTTTTGTTTGCCCTGATTTACGTTTTCGTCAATTTTTTTGCTCACTTTTATTGTGTTTATAATTTTGTTCTCTCTTTATACTTTTTTTCTAAATTCCAGAATTCAAAATGCCAAAAGTTAATAAACTTCCTGCAAACCCAATTCAAACAGTTGTGCTTAAAAACTTAGATTGGGATAATGAAGAAAAGATTTGGAGAACATCTGATAAAAGAGGACAATGGTCAACTTTCAATGATGATCAACTTAATAATGGTGGAAAATTCAAAATTAAAGATGAATTATCTGTAAATATTAATATTATGGATGTTTTTGATGCTGAAGGTGGTGCAGAAATGCAAAATATTACTTCTAAATTGCTTAAACGTGTTGAAAGTTGTGATCTTGAATATTTGTGCCTTGAAAATCAAAATATTACATTTGATGAATATTTGAAATTGACTGCAACAAAGAAAATTGAATGTTTATTTATGGATATGGTTGATATTAGATATGCTGATGGTACCATTGTTCCTTTTGATCGTGTATTGGCTGAAGTCCCAAAACTTCACAAAATGGTTATGTAAGTTTTGCTTTTTTATATGATAATTATCAAATTACATTTTTTCAGTCAAGGTGATTATACTAAAGAATCAAAGTTTAATTCTGAAACTGCAAAAAAACTTTCTGAACTTCCAAAATTTGAAAATTTATGGGTTTTTGAATTGCATGATATTTCTGATGCTTTTAATGTTGATGATTTTTGTAATTTCATTTTGGTATATTTTTTTGTTCATTATATTTTTATTTATATTAACTTAACTTTAGAAACATAAAGCTCAAAAAGTTGATTATGATCTTCATTTGGATGATATGATTGATGAAGATTATGAAACAAAATTTCATGCTGCAATGAATAAAATTATTGAAGAATGGGATGGTGAACATAAAATTTCGATTATGGTTAATGGTGATGAATATCCTTTTGAATGTTAAACCTTTTTTATACTTTATTACTGATTTTATCGTTTTGTTTGTTTGTAAATTTTATACATTTTTTTGTTTTCAATAAATATATATTCAGTTAAATATTTTGTAATGAACGTTGAAATTAAGTGGAGTGCATTGAGCTCATATTTTTTTGGAAGAACTGTTTTTTTTTTTGAATTAACGACTTTGAAGTTTTAGTCATCGTTTATTATTGATACACCTTTTTAACTATCCCTCTTTTTTTATATGTACGTATTTTGCTCTTTTCTAACCTATCTATATTTTTATCAGATAAAATATGTATTTTTGATTGCTTTAAAAAGGGTAAAAACATTTCATTGTAAGTCTTTTAAGTTCTCGAGAATTAAAAGGTTAAAAGTCCAAAAATGTCATTTAAATTTATATTCATCATTATTGCATTTATTGCTGCAGTTTCATCGCAATGTTTAAATAATGGAATTTTATGGCAATCTGATTGTTATTATTTTCAAACATCAAACATTGGATTTGCAAATGCCGAACAAGCTTGTAATGAGATTGGCGGATCTTTGGCATCAATTCATAATAGTTTTACAAATGCTTTTGTTGCTCGTAAATTTTTAAAGATATCCATTTTAGAATATTAAATTTTGGATTATAGAAAAAGCTTCCCTTACATTTAATAATGCAACAGTAACAGATTTTTGGATTGGTGGAACAACAATGCTTAATATTGGACATTGGTCATGGACAGATGGAACAAAATTTGATTTTAATGAACTTTGGGATCATCGAATGTCAAATGATTCTATTTGTATTGGAATGCGAATGAAAGATGGAGTATGGAATCAACAAAATTGTTATCAACAAAGAAATTTTGTTTGTAAACAACTTTCAACACCTCCAACAACAACTCAACCATGCAAAAATGGAATATAAAAAATGTAATAATATTAATTTTTTTGACATTTGTGTACTTTATCATAAAATGATATAATTTAACTAAAGTTTACTCAGTTATTTTTAAAAAAATAAAAATTTTAATAAACCTTTTTTAATGCATTAAAAATTCAAAGCCAACAATTTCAAGGGTACTGAAATAGAAATTTAGCTCCTAAAAGAGCTGTTAATAAAAAGGGGAGAAAAAAAAAGCATCGCGAACGCAAATCTTTTTTTACCATTTAATTCATTTGCTTTCAATGGCTTCAATTCGTTCATTTGAATATTTATTTTTTAAATGTAAAACAATATTAAAAACGATTTATTATGTCTTTGAATTTTTAAGAAAGCTTTTAAAAAATATGATGAAGTACCATCAATATGCCGAGAATGATTCATTATTAACTGAAAACGACCCCCAAAATATCTCAACTGCAACATCTTAATACAGATTTTCAAATTAGATTTTATTAAAATTAGATAATAAACGAATTATAAGAATTGATTCATTTTTAATGGCTATCAGAAAATCAAAACTTTTAAAAATAATTTTTACAAAAAAAAAGTTATTTTTCCCAGGTTAAAATGAGAATTACCCAAAAATCCATTAAGCATTTCTTTGATTAATGAATTTATTTTCTAGATTGAACGTGTGTGAAACAAGGAATCCTTTTAAAGAAGATTTTTTTTTGTTAGAAGTAGTTATTTCATATATTTTTTTGGTCATTGCTGCTTTTTTGAACTTTTGCTTTACAAAGAATTTTAATTTTGTTTTTTGCAATGAAAAAAATCATCGTCTCCAATGTTTTTTCAAAATACGTTTTTCCGCATTGGCAATTTTTTGAAGAAAAGCATAAAAGTGTGTATCTTTCTTTAACCCAAACATATTTTTTTGAAAGCAATTTTATTTATAAAAGAAAAAATAGCAGAAACTATTTTTGAGTAAGATTTTTTTGATAAAACTATTTTTTCACATTGTCTTTCAACTTTTTATTTCATTTGCGTTTTCATCTAATTTTAAAAATATTCTATAAAATCGTAAAAAATACTATTTTAAAAAATTATAAATATTAAAGATACGTTGCGGATTTCAAAGGAAATCAAAAAACTCTTAACCTTTAAACTTACACAAATTGGATTGTTATAATAGTTAACTGTTCAAAAAAATTATCTTTTGGCACAATGTAAATGTTTTAAAATCAAATAAAAAAATATTATAAAAAAAATTATAGTTGCGTAAAATTCCGTTAAAGTTTTGTCACTTTTCCTTTTTTTAATAAATGTTTTTTAAAGGACCCAAAAAAGTCTTTGAAAACAACGCTTTTTTTTTTAAAGAAATTGATTAATTAATTTTAATTGAATTGAATTTTTTTTTCCTTTTTATCGAGAAAAATTGATTTGAAAAAAGTGCCAAAAATTTTCCAAATGATTTTTTAAATTGTGATACTCGGCATTTTCATTTGTTTATTATTTTGTTATTCTTTCTATTGTTTTATTCTTTTATAGAAAATGCCAAAGTTTGCGAAATTTTCATCAAATTCAAATCGTTTGGTTTTACTCAAAAATTTAACATGGAATGACAGAAGAAAATGCTGGAAAACATCGGATCTAAGACAGCAATGGTCAACATTCAATAATGATCAAATAAATATTAATGGTGGAAAATTTAAAATTAAAGATAGTTTAAAAATTGAAGTCAGCAGTTTGGATTCATTTTTTTCTGGAAATGAAAATTTTGACGATAGAAATGAAATTATTACTTCTGAATTGCTTAAACGGATTGAAAGTTGTGATATAAATGATTTAAGTCTTGCAAATCAAAATATTACATTTTTTGAATATTTGAAATTGGTTTCCTCAAAAAAAATTAATGAATTATTCTTGGATTTTGTTAAAATTATTTATGAAGATGGCACTGCTGTTCCGTTGGATCGAATTTTGGCACAAGTTCCTACACTTAATAGATTAGTTGTGTAAGTTTTTTTATTATTTTATTAAATGCCATTTGAAAATTATTTTTTTAGCAAAGGCGATTTTTATGACGATTCAAAATTTAATTCTGAAACTGCAAAAAAACTTTCTGAACTTCCAAAATTTGAAAATTTATGGGTTTTTGAATTGCATGATATTTCTGATGCTTTTAATGTTGATGATTTTTGTAATTTTATTTTGGTACGTTTTTTGTTTTAAAAATTTTATTTTCTGATTTGTCTTTTTACTTTTAGAAACATAAATCTCAAAAAGTTGAATATTATCTGTATTTACGTTATCCTTCAACAAAACATGAATACACAAGAAAATTTTATGCTGCAATGAATAAAATGATTGAAGAATGGAATGGCAAATTTGAAATTTTGATTATGATTAATGGACTTGAATATCCTTTTGAATGTTAATTTTTTATCCATTTGTTTTTTTTTCTGTAAAATTTAACTTGGTTATTTACAATAAAAATTCTCATTATTTTTAACTTTTTTTGCCGTACTTTTTCTTTTTTTTTATTTTTTAAAACGTAATAACTTCCATTGATAAACAATTTAAATCTATCTGTTTTTAACTTTTTTTATCAGTAAATGTGGCAGTTTTTTGTATAAAACTTGCTTTTAACTGAAATCAGTAAATTTTTCGCGGCTTTTTTTGAAAAATGTATAAAATTTTTATTTATTTGTTTTTTATTTCTTTATGTTTAGCTACGTGTACAGGTTTTTCAAAAGTTCTCCAAATGCAATAAATTTGGTATCATTAGATGCGCAGTAAAAATATTGATGGAAAGTAAAAAATAAATGAGTAAAAAAAAGTAATATTTCTGCTTAATATTACTGTTAAAAAATAAAAAAAAAGAATTTTTTTTCAGCCGGGGAACACATTTTCTTTATACAAATTTTCGTGTCGCGTTCGCAAACAACACTTTTTTTTGCAGCAAAAAAAAAGTATTTTTTCAAAAGTTCAAACCCTACCAGAGACACAAAAATATTTTTTATCTCCGATTGAGCTTATTTTTGGTACATATATGCTTTCGACTATGTAGAATCCAAAAATAACAGCAGTTCTTTTTTTTAAAAAAGTTTACGATTGTTAGAGTCGAACCAGTGACCGAAGGACTGATAGGCGGCGCTTCGCCCACTGAGCCATAGACGCAAACTTTTGACCGCTGTGTTTTGCGATAATTTTAAAAATACTATTCGATGCAGAAAAAAATTCTGAGTCGAATAGGCTTGGTTTTAAAAGGGAAGAAGGTGGAAGACAGAATACAGGTCAAAAAAACCGATTTTCCCTAATTATTTGTATCAAAGTGATAGTCAAAAGTTGGATTTTCGAAATCTCCGTATTTTTTTACATCTAGGTGGATAAAAATTAAATTTTTAAAAAAAAGTTTTATTTTTTACAGTATACCTAAGGAGCTGTTTCTTTTTTTTTTCTTTCTTTTTTTTGACTGAAAAAAAATGAAGGGGAACACTGGCGTTGTACATTGCTGCGCACGTAGCTATTTATGTTTTTGTAAATCTGAGAATTTTTTTGAAGAAATTATTTCAAATCATTTTGAAGTTTATCATCGAAAAACAGAGTATTATTTGCTTTAAGCAATGATTTTTCAAAAAAAAGTTTTGAAAATTTATTAAAAAATTTTGTAAAATTGGAAGAAAATTCAAGAAATGCTACAACACGTATAATAAACTATAATACGGATATTAGTTTTGGTGGGATTCAGAATAAAACTTTAGAACCATATGATTCTTTAGATGATTTTGAAATTTGTTCTGATGTATGACTTTTTGTTTTGAAAAATGTTGTTTATAATTTTTTTCAGTGTTTTGAATTTTCAAAAGTTGATAATTCAAAAGTAGTTTCTACATTTATCACACAAATAAATGTAAGTTTTGAAAAATGTTAACAAACCTCAAATTTTTCTTAAATGATTGTTTGAAATCTTTTTTCTTGGTAGACCCTGTTTCTCAAAGTAGGGTAATATTTTAAATTTATGTTAAAGTTAACCTTTTATTCTTTAATGAAGCAATTCCATTACAAAAACTTTATATTTTCAGAAACTATGCACCTATGAACCAAAGAAATATTATACTTTGATAATTTCTGATCAATGTTTAACTTTTTTGAATATCAAATTAAATGATGGATGTCAAGGTGAATATCAGCATATCGGATTAATGCTTCCAACATCAGATGATGTCGAAAAATGCGAGAAACAAATATTGGAAGAAGTCAATGGAAATAAAGATAACATTTATGTCAACATTTTTAGTTTGAACCAACAAAATATTAATGATGGATTTTCTTATATAAATATGAATATAATGTATCACACAACAATGACATCTTCTAAGATTAATTTATTTGTTTTGGTAAATGGGAAAATAAAAATTCCACTTTTTTCACTTCGTTGCAAATTGAAAGATGCCTAAAAACTGGAGATGAATCAATTGTTGGGCATTTTCAATACCTAATAAAAGATGTCGAAGAAGTGATTCACCCTAAATTTATAAATAAAATCACAAATCACAAAGCAATAATGTCAGCACCTTTAAATTTTGATAATGCTGATGACCTTATTAATAATTATAAAATTTTGTCAAACCAAAAATCATTTTTAAAAAGAAACGAATGTGATATTATAATAATGCATTTAAGAGACCTTAACAATTTAACACTTGATGAATCAAAGGAACAATTTAATGTTTTGGTTTTGGATGATTCAATTGGTTGCTTTGGACCGTATGATCTAGTATGGAATAACCCAAATGTAGACCAGCTTTATAACAAACTTGTAAAAGTGGTAGTGAAATTCGAGTAATCCATCCTTGACAAGATGAAAGATTTGTAATAAAAAATTGTCGAGATGATTCAGAAATATTTGCAATATCAATGATAGATCCGCGTTCAGCAAATGACATAAATTTTTCAAGGGCATCAACAAATGATAAAAAGCAATTTGTACGTAAAAAATCTTCTGATGGATAAAGTTTTGTACGATTAAATGTTTCTTCTTCAGAATCAGCATAATCTGGAAAAATTAAATATTCAAGGCTTTCTGGAATTTTTGAATTATTTGATGCATTCATTAATGTTCGAATTCCATCTAAAATAAATGTTTTATTATTGAAAAAAAGTTCATTTAAAAAAAATTACTGTCAAATGCAATAAAGGTTTCAAGAGGTTTTCCAAAACTTGTTTTCATTTTATTTTCAATACAGTATACTGCCAAATATGATATTGCATTTCTCCAACCATCAAAATCATTTCCAAATACTTTATTTCCTTCAGTATTATTTAAAATTAAATCCACTGCTTTTACACAACTTTCATTTCCACCATTTGTAAGTGGAGGCTCAAAGTTCATCATAAAATTTGATAAAAGTAAAAATTCTCGATGACCAAATGAATTTTCTTTTAAAATTATTTGTCGCTTTTCAAACATATCGGATAATGAATTTTGAAGTAATGGTCTAAAAAGTGTTGTTTTAATAAAATACGAAAGGATTAAAAATATTTACCGAACAAGTGCAGATGAACGTAAAACATAAAATATACGTTTATATTCAATTTCTGTAACCGTTCCCATAAATGATAACAATTTTCGCCAAAACATTGCAGATGTTGTATCATTTTTTTGTGGAATAATTCCAATAACAATATATTTTTGTGTAACAGATTCCAACAGCCTTCGAATTGCCAAAGGCTTTTTTACGCCAACAAAAGTGAAGAAGAAAAGTTCTTTTCTAAATGTTAACAATTGTGGCTTTTCTAAAATTGATCCAAATGCATCACCCAATGAATTTGGAATTGCTTGTGCACAAAGAAGTATTATTTCAATTGTATCATTTGTTAGAAGAGTGCCATTATGAAGAAGCATAGATAGCATTGAAAAAATTTCTGTTAAACATTTGCTATTTCGTGCTTCAGGAATTGTAAAGAGTCCATCGGAAGGACTAAAAGATGGCACAGATTTTCGAAGATTTGATACAGCAGAAAAGAATCCATTTATTTCAGAAAAATATTTTGCTGTTTTTAAAAGTGTTATATGTGCAAGCGGGAATCTTGAAACAAAAATTCTATTTGAAATTGGAAGCTGTTCAAAAAGAAGTTCAAAAAGTGGTGGAGAAAGTAAGTCCACTCATAACAACCAAAGAATTTTTTGCTGCTAATAACGGCTTAAAAGATGTTAAAAGTGATACATATAAAACTTCTGTTTGATGCTTTTTGGATGCTTTATCAGATAAAAGCTTTTCAACACAATCTTAAAAAGGTGTAATTTTAAAGAATGTTAAAAAATGTAAAAATAAACTTACTTTTAAGCTTTTCAACAATAAATGCATAAATTTTTGGAAGCCGCTCAAAATCCAATGGATCAAGCATTTTTGTTAAAAGTGTAATTACTAGTTGTTAAAATATCTTTTAAAATACTTTATTTTTCTTATAAAAAATGCTGGAGCAATGTATCGAATGGTAATCAAAAGTTATTGCATTTTTGGAAATTAATATTTTCTTTGTTACAGAAAAAATTTAAATTGGCAATAACTTCTGATTACCATTCGATGCAATGAGTTTGATATGAAAAACGAAACTAATTTTTTAAAAATAAAAAACAATACAGTTCATATATTATATGATAGAAATATGTTGTTTTTTAAACTTTTGCTTTTATTTTTTGTTGCATTTGCAATAGCAAAAAATGATTGTCCAAAGGGATCATTTTTAAGTGAATCTTCGCCATCAAATTGTTATATCTTTCAAAAAGAAAAATTGAATTGGAATGATGCTGGAATAGTTTGTGAAAAATTTGGTGGACAAATTTTTGTTGATGCTTTAAATGAATGTGAATGATAAGTCTCAATTGTAAATTTTAAATCAATTGTAAAAAATGAATTGTAAATAATTTAAATGAATGATAAATTATTTTTGGTGGTTAGATAATATTAATAAAAACAAATATATTTTTATTATAAAGATATAACAATAAATTAACCAATACATAACTAACTTTGAGGTATATAAATCTTTGATAATACGTACAAAATTTACAACTGACATTTAATTTTCAAAGAAATTTAACAAAAAGTGCCCATAAAAAGGATATCAGTAGGTTTAGTTGAATCAGGTCCATCAACAGAAGTAATAAAAAACAGAAATGGATGTGTTGCAAAAAATGGTTGTGGCACAGAACGTGCATTCATTTGAATTCCTGTTGCTGCATTGGCTTCCCTTTTCATGATTCTATAAAGATTTAGCGGATATTTTGTGTCCTCGAATTTTAGAGATTAAAAATGTATTGATAAAAATCTTGCTTACTTTTATAATTGCTTTATGAATTGCTTTCTCTATTTTATGTGGCCGCCCTTCAAGCATTCCACTTAAATTTGCTGTATCAGAATTCCAAATGCTTTTAAATTATTTTCCAGATCTACTTCGCTTGAAATTGCGATAATTGGAATAACTACCGTCATTTTTTGTGTTTTTGTCCTGATGTTTAATGTAAAAATGTGTTTAAAAGATTTACAGAATGGAATCATACCTTTCAGTACATTTTTCAATAAATGAATAATCAATTTTTTTAATCAAAGACGAAAGCCCATCAATTGCTGTTGGCAAAACAATATATAGCCAAGATTTTCGATTTTTATATGGAATTCCAAGACACTTCCAATCTTCCCCTCTTTGAAAATTCCATTCCCCTTCTTCCGGTTTTATATTTTTGGACATCATTGGAATTTTTCGAGGCGGATTTGAATTGAAAGTTTTCATTTTTCGATCTTCAAATGGTTCTTCCCAAAAACCAATAAAATGAATTGCATTAATTAAAATCAGAGAAGTTTAAGATGAAATATCATCTGAAGTAAAAATTTCTTTTATCGCATTATTGGTTGAATTTGCAACAAATGTGTTTATCTCCTGAAAAAAGTAATAAACAAAATATATGCATAGCGTTTTTATATATATTTACTTTAACTGCTTCGACAGATTTGCTAAAATTGATTGATTGAATATTGCCAAGAAATTTGTCTTTAATCAATTCCTTATACGTAGGTACAAGAGAAATATTATCAGCAACAAAAAATCCATTTGCAATATTTACATTTTGAGCTTCAATGAATTTGTGTGATCGATTCCGATTTTCAAGGATAACCGAAGAAATTTCATCCATTGCAGCAGAGGCATGACGTTTACGAACTCTGAATAACATCCCATAATTTCCACTCCATTTTTACCTTAAAACTTTTTTTCTATTTTTAAACAAAATTAAATTATCCAAAAAGAAGATAAAGATCAAACCTTTGCCAATCACCGAAGCCACTTGCTCAGCTGATTTTTCTTTTGCCCCATCATGAATCATTGCAAGGGAATTTAAAATGGAAGCTGGAGAAAATACTGTTGAAGTAATTATGGGATCCAAAAGAGGTAACAGCTTTAAACAAAAATTAATTTCGTCTTTTAAGCTCATTTTTTTGTTTTCAAAGCTTTTTTCGTGCAATACTGTAATACTTTTGGGGAGGATTTGTCATGACAGATATCTGCAGAAAATTGCAGTTGTCATATCGGTGCAAAATGCCAACATTCTTTAAAAGACATCATTGGCCAATACACCCGATCCAAAAGATTTTATTTTAGTTTTTAGATAATTTTTTAGTTTAATAATGTTGTATGTATCGTATTTCCTATAAAAATGAGTTTATCCAAAAAAACATATCAAAAAATTTTGTTTTTTAATGTTGCAAATATAGGTGCTAAAAGTGATTTTTAAAAATATTTTCAATGACCGAGTTTTTTGACTATTGCATCATCGAAAATTGCAATATTTTAGCGTGTTATCACCGACATATTTCGTTACAATTTTAGGTTTTATTTGAGTTTTAAAAATGGGTGGAAAAAGAAAAGGTAAAAGTGGAACTCAAGAACCTGTACAGCCTTCAGCAACTGCTCCTACAAAACAACCCCAACAGCAACCATCTCAAGTACCTCCAAAATCTGAAACCCCAAAACAGCAACAGCAGCCCTCTTCAAACGACGTATGTTTTAAAAAAAAATCATGCATAAAATTAGATACAATTTTTATCTAATTTTATTAGGGATTAGATTTAGATTTCTTTTAGACTTCTGACCTCACCAAACAATTATTCCAGAAACTTGATCAAATTACCCAACAATTAAAAGCTTTATCACCAAAAAAGAAAGAAGATACAACGACAACAGCAGCAGCGATGAAAACTGTTGAAAATGTATTTTATTTTGTTTATTATTAAAATTAATTAAGAACAGTTTCTATCAAAATTTATTAATATTTTGCCACAGATGCTTTTGTTTAAATCGATTATTTAGTTGCTGATTTAACACAGCGCTTTAAAACATTTATCGATGAACTATGCCTTTTTGCTAGCAAAACTTTATTAGCTTTAAAAGTTTAAAGTTTTTAAAATTTGAAGATATTTTTGATTCCGTCAAAATTTTTTGACTCAAAAAAAGTGTTTTAAAAAATTATGTTAAACATTATCGCGATAAGAGATTTTTAAAGCAAAGTTTGATAAAGCAAAATTTTTTGCTTTAAAAGTTTCCCTCATTAAATTTTTAAATGTGTTAATTGCTTTCATTGTTAGAAATTTATTATTCGTATTGTTTCCATTTTACCGTGAATATTTAACCTTTCTCATTTAACATAAATTTCAGGAAACTGTAATACCTCCACCTCATTCAAACATGGAAGAAAAATCAAGAGATCAAATTAAAGAAGATAGGCAAAAAAAAAAGGCTGAAGCTGCTGCTCGAAAAGGTTTGATAATAAAAACATTTTTTCGCCATAAAATACCTTCTTGCTTTTTTAGCACTGAAAAAAGCTGAAAATCCGCCACCACAACAACCATCAAAATCTCAACAACCGAAAGATGGTAACAAAGAAAATCCAAGTGTAAAACCTGATTTAAAAGTTGCAACAGAAAATGTGCCGCCACAAGAATCAAAATCTGCTTTGAAGCAAATTTCTCCAGTTGAATTATCAAAAGACAAAAGTAATCTTAAAGTTCGATTCGGTATAGCTTCTTTCTTTCCTTTAGTTTATGTAATTGTTTGAAGATATTTTAATTAGGTTTATTGGACACAGAGCTGAGCCATAATATACTGTAATAACTTTTCGCTGTCTTATGGACCAGCTATGTTTGATGTACTTGAACCTCTTTTGTATATTCTTTACTAACTCCTGTTTTGTCTTTTGTCCTACTTTTTTAAACTTTAAGGTTCATATCTAACACTTTATTGCCTTTTTCAGATATTCAACCTGGAAACACAGCTGCAAAACCTAATGATCATAAACCACGTAAATCTAAATTTATTCTTGCCACTCCAACAAATGTTCATCCAGCATTTCGTCGTCTTTCTGCTCGTTGTGATGCCAATAAGATATCAGGTGTTAATGAATTGCTATATGAATTTCATGGAACTCTCATTGAAGTATGTCACAATTAAACAGTTGTATTCCATTTATTTAAAATGAACCTTTTAGTTTATCAATGGCTACAATGGTGAACCAGATATTAGCTATAAAGCTTCGCTAAAAACAACAATTCAACCTCAACTTAATTGTTTAAGTGATAATAGTGCACGACCATTTCCACTTGCAATGGGGAATTTGATTCGACAATTTCGTAAAAAATTAAATGGTTTGGATGAAAATTTAAGTGTTCAAGAAACAAAGGAACATCTTATTGAATGGATTAAAGAAAAGCGAATAGAAAATTTTGAACTTGCTGGAAAGGCCATCACTGAATTTACAATTCAAAAGCTAAGAAGTCAATCACATCGTAATATTTTAACATATTCAAGGTTGGTTTCTTTGTTTAAAGTTTTTTTTTTATCAGCATTTTTATAGATGTCCTGTTGTTGAACAAATTATTTTAACTGCTGCAGCTGAAGAAAATCTTGATTTACATGTTTTTGTTGTTGATTCTCCAATTGGACACGGAAAGGTTTTACTGGATACGTTTAGTGAACACAACATTTTATGCACATATGGTGAACTTTCTTCTATTGGATATTTAATTGATCAGGTTTCACTTGTACTTCTCGGATGCTCTGGAATTTTAAGTAATGGAAGAGTTGTTGCACCTCGTGGTTCATCACTACTTGCTTTATGTGCACAAACAAAAAATATTCCTGTGCTAGTTGCTGCAAAAACTTGTACATTTGTTGATAAAGTTCGTCTGGATGAACATATATCTACTGCACTTCTCTCTGAACCAATTGAAACAATTCCTGAAGATCTTGTTACTGCTTTGGTTACAGATATTAGAATTCTACCACCATCAAGTGCTCCAGCTGTTCTTAAAGCTAAACAACTTGCAAATGAAGATTAGCTTTGCTTTTTTATTTGGGACAATTCTTTACGGGTTTTTGTGTGCTCCGTTTTTTAATTATTTTTGTATTATTATTTTGCTTTTGGATAATCACAGCCCTTTTTGTTAAATGAAAAAAAGTTTATAATAAATTATTAAATTTTAAAAGATTACTGTACTGTTTCGAATTTAAATTTTTTTTTAAATTTCTTTA
This sequence comes from Panagrolaimus sp. PS1159, assembly GCA_963922195.1. Taxonomy (NCBI): domain Eukaryota; kingdom Metazoa; phylum Nematoda; class Chromadorea; order Rhabditida; family Panagrolaimidae; genus Panagrolaimus; species Panagrolaimus sp. PS1159. Next base: position 2,343,920 of record CAWUHW010000016.1, on the reverse strand, counting down.
AAGAAAAATGTTTTTTAATGATAAAATAAAAAATAATTCTTCGCGGTTAAAGACGCTGACGCATTATTTACTCATCAAAAAAATGAAAGTTTTATCACTGATACTCTTTTTCTCAAACACTCCTTGTAAAAAAGGGTTCTATGGCAAAATATAATCAAAACATGATTATATTTTCTTCTATAAAAAGAAGCACGCTTTTATACGTTTTCTTTTATTGCTGTACAAAAAATAATAATGTTAATAATTTTTTATTTATTAGGTTTTTTGTTGCAATTTCTTTTTTGCTGTATTTACGGGAATAAAGTTGAATTTGATTGCGGATATGAATTTAAGCCACCAAAATATGAAGTATTTTTTTAGTCAAAAAATGAAATTTTGATTTTTTTGTTTTTTAGCAAATTTTTCGTGGAAATTCATTAAATGCCTTTGAACATCCTTGGTTTTGCCATTTTGATATTCAATATGAAAATGATATTCGTATGTCTCAATCGAAAAAAAAAATTTCAAAAAAATATGTATTTTTTTAAGGACATTGTAGCGGAGTTTTAATTTCATCAGAAGATATTTTAACTTCTTCCAGCTGTTTTGATAATGCAAAACTTCCACAACATGAAAGATTTATAAATTTATCATGTGGAATTTCAACAGCAATGACTCCAATGTTTGCAATAAATGTAAAAAAGCAAGAAACATTTGGAAATCATAAATTGGCGCTAATTCGAATAAAAGAAATTAAAGAATTTTCAACACATATTCGTCCAATTTGTTTAATGTCATATGAACAAATTCTTGAAGGTTCTGAAGTTACTGTCGTTGGAAGTGGCCTAAATTGGGAATGTAAGTTTTTATTTTAATTTAAAAGAAATGAAATGTTTTTTTTAGTGTCATATAATGGAGAAGCAAAACCTTTAAAAGCTGAAATAACTGTACGAAAAACGAAATATTGCAATTTTACGGATGTAAAAGAAAATCGAACCCTTTGTGCTGGAGAATTTTTTGTTGGCCTTCGAAGTGGGGATGAAGGGGCACCACTTTTGGCATTTTATAAAAATCGATATTATCTTATTGGAATTGTAACTTTGGAAAGAGAAGAAATTCCAAATCCATTTTTACAAAATAAATATCCAATTTTATTTACTCGAATTTCACCATATTGTGGCACATTTTTAAAAGATCATAGCAATGTTGAATGCATTTCAAATGATATCCCAATTGAAGCAACAAAACGAGAATATTCTTGTGGTGCAGTTTCTGAAAGTCGAAGAATCTCAACACGAAAACGTGCAACCGGTGAAGCCTTAAATCTTTTCCAACCATGGTATTGCAAAATTCGAAATAACAATAATTTTGAAATTTGTGGCGGAACTTTAATTTCTTTTAAACATGTTTTATCTGCAGCCCATTGCTTTTTGGGGGCATCTTTTGAAAATTTTACAATTCATTGTGGAATTGATTTGGAAGCTTCTGCAAAGGTTTTAAATGTAATGAAAGCAGCAGATTTTAATCCATATACTCTTAAAAGTGATATTGCTGTTATTGAGCTTGAAAATGAAATTGGATTTAATGGAAAAGTTGGAGCTGCATGTTTAATTGAAAATGATGACATCCAAATTGGAGATAGTGATTTAATTGCTGTTGGAAGTGATGGCGGTGAAGAAAGAACAATAAAATCTATTAAATTAGAAGCTTCAAAATCGACAAATTGTGAAGCAGAGTAAGTTTTTGTTCTGGCCAAAAAAAAACTCGTGCCACGAAAATCGTTTTTAATCTGATTTTTTCGTTCCAAGAGTACTTGCTTATACCGTATATTATTTAGACTCAGATTTGCAACTGATTTTTTCGTTCCAAGAGTACTTGCTTATACCGTATATTATTTAGACTCAGATTTGCAACAGATCCGAAAACTTCACTTTGCTTAGAATCTGAATCTTCAACAACAACAAAAGGTGATAGCGGCGGACCACTGTTAAAAAAGATTAATGATCGATGGCACATTGTTGGAATTGTTTCAGCTGGAATGAGCAAAGAAGATTTAAAAGATATTCCAAAAAATTATTTACAATTTACTCGAGTTTCCGGTTTTTGCAATTTTATCACAAAATCAACAAAGAAACATGTTTATTGGTCTGATTATAGTCTTCCTTCTACTACAACCCCAACTTCTGCCTCTTTTGACTTAAAATCTTCTTTTTCATTCATTTTATTACTATTATCTGTGTCATCATTTTTGTTGTCTTTAATAGATTAAAAAAGCAAAAAAAGGATGTAAATAATAGTTAAATATTTTTAGAATTAGAATGACTGTACATATTTTCTTATTTCGTGCTGTAAATATTTTTAATTTGTAGAATTATTGAATTCGGGTTTTTGTTAAATAAAAATTATGATAAAAAAATATTTTGAAAAAGTAAAATAAAGATCGTTTTTTGAAAAATAATGCAAAAAAAGGTTAAATTCGATTTTGAAAAGGGATTTGTGAAAAACAGTGCCCAAAAAGGTTAAGTTCAAAAAATTTATCTGATAGTTTAATTTTTATTCTAATAAGAGGCTATTCTTCGCAAAAGAAATTCGAAAGAATTCGGTACAAAAAAAGTTTTGAATCATCAGCCAATAAACTACAGTATTTATAAAATTATTTTTTATTGTAGTTGAAACAGTACACTCTTTTTTATATCTTTTGTGATAACACTTTTTTTTGCTTTTGATGTTAATGGTCATATATCTTTAGATAAAAATTGCAAAAATGACTGTATAAATTGTACATATTTTTGTGCGAATAAATAATGCAACATAATAATATGTTTTGGAAAATAGTTGAGTTTTGATTTTTTTCAATGAAAAAAGGAGTGTTCGACTTTGTTTTTTAAAAAAGAATACAGCACAAAAATTATGACGCATTCCGTTTTTAACACTTTTGATAAGCTTGAAAAATAAGAGGAGTACAATTTTTATACATGAATGAAAAATGTAAACAGTTTTTTATAATAAAAATGAAATGATGAGTCAGCCGTGTATAGACTTTTTGGAAAAGGAGGGGGTATATAAATATTTAAAAAAACTTCTGTGCATTTTTTATTGTGCAAAAAAATTTAAATGAATACTGTTTTGTTGCTGGTTTTTTGGTTTCAGTTTTTTTTACTGTATTCAAATGCTGGAAAAGTTGAAATAAATTGTGGAAAAGAGTTTATACCAAATTCAAATTCGGTAATTTTTATTTTTTTAAATGTTTTTCAAATTTGGCAAAACTTTTAGCAAATTGTTTTTGGCACTTCTCTGGCACAATTTGAACATCCATGGTTTTGTGATTTTGATAATTATTTTGATGGCGGACCAAGTAAATTCAAAAAAAAACTACCTTTTAACAATTTAAACTTTTTAGGTCATTGTAGCGCAGTGCTAATTTCATCAGAATATATTTTAACAGCGGCACATTGTTTTGATGAATCCAAACTTTCACAGCATGAAAGATTTATAAAACTTCGATGTGGATCTATTGGAAATATGATAGATATTAAAGCTTTAAAAGTTATTAAGCATTCAGTTTTTGCTGATACAGATATGCATGATTTGGCTTTAATAAAAATAAAAGAAATAAAATATACAGAATATTTGAGACCAATTTGTTTAATGTCTTACGAAGAAATTCTTGAAGGTTCAAAAGTTGTAGCAGTTGGAAGTGGGCTTCAATGTAAGATATTTACAGTTATTGTTATTGTTACAATATTTGTTTTTTTTTAGTGATTTCTTTATCAGAAGATGCAAAAAAGGCAGAAATAACAGTAAAAAGTTTAGAAATTTGTACAGAAATTTATAAACATTGGGCAAGATCAAATGAAAATGTTTTATGTGCTGGAACTGCATTTACAGGTCTTCGAGGTGGTGATAGTGGTGGACCTTTAATGGCAAATTTTCAAGGCCGATATTATCTTATTGGAATTACATCTGCAAAAAAGATTGGAGCTTTTGGTGATACATTTCTTCAAAATAAATATCCTGTTCTCTTTTCTCGAATGTAATATATTATTTTTATACTGTTATAATACAAAAAATTTTTAGTGCTCCAGAATGTGATTCATTTATTGGAAATAATAGTAATGTAAAATGCCTAAAAAATGCTGTCCCTCTTCGAATTACAGAAGAAAAAGAACTTTCGTGTGGAGAAATTTCTGAAAGTCGAAGACAACAATTATTTTTAACTAATGGAAATGATGCAATATTACAACCATGGTTTTGTAAATTATTTGATAAAAGTAAAAATGTATTTTGTGGTGGAACTTTAATCAGTTTTCGGCTTCTTTTAACTGCTAAAAGTTGTGTGGAAAATATTCAGCAATCAGAAATTACTATAAAATGTGGAATATATTTTCAAACAACTTCAAAAATTTCAAAAATTCGAAAACCTGAAAATTCAATCGAGAATTCAATAAATGATATTGCAATTTTGGAGTTAAAAAATAAAATCAATTTTGATGGAAATGTTGGAGTTGCATGTTTAACAAAATTTGATTTTATGGAAATTGATAATCAACAGCTTACAGTAATCGATCAATCTCCAATAAAAAAATTTAATCAAAAATCTATGAAGCGAGGAATACAAAATATTTCAACATGTCAAACAAAGTACAGTATATTAAATTAATAACAAATAAAAATACATATTATAAATTTTTAGAGTAAATTCAAAAACTAACAATACCGTTGTTATTTGCAACAAAGAAATTGTACCATTAAAAGGCAGCCCTATTTTATCGCAAATTGATGGAAAATGGAATATTATCGGTGTAATTTCGGGTAAAAATAATAGCAATGAATCAATCTTAAAATTTACAAAAGTTTCAAATTTTTGTGATTTTATTGAAGTTAGAGGAAATATAAAATGTTCAAATTCAGCAGCAGCTGCAATGCAACATTTTTCACCTCTAATTTTGTTAATAATTTTGCTTGTAAAATTTATTTATTAATTTTTCATGTAATTGGTGAAAATAAAATAGACTTTTAAAATGCTCATATTTCGTGATTACTATCTAAAAAACTCAGCAACATCTAAGAAAAAAATCTTGAAACGAAAGTTACAGAATTCTTTAACTTCAAAACTGTGAAAAAAGCATGCGACAAAAAAGTTTGTGAAAAAACGTTTTGTCCGTTTTTGCCAAGGATGAACTTTTCTTTACATGATTTGACATTTAGTGATGACGTTTTACGAGAAGGTTCACATGATGATCATTTTGCTGTTGAATCATATAATGGTGGAGCATCTCAAAATAATAATATTAGCGTTCAATCACATTTTTCTCAACATTCTCAACAACATATTGACGGTAAGATTTTTAATATTCTTGTTAAACACTTTTATCTCCTTTTCAGCGAGTGTATTTGATCAAGCTTTTGTTGAAAATGAACAAAATGATGACACTTTAAACGGAGATCTTCCACAAAGTCAAAATATCTTGGATTATTCGGATAATAACAATCCATTATCTCAAGGTAACCTTTTTTGTGTAAATACTATTATTTACCTAAACTTTTTTAGGTGAAGTTGTTGCACAAGTGATTGACAATGTTGATATTTCAAAAGCCGCAGCAACAGAAGAATCAGCTGCAGGAATTGTTGCAAATAGTACAACATCGGTTTTAATGATGTCAGATGAGCCTTCTCGAGTTACAACTTTTCAACGCTTTTCTTCAACAAATCATATATCTTTTGGTGTAAAACTTGAAAAATGTTTGGATGATGCACAAAGAGAAAATCTTGAAAGAATTTTAAGAACAAAGATGAAGTTTGCTTTTTTTTATTACCGTATTTTCATATAATGTTTGATATTTTTAGGTCAGATGTTTGGATTCGAGAAGAAGTTGAACGTTCACAAGCATTTTTACGACTTTATCGATTAATTGATGGACAACCTGTTCTTTTAAATAGTAATGCACCCGAATCAATGCCGCATACAAATAATCTTTCACCTGCTGTTGATTCTGGACGTCGTGATAGAAGTGAATCTCCTCCAGAACCACGTCAACGTCTTCGAAGTATGCACAGTCGTGCAGCAGCAAATCGTACAAGGAATAGAGAAATATCACCTGAAGAACGTCGTGAAAGAAGCCGATCTCCACATCATCGTTGAGAAAGAAGTATTGGTGATGACTCTTGAACACTTTTCTGTATATATTCTGCTTAGGATTATTAGGTTTTAATACATTAAAATTTAATGTTGTTGTTTTATTTAAAGTTTATTTTGGGTTAAACAGTTAAATACATAAGATATATGATTTATCGTTTTTTCCCCATCACTTTTTTTTGGTCTTTTTAAAGAAATGAGCAACAACAAAGATCTATTTTAGCGATTATAGTGTCTTAGAAACAATGGGGGCGTTCCATTTTGTGGCCAGTGTATGACTGACATTTAGTTTTTTTATTGCTGTTTTTTGTAGTTTTTGCGTTAGGGTTTTTTTATTGCTCTTTTTTTTGTTTGATATGAAACGAAGAGCAACAATCTTTGGAATATCTGGATGCACAAATGCTGGAAAAACGACCATTTCAAATCAATTAGTTCAAAGGGTATGTTTTCTCTGATAAGCTTCTGTTAAAATTTTTATTTTTTAGTTGAAAGAAAAACATTTTATTGTTGCACATGTTTGTCAAGATGATTTTTTTAAATCACCTGAAAATGTTCAACAAATTCAAAGCAAAGATTTACCAACAGAATTCTTTTATCATTATGATGAACCAGATGCTGTAAATTCAGTTGAAATGGCAAATTTTATTGAAAATTTAGCAAAAGAAAATGATATTATTATTGTTGAAGGAAATATGCTGTGTGAATTAAAAAACGTTGAAAGTTTGTTGGATGAAATTGTATTTTTTACAATGACAAAAGAAGAATGTGAAAAGCGAAGAAGTACAAGAAGCTATGATCCTGCAGATAAACCTGGATACTTTGAACAAATTGTTTGGCCGGCCTATGAAGAACATTATTCGAATGCAATGAAAAGAGATGAGGAAGATAATAAAATTTTATTTATATCTGGTACAGATCCACTAGAAGAAATTGCTGCAAAAGTTTATTGTAAGCTTCAAGACGTATTTAAGGATTTTGTTCGAATCCAATTTCATCCAATTTCATCAATGACTACAGAATCATTTGTAAATTTGCCTAATTGTGGAGCAATTTCAACGTTTATTGGTTTGCGTTTTTACAGTATTATTATATATCAACTAATATACCTTTAACACTTTTAGGTACAACTCGTGATAATTTTAATAATAAGCAAGTTCATTCACTTGAATATGAATGTTATGAATCAATGGCATATTCAGAATTAAAAAATGTATGTCAAAAAACTCGTGAAAAATTTCCAGAGATTAAAAGGATATCAATTTTTCATCGAATTGGGTAAATTTTAATAAAGATTTTTAATATCTAATTCTAATCTTTTAAAGAAAAGTTGATATTGGAGAAGCATCAGTAATTATTTCAACAAGTTCACCACATCGAAGAGAGGCAATTGAAGGAACGCATTTTGCGATTGATATTTTAAAAGAAATTGTACCAATTTTTAAGAAAGAAATTTATGCCGATGGAACAAAATCATGGAAAGAAAATTCTGAATTTGATAATTTTAAAGATAAACTTCAATGCAATGGTTGTTGTGGTGATGCAAAATACAGTAGTAATCAATGATGAAAATGTTTTTTGAGCAAAAAAATAAAGTTAAAATTTATTTATCTTCTATTCTTTTTTATACAGTATACAAATTTGTACAAGTAACAATATAAAACATATATTATTTCGATTTTGTATAATACCTGTGAAGTGGAATCCGTTTGAGGGTATTAATAAAAATATATCGTGAAAAGGCCATATAAAGATACCGAAACCATAAAAGCTGAGATCGGTGTTCCCGCATTGCAGAATAAATTGCTAAGGCATCCATTGGTGAAGAAATATTTAAAAAAGTTGAACGAAAAAAGCTTGGAATTAAATCAATCAAAGAAGAATATTTTCGTAAAATTGTTACAGTTTCTAGCACAAATACTTGTAAATCAGTTGGAAGTAAGCCATTGGTATAAAGATATTGAAGAGCATGAAAACATGAAATATGATTTGAATGTCCAGAAATACCACCCGAATCAAATGTTATTGCCAAATTACAATCAATCTTTTCAATATAATGTAATATAATTCTTGAAAGCTTTTCAATTTCCCATTTAACATTTCCATCCGGATATTCTTGAAAATCAAGGATTGTTAAATTATCTGATGTAACTCCAAGCTTTTGTACAGCAGCACCGAGTTCTCGCTTTCGAATTGTTCCAAGACCATCTGCATTTCCACATGAAATTGATAAAATAAATATATTTACATTAGATTTAAGTAATCTTCGAATTGTTGGTCCAAAGAACATTGTCTCTAAAAAATAGTTATTATATTGTCATGTAAAAAAATTTTTTAATCTTACCATCATCTGGATGTGCAATAACAAGTAGGCAGCGTTGATTTGAAGAAACTGGTAAACTCCATTGAAATTTATATAATATCCACCAACTTATTGGAACAATTGTAGCAATAATAAAAAGGCACAACATTTAATTTTTGATTCGTACAAAGTGTTACAATATGTTGTTAATCATAAGATCTAAAAAAATAAAAGATATATAAGAAAGGATGACTTTAAACTTTAAAAAAGAAAATGTAAAAAAAAAAACCGAGGACTCGATGATACATATGTTTTATTTTGCAGCAAAGGAAGGAAAATTTCACGTCATTGAAAGGGAGAAGGATCTTTTTTTGCAATCACCGAAAAAAGAATGCAGGTGCTACGCTACTTTAACTGACTGAATTGAATTGAACTAATGTGACTGCAAAAGAATGCGTGTCTCTTTTCTTTTTTTGTCAGCAGCTTTTATTTCAAATAAACACATTTTGCCATTTGATTTTTTTAAATTTACAAATTTTTTATAACTTACTTTTTTCATAAACATTTTTACATTATTAATTAATTATTTTATATGCAGTTTGATGAAATAGAATAAAATTAAAGCAGACTATATCCATTGGAACTTTCAAAGGAATACTGTTTTTAAACAAATATTCAATTTGGAACACAAAAGTTGTTAAAATTTTTATATCTATGTACATTTTGATTTTTTTAAATATAAATTTTCTTTAAAATAATTTATAAGCATTATTTAATTTTAGAGAACAGAAACATGCATGCATCATTGTGTAGTTTTTTTTGATGAAAATCATTTTTATTGCGGTTGTTGTGGGGTAAAGTTCAAACTACATTATAGTTGAAAGTGCAACATCTTTTGTTTGTTTAGAAGGTTAATCAAAAACATTTTTGATAATAATGTTCTACATGTTTCTTCCAGCTTCGATTGAATTTTTTTGTCATCATAAAGAGAAAAAAATGCTTCAAATTTGGTAGCTTACGTTTAAAAAAATTTTTCTTTAAACAGCAGTTTTTTGACTATGCTTTTGCAAAAAATGTAATGATTAAATGTTAACATTTTATTTAAATGCTTTTAAAGCTTTGCACATTTTTGGTTGTTGTTATAGCAACAAACTGCTAATAAAATGAATATATTTAAGCATTTATAAAGCTTTTAATTTTATTAAGTTTTTTTTACAAATTGAATGCCTTCGTGTTTTTCTTACCGTAATTTAAAGCAAACTTTTTTAAAATTTAAAAATTTTTTAGAATGAGTCTTCATGGTAAAATTGCTCTTGTAACTGGTGCAAGTCGTGGAATTGGACGGGGAATTGCTCTTCAACTTGGACAAGCTGGTGCAAAAGTTTATATTACTGGTCGAAAGCCACAAGAATCATTAAGCAGCCAACATTCTGATCTTCCATCACTTGAAAAAACTGCAAATGGTATAGGTTACTGTACACTTTAATTGTTGTATTTTGAATTTTTAGAAATTGATGCCCGTGGTGGTAAAGCTGTTATAATTTATACGGATCATTCTGATATGACACAAGTTAAAAGCCTTTTTGAACAAATTGAACATGAAAATGAAGGGAATTTGGATATTCTTGTTAATAATGCATATGCGGCAGTTCAAACAATTTCAAGTAGTGGAAATAAAACATTCTTTGAACAAGAACCTGAAGTATGGGATATTGTTAATAATGTTGGACTTCGAAATCATTATTATTGTTGTGTTTATGCTGCACGATTAATGACAAAACGACAACCATCTCGTGGAATTATCATCAATGTTTCTTCCATTGGAGGACTTCGATATCTCTTTAATGTTCCTTATGGTGTTGGAAAAGAAGCTATTGATAGAATGTCAGCAGATATGGGTAATTTATTTAGATAATACTGTATTTTTTAACGTTTACATATTTTAGCTATTGAATTAGATCCTTTCCGAGTTACTGTAATCTCTTTATGGCCTGGTGCAGTTAAAACTGAACTCATCACAAAAATTGCTGATTCAAATGAATTAAATTTCAAGCGATCTACCGAAGTTACTGAAGAAGCAACACAAAAAATTTTTCTTAGCGGTGAAAGTATTGAATTTTCTGGAAAGGCAATTGTTGCACTCTGTACGGATCAAAAAGTTCATCGCTTCACTGGAAAAATTCTTATGACTGGTGACCTTGGTGAAGCATATGGTTTCTCAGATGTTGATGGCCGGCATATTATGTCTCCAAGAAGTCTCAAGTTTGCTCTTACAAATGATGTTGTTAAATTTCCTGGTTCTCAAACACTTGCATATTGGATGCCAAATTGTATTAAAGTTCCTGGATGGCTTATGTCAGCAGCTTGTACTCGTCTTTAAACAAAAACAGCTACAGTATATTTTTTCAATTTTGGTATGTAATTGCGTTGACTCGATTTTTGAAAAAAATAGATATCGATTTTTTATTTATAATAACTGTATTATTTTATTTATATATCTTTGTAAATTAAGTTAAATAAATTATATGTAAATTATTTAAATACAAATTTGTTATTATTTTTGTTTTAATAAAATTTAATATAGAAAACATACTGTAGAATTAGAAGGCTTTCTTTAGTTTGAAAAATTGAACTATTTTTGCCAGAAATGCTTTTATTCATAATTGTAAAAAGTTTTTAATAATTAATCTGATATTACTTAAATTTTACAAAATTAATGACATTGATTAATTTAATGTAAAAAAGAGCAGAATCAACTATTTTTTTGTCAATTTTTTTGCAAAATTTTTCATGATTGTCAAAGTGTCACCAAAAAAGCGCCAAAAAATTACGAAAAAACCGCATTCGTTTTTTTGTTGGCTTTTATTTTTCTGCGTAAATATATTTTATTTATTTATTAATTTGTGAATAAATTGTTTTTAATTATTAACTTTGTATTATGGAAAGTAACTTTTACAGAGGAAATGCTTCCGAGCAAAGTACCAAATTTTCTGATAAAGAGAAAAAGCTTTTACGGGATATGAAGTTTGAGCCTTGTCTTGATAAAGAGGTTTGTTTGTTGTTTTTATTATTGTGAAACAGTGTATTTAATGCACATATTTTCAGGTTAATTTGAAGAAGATTGATATTGATGTTATTAAGGTACGTTTTTTGCGTTTGCATTTTATCTATATTAATATTAAATATACATCCTTGCAGTTTCCCGAACATTGTTAACATATAATATACTTTTTTAGCCATGGATTACTCAAAAGATTACAACTTTATTAGGAATGGAAGATGATGTGGTGGGTTAATACTTCTTTTATTATAAAACAGTTTATAATATTGTCGATTTTTAGGTTAATGAGTATGTTTTTACACAATTGGAAGAAAAAGAGCTTAATCCTAAGAAAATGCAGATTAACTTAACAGGATTTTTAAATGCAAGAAGAGCGCGTTTATTTATGGGTGAACTTTGGACTCTTCTTATTGAAGCACAAGAAACTCCTGATGGTATTCCTATGAGTTTAGTTCAAATGAAAATAGAAGAACTTAAAGCAAGTGATCAAAGACCTGATGATGCTGTAAATATTGATCTCAAAGATACTTCCAGTAATTGGAATAATCGTTATTCATCTCTTACATATGGAAAATATAAACCTCAAGTCAAAGAAGAAGAAGATGATGAAGAACCTTCTCGGCATTCACCAAAACCAAGATCTTCAAATGATATTTCCCGTGATAAAGAAGACCGTCGACGTCGTGATAAAAGAAGTGAATCTCCAGAACGTCGTCGAAGAAAAAGAAGTGAATCACCTGAACGTCGACGAAAACGAAGTCGTTCACCTGAACGTCATCGACGAAAACGTAGCCGATCACCAGAAAAGCGTAAAAAGAAGAGAGATCGATCAACTGAACGTCGTGAAAGAAAACGAAGCCGTTCACCAGAACGTCATCGAAGACGTCATAAAAGCCGATCTCCTGAACGCCGTGAAAAGAAAAGAAGCCGATCTCCTCGTCGTCGTGAAAAAAAGAGAACTCCATCATTAGAACATCGTGAAAGAAGCAAAAGTAATGATTCTTAAACAATATATTTTTGCTATTATGGTTGTTTTTTTTTTATATTAACTTATTGGCATTTTAATTTCTGTTTTCGGTAGTATTTAGCTACATTTAGTATCCAAAGGAATTAAAATGTCAAAAATTTTTCTCATTTCAGTGTTTTATTTTTTCTTATGTGTTTTTGGAATAAATTTTAAAAAGGTTCAAATTACTGTAATTTTTCACACTTTTTTTTGACTTTTTTAAACGTGACTTTTATTGTGAGAAAAAAATATTAAACTTTGCAAACAACTTTTTTGAACAGTTATTTTTTAAAGCGAAAAGAGAGGATAAAGTTTTTGAGGGATACTTTTATGAAGCAAAATATTTTTCGATCCTCTATTGTTATTTTTGTTTTGTTCGTTTAAAATTTTTTTCTCTCTTTTTTCGATTCTCACACATTTTGTTTCATATTTTTTTTCACGTCGTTTTTGCATGACACGTTGACTCCATTTTTTTCTTTTTATTTTTACAGTTTAAAATCAGTGTTTCTTTTTTGGTGGACGTCGGTTTGGGTTTCTTTTTTTCTCTTTGCCTTTACACATCAAACCGAGCGGTCACTTTTTTGGTCCGAGGCTTGGCAAAAAGCGTTTGATTGCCATGGAAAATGCGGGAATTTAAAATTTGCGTTGGAGCAAAAATCTTTGATTTTTTTTACTTTTTTGCAAATTTTTTGATAAGAACATATATTTTTGTATAAAAAAACGGTGTTTTTTATACAAATACGACGATTTATGTTTATAAACATGTTTTATTCAATTAAACGCGGAATAATGTCGACAAGTACGATTTAGTTCAACCGGTTGCTGAAAGAAAGAAAAAAAGAAATAATGGCTTCAACAAAGGTAAATCCAACAACTTCTCCTACTGATCGAACAACATCTGCTCTACCTTCAAAAACTGCTGCTGCTGCCGCAAATGCATTATCTCTATCAAATACTGGTGAAATTAATTCTTTTGCTGATATTCATCCTGCTATTAAGAAGGATATAATTCAAATATTGCTTTTTTGGATAAAAATTTTGCAAAGCTTGGAACCAATACCAAAATTAAACGTGAACAGGTTAGTTTTTTTTTTTGGATTGTTTGTATATATTTGTATCGGATTTTGATAACTGTTTGATTATGGTCGAAGATATCATTGCTGACACTATTGTTCAACTTTGTTGGATCTGGTGCTGTCAGCTTCACTAACAATTAGTTAGTTGATTGATTTTTGACGTTTTACAGCCATAGTTCTCTCAAAATATGATATATTATTTATAACTTTAATGATGATTTATTCTTTTTCAGAATTTTTATGGAGCCTTTTATGTAATTTGATTGGTTTTTCATATTCTGCATATGCATCTATTAAAGCTGTTCGAACTTCAAATAATAGTGGTGATGCCCAATTACTCATTTTTTGGACATTCTTTGGTGCTTTGGCTCTTTTTAATGTTTTTGCTGATGGAATTATGGAATATTGTCCAATTTATTTTGTTGTAAAATGTGCCATTCATCTTTATCTTGGTCTTCCACAAACAAATGGTGTCATTCGTGTCTTTGAAAAAGTTCTCAATCCTCTCATCACAAAGATTCAATCAATCCTTTCTCCAAAATCTGCTTGAAAGAATGCGATTAACTAATTTCTCTCTTTCTGTTTAATATATTTGAATTACTAATGTATAAATAAAATCTTTGTAAAAAAATTTTGTGTTTATCTGTGTTGAATGGGTTATTTTATGGTATCACTTTAATTGTGGCGGAACGTTTCAAAAAAGGTTGTTAGAGACTAGCGGAAAAAATATAAAACATAAACCATCGTAATAAAATAGAAAAAGACCGTTTTTTATAAAGAAATATATATTTTTAACAAAAAATTTGTAAAAAAAATAAAGAAAAAATCAAAGATTTTTCTCCAACGCAAATTTGAAATTCCCGCATTTTCAATGGCAATCAAACGCTTTTTGCCAAGCCTCGGACCAAAAAAGTGACCGCTTTTCTTCAGCTCGGTTTGATGTGTTTAATGGAAAGAAAGAAAGAATCTTTTGCATTTTAAATTAAGGTTTCTTTAAACAAAAAACAGTTTTAATATTTTTTTGTGAAAACCTTTGGCAAAATAATTTTTTGTGTAAAACAAAAATTTTACCATGGCTCTGGGAAAAACATTTTCCTCTTCCATTTTTTTTCCATGCTTCAACGGCGCTACATTTTTTTTGATAAACAAGAAAAAAAAAAGCGATGTAATCATATTTTTTCTCTCTCTTTTTTTGTGACAACAATTTTTGGCTGACCGCCAATATAAAAAAATGTTTAAAAAAATAAAACAAATTTAATCGCGATCACACATTGTTTTCATTCTTTTTCCACCACCACCACCCATTTTTTGATTTCGGGAAAAATTCCCCCGAAATATTTCGATCGGGCGTCCCAAAGGGGCCTCGAGGGGGCTTTGTGTTAGAAAAAAAACTGTAAATATTTTCCTTTTTTTTCTGCGCAGAATTCATCAATCAAGAACAAAAACCAAAACAATAAAAAAAACAGATTGGAAAAAAATTTTTCAATGTGTTTTTTTGTAAATTTTTTTATTTTGAGGCAAGCAAGAAGCTGTTGATGGAGGGCCCCTTTGGGGGGGGGGGGGGGGGGGGGAGAAGAAAAGAAAAAACTTTCCTCTCGTTGAATTGACTGGCTGCTTTCTTGCTTGCCAGATCATCATCGTCGTTAATGATGATGATGTCAAATTAATTCTCTTTTTTGTAAAAAAGAACATTAATGAATCAATAAAAGTTTTGATTTCACTTAAAACATACTTACTTGACTCAAGAAAAAAAACTACTCATATTTTTTTCCGCAAAAAATAATAATAAAACTGAGTCAATTGCCCTCCTTTATTTTTCCGTTCCTTTTTTTCTTCCGATTTTTGAGCATTTTTTCTTTTTTTCCAACGTGCGCAGTTATAATTTTTCCTCCTTTTTTTTCTTACTTTTTTTTTGACTCAAACAAATTTTTTCAACTTTAAAAACCAACGTTTGCAATCGATCGCGCGGACCGATCGTTTCGTTTTTGACAAATATATAAAACAAAATTAACGTTTGTGTTTTTAATTGATTGAAAGAAAAAGGAAAGAATTGTACAATAATTAGTTTCCGACGAAAAAAAAGCAGAGTGTCAAATAAAAAAGTTTTTGGAATTTTTTTCTTTTGTTATTTTTATCCCCCATCTCTTTTTAATTTTGTTGAAGAAAAAAATTTTCGTGTATCTGTTTATATAAACATTCTTTCGTTTTAATGTTTATTGTTTTAAAACTGTAAAAAATTTAAAACATTCTTTTTTTATTTTGCTATTTTTATAGAAAAACAAAAAAAACCCTGGCGTCCATTGCCACGGCATGGACAATGCAATCCGGGTTAGCATTGCAGAACTTTTGGAAGTTCGATCTGATGGTTTATATACTCCAGAATTGGTTAGAATTCCTTCCAATATTTGAATTCAAATTACAATATTCTTTTTAGCTTTCAATAATTGTTGGAGCATGTGAACATTTAAGACGAATTGATAAAAGTGGTGTATTTAATGCAGATTATATATTTTTTGCTCCAAATGGCAAAATTGAAGTAATTCAAAAAATTATTTAAACATTTAAAACCTAATATTTAGATTACACTTGTTTCTGCTGCACATTTAGCAGAAGAATCTTTGCCCCCAGAATTAAGGGATCATATAGATGAAGATGATCGACTTGGAGTTCGTGAACCACAGATGGTTTGGTGTTTGGGAGATATTATTCGGCAATCATGTGCACAAGCATGTTCAGATGCAGAATTATTTTCGCTGCTTAATTTAATGACCGTAACCCATGTTGGAACAAGGCCAACTCTTGCAAAACTTGGACAAATGACTAAAAATCGTTGTGCTGCTGGTGGAATTGATGTAAATGGAGTGTTAAAAGCATTATATGAAGAATTAATGGGTGATATTGATGAACTTGTTGATGATGCCACATCTCTATCAGGTTGGAGTGAAATGAATGGACATGGACCAAAAGATGATCTTAAACAACCTTCACCTTCAACATCACATAGTGACGACGATGAAGATGATGATGAAGAAGAAGAAGATGATGGAAATGAAACAGATGATGCCGCAGAAGCAACAACTGGATATCGAACATATTTGCCACCAGTTCAAGAGGAAGAGGTAAGGGGATATATCTAATCTGATGAAGATAATACAGTAAGACATATTATAGAATAATTATAAACAAGCAACAAAAGTTGTTAGAAGGGATTCAGATGAATCAACGATAACAGCAATGACCCTTTCAAGTGATGAAAAAGATGGTGAATCAAGGAAAGGAAGTATTTCATCTGCGGCAACTTTAAAATCTGCTAGTGAAGGATCTTCAGAAGATGGAGAAAAAACTCCAAAACGTCGATCTCCATCTCCAGAAAATGAAAGAGTAATCACTCCAATTGCAGAGGAATCTGAAACCCCATCCCCCCATCCACCGGCAGTATCACCATTTTTAATTAAACAAGAAAAAGAAGAAGAAGTGATAATACAAAAAGAAACAAAATCTTCAGAATTACCACAATCTCCATTTGTTGCAGAAATGTCACAGAATCCATTCATGTCTGTTAAAAAGGCTTCAACTCCACCCCCATCTCCAAGAAGTAATACAATTCTTACATCAAAGATATCTGAAGAAGAATCAGATTTGGATGAAACAGATTTACCTCCACCAAGATTCGAATTACCCCCTTCACCAAAATTAATCCCAAAATCAACATCAAATATTGGAGCGGGGGTTGTTTCAGCAAGAAAAAAATCTTCAATTGTTTCAACAACTCCAACAATAGAACTTCCACCAACTTCACAAAAAGGTGGTATTCCTGAAACTTTGCCCGCACAAGTTCAACCTCGACAAATTCCAACCGAAGATGAAACAACGGGAAAGCTATCCCGGCATAATTCACTTGGTCCATCAAAAGTTTTACGGCGTTCTTCACGTGGCGGAAAGCAGCAGCAGCCAGCATTTGCAACTCCAGAATTTGTTGAAAAGCAAACGCTTGCAGTTATTCGACTTCAAGCTCAATCATCCAGAAAGAAACGACTTTCTCTTCATCGAGTTGAGCCAACATTTGTACTTGTAAAAATTGTTAATGGACAAACTGTTGAAGTTAATTGCAAATCAGATGCATATGTTGGAAGTGTATTTGATTCAGTGGTGGAGTATTTTAATGTTCCAGAACATACATTCTTTGGACTTGCAGTTATTCGAGATAGTGAATATTTTTTCTTGGATAATGAACAACGCCTTGAAAAATATGCCCCACCTGGTTGGAAATCAGCAAAAAAAGGAAATCAAGAAAAATATATGCTTTATTTAAGATTTCGATATTATCCTAAAAAGCTTGAATTTATCAAGTAAGCTCTTTTTTAGCTTTCCCACAAAATCATAAAATATGCAAATTTTTTAGAACCCCTACAACAACCCATTCTTTGTATCTTCAACTTCGACAAGACGTTCTTCATGATTCACTTAAACCAAAACGGGATAAACTTTTTGAATTAGCAGCTTTGGCGCTGCAAGCGGAATTTGGTGATTCAAAAATGCCAAAAATGGGTGCAAAAGTTCCATATTTTAAGTTGCAACATTTTTTACCCCCTCGAGCTTTTGTTGATCAAGATTCTGCAAGAGTTGAAAGTAATTTAATAGAAATTCATTCACATTATTCTGGACAGGCTTCAATTCTATCAGAGCGGCAATTTATTGAGCTATGTCAAAATGAAGCAGATTACGGTATTTATTGGCTACAATAATCCAATATATCTAATTATATCTTTTTTAAATTTTTAGGAGCACATTATTATCGGGTATATAAATTTAAGCCATCATCAAATTCATTAAATACAAATCATTTGAATGATATATTTAAAATTGCAATATTACCTGATGGGCTAGGAATTTGTACACAACATGGAAGTATAATGCATGCTTCAAATACCGTAATTACACAATTTCATCCATGGCATATGATTCGAACGCTGCAATTTGATCGAAAAAGATTTTTAATTGCAACTATTGAAAATGGGATTGCAGCAGATCATGTCTTTTACACGGATCATTATACAAAGTAAGTTGTTGTCATTTAAGACCTTACCCAAAACAATTGAATCATACATTTCATTTAGGAGTGGTTATTTGGTAAAATTTGCAGCTTCCCAACATCGATTCATGATGAAAATGCGTCATTGGCAATATACGCTAAGTCGGGAAAGACCCGGCGTAAAAGATGTTGCAATTGAAAGAAGTTCAATTGAAGTTGACGAAGATCCAAAAGATATTGTATTTGCAACAATGCCAAAGCGGACAATTCCTGAAAAGCAAACTGGAATATCAGAATCTCGATCAGAAGAAATTCCACGAAAAAGTACTACAACTACAATAACAACAACACAATCAACAATACAGAAGAATCCATTTGAAGAAATTGAAGAATCAGAAGTTGACGAAAATGGACCAAAAAGAGTTTTAATTAAAATAATTCTTGAAAAAGATCCTTCAACTGGACTTGGATTAACACTTGTCGATGGTGCCGTTGAAGATATTAAAGGTGTATATGTTAAATCAGTTTCAAATGATGGAGATGCTAAAAAGAAAGGTATTGAAAAAGGTGATTGCATTCAAGCAATTAATGGCATTTCACTTGTTGATAAAACCCGGCATGATGCTGTTGAATTGGTTAAACAATCTGGACGAGAAGTTGAATTAGATATTATGAGATTTCCAGCAATTTCACAAATTCTTGGACATGAAAGACAAGGCTCAAAGGAAGAATTTATTGGTAGTGGTGGAACAAATGGACTTTTAACATCATCTTCAGCAACAAGCAATAATGGAGGATTCCGAAAAGCAGCTCCACCATCAAAGAATGAATTATTAGTTGGAAAGCGGCCATCTGTATCCAGAACTCCACCTGCAAATCGAAAAGTAACACCCACAAGTAAAAATATTCGACAAAGAGCTGCATCAGATTTTGGTGCAATTGGAGATGCTTTACCAGTTTTAAAATCTGAAGATTTGTTAGCTGGATTTGAGAAAGCTCGTCGAAGAACCCGTTCTAATTCAGGTTCAGATGAAAGTGATGGAGGTAATGGTGAAGAACATCGTGGAGAATATCGCCTACCTGTTACTTCTATCTATAATTTCCATGCTTCTGATGATGATGATGACGATGCAGGAAAACCAAGCAATAATCATGGAAATGGTTCCACAAATTATCCCTTGGATGATACAACTTCATGGGTATCAAAATCTACAATGGAATCTGCAGCACAAAAATCTGTTCAGTCTTATCCACAGTAAGAGATTTGTAAGGGGGTACAGTAAATTTAAAAAATATTTTTAGAAGACAAAATTTGGATTGGACAAATGAGCTATCAGATATTGAAGATAGTTCAGATAATTTTGGTTCGGATATGCAACGAATGCAAATAAGTATTCATCGACTTGGTACTAAAACCCTTGGATTTCAAGTTGCTTCTGGTGGTGGATTTGTATCTGTGAAAGCTGTAACATCAGATCCAGCGTTATCAGCCGGGATAAAAGTTGATGATCGAATTATTGCTGTAAGTTTATCTCTCTTAAACATGTTTAATTATCATATTTAATTATAGATAAATGGACGCCCAACTGCTGGAATGACACATTCAGATGTTGTGGATACACTTCGAATGGAGCGTTCCCCAATTATTCAATTAACCGTTGATCGCCTTCGATCCCCAGCTGAAAAAGAACAAACAATTTCTGTTTCACTGGAAAAAAGTCATAATACTTCTTTGGGACTTTCGCTTGCAAAACGAATGGGCCGAGAAGGAATTTATATTCGAAATATTGCTGCAAGTTCAATTGCCGATAAAGATGGCCGACTTAAACAAGGTGATAAAATTTGGGAAGTTGATGGTGAAAATGTTGCAGATGAATCTGCAAATTCAATTGTTGAAAAGTTAAAATCTATTGAGGGAAGACTAGTCGAAATTGTTGTTAAAAGAGCCGTTGAGTGAAGCGCAGAGTTCATTTTTTAACTTATAACATATTACTTATTATTATTATTAATACTTTCAAACATATTAATTATTTTCACTTAATGCCATGACAGATATTTTTTATTAATCGTGGTCCAAATTTAAAAAAATATTATTCACTTACATGTTTAAAGAAAAAAGTACGAACTTATTTAATTTATATTATATCGTTAATTAACTAATTTTTATGTATTTATTTTAATTTAATTATTATTTTAAAATGCCAAAGGCAAATGCCTACTTTCAAATGTGATCGCTTAAAAAAATTTTATTGTTGCAAAAGTTTTTATAATAAAGATTTTTTAAATTATGCAGTAATTTTTTTTCAAATAAAAAACCAGTATAATAAAATAATTACAGTAGTTTCTTTTAATTTTACCTAAAACATAAACAACAAAAAAATAAGAAAAAACCAATAATTTTATTTTGGGACTGTCCAGATCTGACGTCGGGAAAAAATCGGAAATTCTGCACCCACCCACCCCCGAAATCGGATAGCGTCAGATTCAGGTAAAACCCCCCACCCCCCTGCGTCAGGAAAATCGTCAGATTCTTTAAAAATGTGATAAATACTAAGTTTTAAAAAATAAATCATTTAACATATATTTTTTTTGCATTTGTTGATAATGCCCGAGGTTAGTTTAAACTCTATTTGTTGATTGTTTGAAACGACTTTTTTAAAAGGGGAATCGCATTTCTAACTATTTTTTAATTATGCTCAATACTGAAAATCGGGAAAAATGCATTGTTCTTTTTCTATTCATATTTTGTTCTGGGCGGCAAAACAAAAAAGCAAACGAAAAAAAGGTGCAAAAAATTTAATAATATTTTTCTGTACCTTTAATACCAGTTTATGCCGACGTCAGATTTTGGAAAAACCCCCCACCCCTGTCCGTCAGATTTCGTCAGATTTAGCTTAAACCCCTCCCCCCTAAAAACACCGACGTCAGATCTGGACAGCCCCTTTGGCACATTTTTTGTAACAATTTTGTTTGCCGCCTTTTTTTCTCTTCGTTCTTGTTCCTTTTTTTGACGCACAAATATTAAATCGAATGGTGTAATGGTAAATTTGTAGGCTCTCTTGCAAGCATTTTATTGTGCTCTCAGGTTCGAGGTTTCCGTTAATCAAAGCATGCTATGATGTGATTGTTTCTTTCATCTTTCGGGTCTGAATCGTCTATGTAGCTGATTTACAACGCTGAGCATGCTTATTAAAAATATTTTACATTTTTTATTTATTTTATAAACATAAAAGACAAAACAAAATTGTTTAAAAAACTTATTATAAAATCAATCATAAAAAAATTTAAAAACACAAAAATGAAAGAAATTTTATTAAAAATAAACTGAAAAAAATTCGCTAAAAAAGGATATAAAATATTGTAAAAAAAGATGTATAAAACAACCTCCAAAATTTTGAAAAACAAGGAATATATTTTTTATGTACATTGTAAAAGCTTAAAAAACTTAATCTTCCAAAGTTGAAATGTCAGTCTGTGGATTAAACTGGTGATTTAAAGCGTAAACATTTTAACATTTTTTTACGATAGCATGAAACAACTCCAAGTTTTACAATTGGATTAATAACAGGCGAAAAACAACCAATTAAAAATGAAATTTTTCCCGCCCATGGAATATAAATTCCAAACATAATTGCTGTTATATCCAAAAGTATTGGAAATGCTATTGTTATAAATGGAATAATTGCCTACAAAAAATTGTGAAGATAACAAAATGGCACAAAAGTAACAAACTTCAACAGTCATAACAATAGTGATTTGTTGTTGATATGATTTAACAGCTTTGCTCATTTGTTTGGTTTCAGTAAAAATTTTATGAAAAATTCCAATTCCACAAATAATTATAATTAAGCACGAAACAACAGTGACAGAAAAGGAAAGATATAATGCATTTGCAAATGCAATCTATAAATGTTTAATCAAAGATCAGCAATCTTGTGAAAACAAAAACTTACAAGTTCGAAATATCCAAAGGGTGGGATTTTTCCATCTTCTTTAATCCAATCTGATTCATTTAATAATAAATGTGAAAATTCTTCAAATTTGTTTTTTCGTGAAAATGTTGTTGATCATAGTCCGTGTTTTTTCACCCATTTTTTTTGAAAAAATCACGCTCTTTTTTCTTAGATAACCAAAGACTATAAACTAGAATTGTAGAGGTAAAAAGAAAAAAGACCATAAACTATTGACATTGCTAAGGATGATCATTAATCATAAAACATAAAACATTAACTAGAAAAATTATTGGGAAAAGATAACGATTTTCTTTATGACACAATGGCTTCAACCGGAACTTTCGATTTCATTAAAGCAGAATAAATTTGTGTTTTCTTTTTTGTCCTTTCTTTTTCGTTTTCGCATTTTCTAACAAATTTTTTCTTCAATGCAAAAAATATTTAATTTGTTCTAATTTTTTAAAACATTTTTATATGCTTTTACAATTCATAAAACATAATACTATGATGCGTTTCCGCTTTCTTTTACCGTAATATGGACAATATCAAAGCCCAAAAATATTGGGTGTTACAAAACAAAAATTTAATATTACATTATTGACAAATTTTAGGTACTTTTATTACGCATTTCTATGTTCTTTATTTTGCGTTAAATTAAATTATAATGTTGCCTTTTTTTTCAAAGAAAATAATGAATGCCGCACATGAGCGAACTTTTCTTTTAACCAATAATTTTATTGTTACTTTTGAAAGGAGGTATCTTTTTTGTTTTACATTGTGTAATTAAATATATACAAATAAGAAAAATGAGGTAAATTAACTGAAGAATTATATATAATTACGACGGATTACCCTTTGATAAAATTTGGACCGTTGAAGAAGCCTCTGATTTAAGTTTCAAAAGCTTTAACATTTTTTTACGATAGCATGAAACAACTCCAAGTTTTACAACTGGATTAATAACAGGCGAAAAACAACCAATTAAAAATGAAATTTTTCCCGCCCATGGAATATAAATTCCAAACATAATTGCTGTTATATCCAAAAGTATTGGAAATGCTATTGTTATAAATGGAATAATTGCCTACAAAAAATTGTGAAGATAACAAAATGGCACAAAAGTAACAAACTTCAACAGTCATAACAATAGTGATTTGTTGTTGATATGATTTAACGGATTCACTAAGGTGTCCCGTTTCAGTAAGAATTTTACGAAAAATTCCAATTCCACAAATAATTACAATTATGCAGGAAATGACAGTGAGAGAAAATGAGACATATATTGCATTTGTAAATGAAGCCTAAAGTGATTAATAACTTATAAAACTCATTTATCGCAATAATATTAAGCAAAAGTCAATCATGTTAAATTTATGAAAAATCTGTGGTTTAAAAAAAAGCAAAAAAAACTTACAAGTTCGAAATATCCAAAGGGTGGGATTTTTCCATCTTCTTTAATCCAATCTGATTCATTTAATAATAAATGTGAAAATTCTTCAAATTTGTTTTTTCGTGTAATTAAATGATAAGCAAAAAATATAAATAAACTAAAACTGTAGCTGCACCAAAAACAATTAAAAGCAAAAACATGACTGTATTTAATGTTTTTTTCCTAGAAAAAGTTTTATGTTACAAAAAAAGGAAAATTAAGTTTTATAAAATACTGTAATGAAATTTAGAAAAACTAATATAAAAATATTATAAACAAGTTCTCAGAGTTACGTTAAACGTGCCAAAAAATTGAATGTGTGATTTCTTTTATGATATGGCTAAACACCATTGAAGTTTGAAGGTTCTGTTTCAATTTGAAACACAAACTTTTAAACTATTACAGCATAATAATTGTTTCTCATCTTAACACAGATCATAGAAAATATTCGACAAGTTTTACTCTGATTTAGAAACCTAAAAAATTTCTAGGCCATTAACAAAATTTTTTTTTTCTTTCACTCAACGTTTTTTATGAGACAAAAAAAAGCATTTAAATTACATAATTTTT
Organism: Panagrolaimus sp. PS1159; assembly: GCA_963922195.1. Taxonomy (NCBI): domain Eukaryota; kingdom Metazoa; phylum Nematoda; class Chromadorea; order Rhabditida; family Panagrolaimidae; genus Panagrolaimus; species Panagrolaimus sp. PS1159. Next base: position 2,319,378 of record CAWUHW010000016.1, on the reverse strand, counting down.
TTAAATACATACCAGCATAAAAGTAAATAACGATACATAAATTGTATTGCAACATTTACAATACTGAAATACATTAAAAAAACAGAAACTTGAAAAATCCATTCATTCCATGGATTTGAAATATTTCCAATTAAACCACATGTAATTACAAAATATCCACTACCAATTACTTTTGTGTCCTAAAAAAAGCTTATGAATGAATTTTTTTGAGTTTTCACAAAACGAAACAGAGTGATTTTGTAAGAAATATAAATTAAAAATTTGTAAAAACAAAACGTTTTTCATAACCGAAATTTATTGGTTCAAATTGAGAAGATAAAATTAAGAATTTTAAGAAACCTATAAAAAAAATCTTACAGGATTAAATAATGTTTTATTCCAAAATGCAAATATGAAATCTGTAAACCAACCAAGATATAAAACTTTTTTGTAATTTTCCAAATTTTTTGATGAATGATTTTTGATTAAATAAAACAAAAATAAATTTAAAATGCAACTAATTGGACTTAAAATTAAATTTAACCAATATTTTATTTCTGCTATTTCAATCATGACTTTCTTTTTGTAATTTAAAATAATAGTGGTGGAAAAATATTTTTTTGAGATTTTAATAGTTTATTGGGAAACTTGTTTTAAAGGCTTTTTTAAGTTAAATCATCATATTTTTTTTAAAATTAAAATAATTTTTGAATATTTTTATTTAAATATCCGTTTGCATGTTTGACTCATGAAAATATTTTGTAGCACCGTTATTTTAAATAAAAGATTAACTGCTTTTTATTTTTAACTAAAATTAAATTTGTGTTGTAAAATTAAAAAAGCATACTTTAAATTTCTTTCGTGTTTGCGTTTCAAATTTTTATTTGTTGTTCAAAACAAGCAAAAAATTATATTATTAAATTGCTGTAATAAATTTAAAAAAAACTACTGTTTGATATTAAAAAAAGAAGCTAAAAATAATTTTAAAATAAAATAAGCGAGAACAAATGAGACTGAATTTCCTGTCAAAATGTAGGAGTTGAAATAATATTAAGCAATTGAACCAGAATAATGTCAAAGTCGGCATAGTTTTAATTTTAACGGTTTTATTTTATTTAATACACTTTTATTTTTTCATGCCACTTATTCCGTTAAATTCATCTAAAGAATAACAATCGGATCGTTGAAGATGAGACTATGGCTGTTTGTAGCTGTCATAAAAGTGATCTCAACTTTTACACCAACATTGAAAAGTGATAAAACTTATGACATTGTTTAAAATTATTATTGTTGTGCTAAAACGACTTTCTCAAAAAAGGGGAAACACACACCATTGCATCATATAAAAAGTATAAGGGTTTGATATAATTCAATTCACTGTTGGTATTGATTGATTGAAAAAAGAAATGCAAAAAAGCGTCGTTCTTTTTCATTGAACAACATTGTTTTTGTCAGTGTGTAGTTTTTTAAGACAATTATTTGAATTTTTTAAAATATTTTTGCTAATATCATTCGTTTGCAGATTTATCAGCAACAAAGTCATATACTGGTTCTGCTCTACTTGGAAAATCATGCGAATCATTCACCAAGTTATAATCATTATTAAAATTAAAAATTTTTAAATTAAAAACCTTTTTTCCTCCAACAAAAGATTTTAATATATCTGCATTACTTTTTAGTAAAAATAATGAAAAAATTTCAAAACCAAAGCAAATTAATTTAGCTACTCCAATTATGAAAGCTTTTTCGATTTATTTTTACGCTAAAACGACTGTCTCAAAAAAGGGGAAACACACACCACTGCATCAAATAAAATGCATAAAAGGTTTGACACAATTCAATTCATCGTTGGTTTAAAAAAATTAATGACTTTTGTGTTTTGTAAATAAAAAAATTTTTTTGGCAAAATTAATATGGAAAATCTTGATAAATAAACAAACAAAAAAAGCATTATAAATCTATCAACCTTTTAAAAACATTTTATTCGGTCATTTTTTTTCGACCGAAAAACGAATTTGTTGTTACAGCTGCCGAAAGCAAGCTTGACTTTTGAAAGGGTTTGCAAAAAATGTCAATGTCCATTTTTGTGCTTTTCTTTTTTTCATGTACATATAGCAGCGATGACAAAATTTTATAATGTTTTTATACTTTTATTATTTTTGCCTAAATTACTTTTAACAACAAAAGTGGATCCAGATTTGATAAGTTTTAATGCAAAACTTTGGTCAAAACTTTTATCTGATCAAATATTAGAAGCTGAATATGATGATATAAATACAGATGATGATATTCGAAAACGTAAGAAAGTAGAATTTTCAAATGGAATTGATTCGAATTTTGATGGAGAAGAATCAATTCCATGGCCGAATGCTGAAATCCCATACACAATTGACAACATAAAATTTGATCAAACATTTTTAATGGAATTTTATTCTGCATTAAAAGAATTTCATACAAAAACTTGTGTAAAATTTCGGCCAAAACGAAGCAGTGATCGATATTTTATTAAGTTTGTGTTATTTTAATTGTTTTTAAGATAATTAAATAAATTAAATTTTAGAATAATAAAAGATGAAGGTTGTTGGTCATATGTAGGATTACAGCCTGAATTGATAGATATCGGACAAAAAGTAAGTTTAGGGGATGAATGTTGGAAAAAAGGAATTATAATTCATGAATTTACACATGTTCTTGGATTCTTTCATGAACATTCAAGATTTGATCGAGATTTATATATTAATTTAAATCATCAAAATATTCAAAAAAGTAAGAATCTTAAAGATCAAGTTTTAACCTTGTTTAAACCTTTAAATTCTGAATTAACAAAAACAAAATTTTTTTAGATAGAATTCGACAATTTGATAAACGTCCAAAAGAAAAAGTTGATGAATTTGGAACATACGACTTTTTAAGCATTTTACATTATGAATCAACGGCATTTGCCATTGATAAACGGCATCCGACAATTGTTCCAAAAATTCAAAAGTAAACATTTAAATTATTTACAAAAAAAATAATAATATTTTAGTGAAAAACTGAATGAAATGGGACAAAGAAAAAAGTTGAGCGAAGGAGATATTTCAAAAATTAATGCATTTTATAATTGTTCAGTTTCTGTGGATTTAAAGGGATTCAAGCCTTCAAAAACAGTTTCAAATTACAAAGAAATTAAAACAGATTTAAAAACTTTTAATAGCTATAATTTGAATAAAAATAGTAATTCCGGTGTTGCATCATTTGCAAGTTTAGAAGATTTTCGAATTCGAACAGGTAAAAATAATTTTCGATTCAATTCATTGCATTATTTAACATAGAATACATTTTTAAGGAAGACGTGAACCACCTCCGGGTTTTAAGTTTGCTTTCTCATTGGAAAATGAAAACAGCAAATTGCGAGAACAAACAGAATTTACAAATTTTAAACAATATCCTTCAATGGATGAAAATTTTATTAAAAAGAAAATTATTCAATGTCCAACAAAAGTATCTGGAAATTGTATGGATCGATTGGATGTAAGTTTTAACTTTTAATTTTAAAGATGACGTTTAATAAAAATGGATTTTTAAGAATTGTTTTGATTTAGCGATGAATAAACAATGTGAAAAGAAGCCAGGATATATGCATAGAATGTGCCGTCGATCATGTTGTAATTGTGATGGCAAGTATTTTTCTTCAACAAAATTACTATAGTGTTGCTTGTAAAAAAGTTCTCAATTACATTTATCCTTTCTTCTTTCATCAATAATATCCAAAACATTGGTAAATTTCAGATAAAAAATGCTTTGACACAATCGATCCTTCAAAATATAATACACTTTGTGCAACTCGAAACGAAAAAGGTCTTCCATGTTCAATTTCGGCTTCACGACAGAATGCCCTTGATTTTTGTCCTTTGACTTGTGGAATTTGCCAAATTTGAAAACTTTTTTTAATCAAATCTTTATTTTTATAATTTGCAATAAATCAACTTTTTTAACTCTTTAATTTTTCTTTCTTTTTTCTCTTTTTTGCTTACTTTGACTCAAAAACTTTTTTCAAAAAAACTCTTAAACTTTTTTAGCTGCTTTTTTTTCAACGAAGAAACAATAAATATCTTTTTTGTTTGCGCGGCTTTAAAATTATTTTTCTTGGATTTATCCTTTCTTTGAACACAGAGAGAGAGAAAAAAAAACCAAAGAGAGTTGGGATAAGCAAGAAAAAACAGTGAGAGAGATTTCAACAATCGTCAACAACTTTAAAAACTGTACGCAAAAACTCAGCGTCGTCACTCAGGAGCGCGTCAAGTATGCTGCCTTGGCTAAAAAAAAGTTCTTCAAAAACAAAAAAAAATAAGTTGCAATTTATTAGAAAAATTGCTTTTAAACTTTTTGTTTCAGTTGCTTTTTTCTTAAAAATGAATCATTTAATTTTTTTTAATCGTATTAATTTTGAAATAAATCGCTTTTAAAAAAATACTTTTTACTTACTTATTTGCTATTTTTTAAAACGATGTCTGACAGAAAAACAAAATGTCTGAGAAGTGATTTTCGGGCGTAAAAAAATTCACTTAAAAAAATCAGTGTCTTTTTAAATTTAAAATCGTGAAAAAATTTGAAAATTTTTATTTGTATTTTTTTAAAAAGGATAATTTTAGATCAAAAAAGTAATATTTTTCAAACATGGCTGCTTGGGATATGCAACTTCATGAAATGTTTAATGCAACAGATAAAGACGGATCTGGAACTATCGGAAAAGGTATCTTTGTTACAAATTTTTTCATCCTCCCCCAAAATATTTTTAAAATAAAATGTTTTTAGAAGATATTATGCTTATGCTTCTTGCAGCAGATAAAGAAGAAAAGCAAGATCCAATTTTTAAAACAAATCTTAAATTTCTTATCAATGTTATCGTAAGTTTCTTTTTATCTTTTTTAATTAAAATATTTTTTATACATTATTTTATAGAAAAGTGCCGACAAAGATGGTGATCAAAAAATCACTTTTGAAGGTTCGTTTTTTAAATTTAAAGAATAGCAAAAAAAAGTTTCTCTTTTCTAGAATTCAAACAATACATTGAAAAAGCAAACGAAGAAGCAACCAAAGCTTAAAAAAGAAGTTGAATTTTGAAAAAAAAATAATCCGTCTGTCTTTTGCGAAAAATTTTTCTTTTTTAAACATTTCATAAAAAATACAATGATAAAAAATATTGCAATTTTTTTAATTACATTTTTAATACTAAATAAATAAAATTTAAAAAAAAGGTTGTCTCAAAAAGAATTTTTTCAATCAAACAGAAAAAAATTTATTTTCACTTTTGAAAACTCAAAACCGACGATCATTGAATACAGTAACTTTTTTTAAAGCATCAAACTTCCTTCAACTTTAATTAAATTAGAAATACCAATTTAAATTTGAAAAACAACTTTAACGCAGTTTTTAGTTTGCACTCTTTAAATTTCAAAAAACAAATTTAATAAACATTTTAAAGCCTGATAATCATCAGTAATAAGCAGATATGTATGTATGTGTTTTATGAATAAATTTTTTAATATTACTGTTCTAAACATCCACACACACACACATTAGAGGCTGTCGAGATGTTATGTAATAAGGGAGAGAGGGGTAAATTACCGTACCGCCTTTAATGTGCGGTAAAATGTGCATTTGATGTGAAGGGGTAAAAATGCAAATTACGTAACATCTGGGCAGTCCCTTAGACCTATTTTTATTTAAATATTTAAATTTTAGAGTTTACGTGTTTGGGAAAAAGAGTTTCTCAAACATTATTAAAATCTGAAGTGAAAATATATTGCTTTTTTACTTTTTGGTATTTACAAAAAGAAAGTCATGATTGAAATAGCAGAAATAAAATATTGGTTAAATTTAATTTTAAGTCCAATTAGTTGCATTTTAAATTTATTTTTGTTTTATTTAATCAAAAATCATTCATCAAAAAATTTGGAAAATTACAAAAAAGGTTGGTTTACAGATTTCATATTTGCATTTTGGAATGTTTTATTTAATCCTGTAAGATTTTTTTTAAAGGTTTCTTAAAATTCTTAATTTTGTATTGTCGAAAAGTTATCTCGGTTTTAACTAATACGTTTCGATTATAAAAAGCGTTGTTAAATATTCCCTTCCATCTAATGAATTCAAATTTATATTTCTTATGAAATCACTCTGTTTCGTTTTGTGAAAACTCAAAAAAATTCATTCATAAGCTTTTTTTAGGACACAAAAGTAATTGGTAGTGGATATTTTGTAATTACATGTGGTTTAATTGAAAATATTTCAAATCCATGGAATGAATGAATTTTTCAAGTTTCTGTTTTTTTAATGTATTTCAGTATTGTAAATGTTGCAATACAGTTTATGTATCGTTATTTACTTTTATGCTGGTATGTATGTGTTTATATTTTTAAAAAAATTATGTATTTTGAATGCTTTTTTTTTGTCTCATAAAAAAACGTTGAGTGAAAGAAAAAAATTTTTAATTACAGGGTTTCAAATTCTAATATTTTCTTGGAAAATGTTCCATGACCTTTGTTAACTTAAAAACACAGTTTTTTATTCTTAAATTTTTTGAGAATTTAACAAAAACAAAAAAAATATTGATACATTCAATTTATTTACATTTAAGCGCATTTAACGTAGGCCCAAAAATTAAATTATATTTTTTTATATTAATCTTTCTAAATTTCATTACAGTATTTTATTTTTTAGATAAAACTTTTCATTTTCTAGGAAAATAACATTAAATACAGTCATGTTTTTGCTTTTAATTGTTTTTGGTGCAGCTACAGTTTTAGTTTATTTATATTTTTTTGCTTATCATTTAATTACACGAAAAAACAAATTTGAAGAATTTTCACATTTATTATTAAATGAATCAGATTGGATTAAAGAAGATGGAAAAATCCCACCCTTTGGATATTTCGAACTTGTAAGTTTTTGTTTTCACAAGATTGCTGATCTTTGATTAAACATTTATAGATTGCATTTGCAAATGCATTATATCTTTCCTTTTCTGTCACTGTCGTTTCGTGCTTAATTATAATTATTTGTGGAATTGGAATTTTTCATAAAATTTTTACTGAAACCAAACAAATGAGCAAAGCTGTTAAATCATATCAACAACAAATCACTATTGTTATGACTGTTGAAGTTTGTTACTTTTGTGCCATTTTGTTATCTTCACAATTTTTTGTAGGCAATTATTCCATTTATAACAATAGCATTTCCAATACTTTTGGATATAACAGCAATTATGTTTGGAATTTATATTCCATGGGCGGGAAAAATTTCATTTTTAATTGGTTGTTTTTCGCCTGTTATTAATCCAGTTGTAAAACTTGGAGTTGTTTCATGCTATCGTAAAAAAATGTTAAAGCTTTTGAAACTTAAATCAGAGGCTTCTTCAACGGTCCAAATTTTATCAAAGGGTAATCCGTCGTAATTATATATAATTCTTCAGTTAATTTACCTCATTTTTCTTATTTGTATATATTTAATTACACAATGTAAAACAAAAAAGATACCTCCTTTCAAAAGTAACAATAAAATTATTGGTTAAAAGAAAAGTTCGCTCATGTGCGGCATTCATTATTTTCTTTGAAAAAAAAGGCAACATTATAATTTAATTTAACGCAAAATAAAGAACATAGAAATGCGTAATAAAAGTACCTAAAATTTGTCAATAATGTAATATTAAATTTTTGTTTTGTAACACCCAATATTTTTGGGCTTTGATATTGTCCATATTACGGTAAAAGAAAGCGGAAACGCATCATAGTATTATGTTTTATGAATTGTAAAAGCATATAAAAATGTTTTAAAAAATTAGAACAAATTAAATATTTTTTGCATTGAAGAAAAAATTTGTTAGAAAATGCGAAAACGAAAAAGAAAGGACAAAAAAGAAAACACAAATTTATTCTGCTTTAATGAAATCGAAAGTTCCGGTTGAAGCCATTGTGTCATAAAGAAAATCGTTATCTTTTCCCAATAATTTTCTAGTTAATGTTTTATGTTTTATGATTAATGATCATCCTTAGCAATGTCAATAGTTTATGGTCTTTTTACTTTTTACCTCTACAATTCTAGTTTATAGTCTTTGGTTATCTAAGAAAAAAGAGCGTGATTTTTTCAAAAAATAAGTGAAAAAACACGGACTATGATCAACAACATTTTCACTTTTTTCAAAAATATCACGAGAGTTCTTTCAAAAGGGGCGTAAATATTTGCAGTATAAAAGCAAGGCACAAATCCCAAACTATTCATTCTTAAAAAGATTTATTTTTACTGTTTACTGTACTGATTCTTGAAATCTAATATTTAAAATGGAACAAGCTTCTGATCCATGCAAATGTTGTGGAAATTGTCCATGTGGTGGTCCAAGCAAATGTGATTGTAAAAGCTGCGAATGTTGCAAAAAGTGCCGAGATGAAAAATGTTGTGATTCCAAATGTGAAGGCAAAGAAGGCAAATGTCAATGCAAGGATTGCAAATGTTGTGATGGATGCCGTAAGGGAGATTCTGAATGCAAATGTTGTGGAAATTGTCCATGTGGTGGCCCAAGCAAATGTGACTGTAAAAGCTGCGAATGCTGTGCCCAATGCCGTGAAAAGAACTGTTGTGATTCCAAATGCGAAGGAAAAGAAGGCAAATGCCAATGTAAAGATTGCAAATGTTGTGATGGTTGCAGTAAATGATCAGCAACTTTAATTTTGACAACATAAATAAAGCATCAACGGTTTAAATTTTTTGAGGTAATTTTTGGTTAATACCAATTCTATAAAGTAATTTGTTAATCGTAATATTTTGTGATAAATTTTTAAAATAAAAACACTATGTAAGAAAAAAGCTGATTCTAAATTTCGCAAAAAGCTTTCTAAAATAAAAAAATAAAGCTACAAAATTAGCAAAAAAACAGATGAGAATCATCAAAGACAGATACTTTTTATACAAAATATTACATTTTAATTACATTTATTTTTTTTGCAAAAAAAACAACAAAAGGAATATTTTTTTTATTTTAAAATAAATAAAAAGCTTTGAAAAAAACCAAAACAATTCAAAACATAACAGTTATCGTTATTAAAAAATATGAGCGAATAAAAAAAGAAGGACACAAAATTTATAAAAAATCAAAAATTTGAATATTTTGAGTCTGCACTGAAAATTCAAATTTCAAAGAAAGTTGGGAAATATTTTGTTTGAAAATAAGGAATTTTGCATAAAAATTTGAATAAAAAATGTTGATATAAGCTTTCAATGTTTTTTGAAAATCATTCATTCATTTTTTGTTTGATTTTGAACTGACAACAACCTTCAAATTCTCAATTTCCTACTGAAATGACTTCAACTCCATCTCCAATAATTGGATCAGTAAGTTTTTTATTTTTTTTTTATTTTGGGGAGTTTGGCTTTTAATGATAAATTGTAAACGGCATTTATAAGGGAACCAACACAAGTTATCATGGTCTTAACGCTTAAGTATGGTTGTACGGATGAAAAAGATTTCACAAAAATATTACATTGCCAAAAAAACGCAGCAATTTTTGAGTCGTTTCTTTAAAACGTTACAAAAATATCTGTGATATAATGGTTAAAGCTTTTGATTATGAACCAAGTGGTCTGGGCTTTGATCCCGATGGGAGTACAAAATTTATTATTCAATTTTTTTTACTTTAGAACCCTTAATATTGTAACATTATTTATTTTTATGACTTCTTATGCCATCTGAAACCATAACTCTCTAGTGCAATCGGAAATCCCTAAATTCATGTAAATGCCAAACATAGATGTGATGGCATAATTTTTTTCTCATAAGGGCACATAATATTTTTGTGGAATCTTTTTTTCAACATTAGATCATGTCTATTAGCCACATTTCCGCGATGACTTCTAGTGATTCCCTTATCAGAGTTTGAATATACGATGGTCTCCCTGCATCGGATACCCAAAAACCCGCCACATTTAATATTGATTTTTTTAGAGTATTCAATCATATATTGAATATGAATGGACAATTCCTGAACAACCTTTAAATGAAATTGATTATTATGAAAATCGCCAATTGAGATCAAGATCTTTTCATGTTCCAAGACCTGGTTATGTTTTATCTTTAAAATATGGACTTTATTTTGGAAAAGGTGAAAAACGTAGCAGTAATGATGGAAAAGCAATTTTTAAATTTGAATTTCAAAATATACATCCTGAAGATGAATATGAAGCAAATCTTTATACTACAATTAAATCTGCAAAAGTTGCTGCAGAAGTTCATACAAATTTTAATTATCAACAACGTTCTTTCACTTTTGAACTTTGTGATAAATGGGAACAACTTTTTGATAAGAATATGGGCTTTTTAAATGATGATCAGAAATTGGTTATTAAATTGAAAGGTGTCATTACTGGTGGAGAAAAACATTTTATTGGTGAAAAACGTCTTCCTCCAATTGAAGAATGCTTAAAAATGTATCAAAATCAAAATGTCGAAAAAATTCATATTGATGTTCAAGGTCAAAAAATTTGGGTAAGTTATCTTTTTTGCATATTTTTTTTCGAAACACAACCCTGGTCCTCGGGGGTTCAGGTATAGCGAAAAAATGTTGTCTGTACAGTAGGGTAAAACTGTTATGACTTTTTTTAACAATGATTATTTTTTTAGCTTGATCATGAAATTTATGATCAAATGTTACGTCATTCTTGTCGACATTATTTGCGATTTATCATTTCTGATTTTCCATATAAAATTGTTGAAAAAGGTGTATTATTTAATTATCATCCAAAATTAATTTATCCTACAACAGTTGAAGAATTGATGGAAATTGGAAAATTTTTTGATAAATATGCATCACTTGACACTTTGGTAAGCTTTGTTTTGTTTATATTACAATTGTAACAATAAATTAAATATTTTAGGAAAATTATCGAGATTTTTTGCATTTTGAAATTAATGAACTTACTGTTTGCCGTTTTGCAAAATGTGCAATTAAAGATGGAAATGAAAAGCTCAAAAAACATTGCTTTGAAGTTTTGATTGATTATTTTCAAAGATCCGTTGCAGTTTATGATTTTGCTCAACTTCCACAACCTTTTGCAACAGAATTAATTCAAGCATGCTTTGGTCAACGTGATTCTTCATAAATGATTTAGTAATTATTTGTATCTTGTGAATTTGTGACATTAAAATTTGATGTGTATTGACTAATAAAAATATATTTGTACTGACAAAAAATATCTTTCTTTTAACTTTGTTTGATTAAATTAAGAAAACAACTGAAAAAAAAAATTAAGACATTTAAAAATGTTAATGTTAGAATGACAATGTTTTTTAGGGTTACTTTTTTTGTTGAAGATAAAAAATGAATTATAAAAATAATTGAGGAAAAATTAAATGTAAACAAAAATTTATAAATTACGTTTCGAAACATGAATTTGAAGGGAATTATTTAATATAATCAGCATTTGATCATTGACAATTGTTGATTATAAGGAAATTCGTAACCAACATTATTTGAACCGTTTATAAATTATTCAGTTCTAAATTGAATATAGAATTGAGGGTAGAAATAATATTGAATATTTAAAAAAACAGTAACAACTATTTGTTAAATGAAAGACAAAAAAAAGCAAATAATCAAAAGAAGGCACGATGACTTTTTTACATTCCAGTTAAATCAGAAAGAAATTTTTGTGACAAAAACGGCGCAAAAAACAAAGATGGAGAGATCCATTTTACACAAATGAACTTATAAATTAGCGCTTATCACGTGGCCAACAAATATCATTACAAGGAATAATAAAAGAACAATTTCGCGCACAAAAATGACAATGCTTTTTGCCTGATTTCCAATATTGTGCAAAAGAAAAAATTTGTTAGATTGAAACTTCCTCTTTGCTTTTGTAGGAGATTATGTCTTTAAAATAAAAAAAATTTAATTTTTTAAACATAAATCATAAATGCAAATTTGATGAGAATCATTTTTATACAATATACATTGGCATAAAAAAAACGTGGGGATAAATATTTTTATGCATAAAAGCTTAAAACACTTTGATTATTTCCACGAATCATTAAAGTTGGTGGAAGATTTCTTGTCATTACATCCATCCATGACATATATAAACATGCAGAAATATCTGCCCTTGGAATTGGAGCTGTAATAACAATTAAACTTGAATCATATGAATGTTGTTGAAGAAGTTCTTGAGTTCGAAGTTGTCGAGATGTTCGACATTTTTGTGCTGATAATTCTTCTTCTGTAATAAATCCAGGACGATTATCTTCTGGATCAGCCTTCCATGGCTTTATTATTTCTTCAAATTGTCTTATTCTAAAAATATTTTTTTAGGTGATGTTTTAAAATTTAAACATACGTTGCACGATGGGGTTTTCGGCTAATATCTCGAATAACTTTTACATTTGTAAATTCAATTCTAAATTTTGTTAACATTGCAATCATATTTTCTTCATCCGCTTCTATCATAGCTTGCGAAGATGCAAGAGTAAAAATTCGTAATTGTGCACCTGAAATAAATAAAATTTGTAAGCTTAATAGTTATACACACACATACCTTCAAGATAAGATTTTGGTAATCTTAAAAGATGTGGAATTAAAAGTGTTAGCCCTCCATCATCATACAACCACCAAACATCAATTCTTCCCTTTTTAATATTTCGATGAAATTTATTTAATTCAAATGCTAAATTTTGTTGCAATTCAAGCAACTTTAATTCTCTAAAAAACATTTTTTTCGATAAAAGTCCCAAAACTTTTGTTACAAACCGTTCTTCATCAACTTCAGAATTTTTGTCACCCGCTTCAAAGCTAAAATTAATATTTGAATTTGGAAGTGTTGTGATTGTTGGATCAGGGGTTACAGGTTCAGAGGAGGGAATTCGATTAGAAGAACTGGTCAATGAATGTGCAGCTGTTAATGAATGGGTTGTAAAAGAGTGCTTTAGAAAATGAAAAGATTTTTTTGATTTTGGTTCAGAATTTGTTTCTGGCTTTGAAAACATCCATCGATCACTGTAAAATTTATGGTGATCTAAAAAATTGTTGGTTAATAAAGATTTTATTTAATTTATTAAATTTTTTTTAAATTAAAATTGAAATTTCGATTTTGAAAATCCTTTTTTTTATAATTTTAATGAAAAAAAAACTTGAGTTTTGATAGTTTTTAATTTCAACAAATTGTTTCATTGCTCAAAAAATGAAAAAGAAATTTTTTTAAAGCTGTTTTTTCGCTTTTAAACTCAAAAAAATGCTAACTTTAAGTAAAAAAATTTATAAAATGTTAGAATTTTCAAGCAACGACAGAAATGCCTTTTTAAAATCCATTTTCCCACTTCCTCCCCCTTACTTCGAAATGATGGAGTATGATGATGTTGGCTCTTTTTTCGAACATGCATTAAAGTTCCAAATAATTCAGCATCTTCAAATTCATCGCCATCTTTTTCACCAGATCTTTTTAAAGCACTTAAATCTTTTTCTTGCAATTGTGAAAGTTCTTCTGAATGATCAAAGCCATCTTCGCCATTTCTCAAAATTCCAACACCATAATTTGATTCAAATGCATCTCGCAAAATTCCAACATATTCATCAATTTCACTTATATTTTCACGATGTAATTTTGACCAATTTTTAAAACCAATCATTAAAACATTTGGTCGAAGTTTTCCCAATCCAGAAGTTTGCAAAAAATTTTGATTCCCAGAACGAATTGATTGATTTGCAACATTTAAATAAAAGCCCTTAATTTTATTATGTTTAAACCATTGTTCAACAAAGGCTTGAAGTTGAGTTTGTTTTTGAAAGAAATGCTCATTTGCTGGATATGGGATTACATGGGCTATAAAATTGCAAAAGTTATAGGTTGTGTTTTAGAAAAAAAAGCACACATACCTGCCAACAATAAACTATCACCCTTTGTAATAGAATGTGCAAAATCTAGCAGCGGCACCCTTGAAGCCGGATTTCCAGATAATAACATAATTTGTGGACGATAATTTTTTACATGTATTTCTGTATTTGTTAATTTTTGTAATGATGTTAAAGCATTTCGATACATGTGTGCCTGATTTGTGTCTCCCCAATTAACTTCTGGTGAACAATAATGGAAATATGCCATTGTAATTGCAAATATTACACAAATAATTATTGAATGAACAATTGAAATAACAAACATTACCAAAATGCAAATTACTGCTGCTGCCAACGAAATCCACATATTATAATATGGGAATGTTGGCCGCCAACCAGGTGATCGAGCAAATGATGCATCAAAGCATGCATAATTTACAAGGGCGTATGTAACCATAAATAAATTTGTTACAATTTCGTTCAAAGAATTTAAATCACCAATTAAGCAAAGTGCCATTGTTAAAATTGCAAAAAAGACATATGCCCGTCGGGGCTCTTTATTTGGGCCATATTCTTTTGCAAAAAATTTTTTGAGATATGGAAATAGGGCATCTTTGCAGGCTAAAAAAGAAAAAAAATTTGCATAAATTTTAGATTTGTTTAAACTATACCTGCTTGAAAAATGATTGGGCCTTGATCTAAATTTGTCATTGTTGAACTAATTGTCCTAAAAAGAAATTATCGATTTGTAAAATTACGAAACTTTTCAAGGAAGAAACTTACATTCCAAGCATTCCAACAATAATTAATGGCCTCCATGCTGATTCTAATTCAGCAACTTGATGATAATTCATAAGACCATATTTGCATGAAAACGTTGAAGCACAATCCGGTTTATCCCATAATTTTGTTGTTTCATTTAAACTTTGTAGCATTTCACCATCAGCATCTCGAACAATTGTTGCACCTGCCGCAAAAACTGCATAAATATACATAATTGCTGTAGAACCAATTGAAGCAAAAAGCCCTTTTGCAACATCTGCACCCGGATCAGCCAATTGTTCTACATACATCGTTGAAGCCAACATTCCAGTAAATCCTGGAAAGAAGACAGCAAAAACGGAAACAACGTTTTCACCAGCTCGATAATCTGGATATAAATTAGCTTTTAGGGTTGCCATTGAATATCCTGTTACACCCCGAACAGATTGTTCATCTGTAACTGGCATAAATGTTCCAATTACCCAATTTACATATGATATAAAATATGTTGAAAAAAAGAAATATGTAAATGAATTTTCAATATTTGGTCCAGCAAAGGCTATTAACATTAAAATAACACATAATCCTGTAGAAATTCATTTTCAACACTAGCTTAAAAGCTATAAAAATACCTAACGAAAAAACTCGATTATCCCAAACTTCATTAAATGTAACATAATCGTATCCAGCTTCCCTCAATAAATCCGATATAAATTCAGCAATACTAAAAAATTATTATAGAGAAACCAAAATTACTATAAATATTATGTATTACCCAACAATATACAAAGCAGCCATTCCAATATTTGCTAAAGAAAAAATGAACCCTATACAACCCCCAAGTTGGGGTCCTAAAAAATAATCAATTACTGTATTATTACAACATCATTTTTAATCAATTAAATTACAGTACCCAATGCTCTTGAAACGACATAATACAATCCGCCTTTTTTGATTTTTCCATTTGAACAAATTCCTGTCAATGAAAGGGCCGTAATTGCAATTACAAAGGTACTAAATAAAACGATTCCTATTCCAACAGCTATAAAAAATAAAAAACGTTTTGATCAAAAAAATTTTAGTGAAAAATGATCTTGGCAATAAAAAAATTTTATTATCATTAATTGCCATAAAAAAATGTCAAAACTGGTTTTTAAATTTTGTGTTACGTAGGGTAATTAAAAAAAGGTTAAAAGGAGGAAATAGAAAAAAATACTTACAAACTCCTGCTTGTCCTGCCACATATCCCATACGTAAATATAATAACTAAAAATTGTAATATTACTGTAATTTACAGTAATTTTTAACAAAGTTTTAAAAAACTAACAGTTCCAACAATATTTGTAAAAGATGGAATATAAACTCCAGAAAACCAACCCAAAGGTTTTTGTAATTTTGGTAATTTTTTTGGTTTTAATTCATATGATTCATATCCGCCTTCAAGATCAGCTCGACGGGAATCCGTTGATGGTAATCTCTATAAAAAAAAAGTTATTTTACAACAGTGATACTTGTAAATACGCTTTTTAAAACTCCAAAATTGCTTCACCTTTTTTTCCGTTTCAGGGACAAACTTTATGGGAGCGGGGAATGGCCATTGCAAAATGGGAAAATCTCAGATCCTCAAAAATTTTTCGCTATTAAATTTTTTCTCAAAAATGTTGTTAAAGACATCAATTGAAAAATAGCCAACTAATAAAAAAATTTTGAGACGGAGAAAAGTCGGAAATCCCCAATTTTTAGAGGGGATGGGCAAATGTAACTATAAAACACAAGAACTAACACCATTTTGAAAATCAATTGTTGAAAGATGCTTCCTTGAAGCTAAACCATGAATTAATTCAGGCATTGAAGGGCGAATATTTTGAATTGTTAAACGATAATTATCAATATTTGGTGGAGCTTCTAATGTCATATCATTATTCCATGAATCCATATTTTGTGATGAAATTGATAATTTTGGCTTTAAATTAAAATTCATTTAAACAAAGTTTTATTCAATTTACAGGCTTACCATTTTTTTCAATGTTTCTTCTTCTTCAAATGTATCTTCAATAATTACGGGTAAACTTTGATGCCGAGTTATCGTATCAGGACATTCTTCAAAAGCAGAAGAAGATGACGAAGGAATTTCAATAATAACATCATCACAATCATCATTTTGATGTTGATGAAGATCAGAATCAGATTCTGATAATTCTGTTGTTGAAGTTTTTGTGCTATCAGATTCCATATTTTTTTTTAAAAAAAAATCTCTCTACCAAAATCAATATTAACGAAAGAAAAAAAATAAATATATGAAACAAAATTAATGAGCTTCGATCGAGAAAGAGATTTCTTTTATGACTTTTCGAACCACAAAAAATATATTTAAACTTCCCACCTTTTTTTCTTTCCTTTCAGCAAAAAAGAAAGAAAGCGGAATGCCCTTTTATGTATTTTGGTATTTTTTGTTGGGGGGACACTTTTTCTTGTTCTTTTTGGTTTTAATTTTTAATACCATTAATAAACCATATTAAAAAATTTATAACTTTTTGTCCCCATTTTTGATAAATTACTCTTCTTTCTGATATGATATCAGCAAAGAAGAAGGGGGAAGAAGTAGAAAAAAAGAGGTTACACTTTCTTTCGTTTTTTATTATGGTATAGAAAAATATTTCTAAGCAATAAATCTTATTCATTTTTTTTTGCCTGCCCTTGCGCAAACTTTTTTGTTTGTCTGTTTTTTTTTAATGATTATTTCCTTATCAAATTTGTTTTATTAAAAACAACAAAGAAAGAAAAGAGAAAGAAAAAAGAGATCAATGAAAGAACCTTTCGTTTTTTGAACGCAGTAAAAAAAGGTTTTGATAGAGATTAGATTATCATTCAACATTTTAAACAGACTCAATTTTGAACTCAATGGAGACCCATTGTTTTTGGTTTTGGCCGTAAAAAATAATTTGCACTCAAAATAAAAAAAAAACAAGACAGAGATTATCCCTTATATCTATTTTTTGGTCAAATTTAGACTGAAATGCGCATTATTGTTTTTTGAATTACGTAAATTCATAAAAAAAGTTATTTGGGGATTGATCTTTTGTGTTTTTAAAAAAGCCATCAATATTTTTTGACTTAAAAAAATACTCGTGAAAGAGGTGCCATTGCAGTATTTAAACAAAACAATTTTTTTTAAATTAAAATATTTTTGACAAATTTTGTGTTTTATTAAATTACAGTAAAATATATGTTTTATGGCAACTAAAAAATGCAATGCCAAAAATTTAAAAAAATATTGAAAAAACGAACACTCTCTCAAACACGCACAGAACCAACAATGAAAAAAGAAAGAAAAAACAACACAAAAAAGCTGGAAATAATAATGCTAATTTTTATTTCAATTGTGCCTATCCAAATTCACATTTGTAATTTAGAGAACCAGTATAAATAGAAAGAGAATGCACAGCTTTCAATCTTTGCTAACAGTTCATTTACAAAAAATGACCACTCCAGCAACGCCGTCAAAAACTACTGCTGCAGAAGAAATTTCAACACCAATAACAACTCAACCTCATACATTTTTACAACAACCTCAATCAACTTCACCTCCATCAACAACAACAACAACAACAACAACAACACCATCTGCAATTTTAACGTCAAATGATGGAACATTTCGTCTTGATTTAACAAGCTTTAATCTATCACCACAAGATCTTGCTACAATTACTTCAGCATTTAATGCAACAATAAATTCTCCAACAACTTTCATTTCAACTGCATCATCTTCAACTTTTTCATCTCCTCCAACAACTTCAACAAATAATGTTTCATCATTATTTAATACCACAGCAGCATCAACATCTACAACAGCAACACCATCTTCAGAAGAATATGTAATGAAGGGAACACCAAAAGCTCGCCGACAACGTGCAAAGCTTTCAATTGTACCAGAAGAAATGTTAATTGCACCTGAAAATGTTCCTGGAACCTTTTTAAATCTTTCTCAAACAGAATTTGATGAAATGGTTAATGATAATGAATCAGCTTTAGCATTTGCCGCAAAAGTAGGCTTAATTCAAAATGTTAGAAAATGTCCAAAATGTGAAAGAGATATGGCATTGTGCAAATTTAATAATTCTTGTGGTTATCGAGTAAGTGTAACTTTTTTAATATGTGTGTGTTATATTCGGTAACTATTTTTGTTACGTATATATGCACGTTGAAAAACTTATTTAATATTCTTCTTTTTTTTAGTGGGTTTGTCGTCGTACCGAAAAAAGTAAACGTTTTACATGCTCTGTTCGTGGAATGAAAAAGGATACAATTCTTTATGATCGATTAGTTGGAATTTTAACAATGCTTCGAATAATGTATTATTTTTCTAAAAATGTTTCGGATTCTGAAATTATTAAACGTTTGGATATTGGTCATGTACGAAGTGCTCGAACAATTCTTTCAAGATTGCGTGAAGTGGTTGATGTTGAAGTAAGTAAATTATCAACAGATTCATTGTTAACTGCAGAAGAACTTCGTCAACATTTTCTTTTATCTGAAGGAATTGATCATTTTGGTATGGATTTCTTAAGAGAGGAATACTAATATTGATTGATTTTATAGGTTTTATTCTTTTTTGGGGTACTCGATATAAACCTGAAAAGTCTTCAACACCATCTGATGTAAAGCCTTCATGTAATAATAACAATAATGCCATTCAAAATTCAAATATCTCTGAACCGCCACCTTTTGTAATTAAAGAAGAAGATCCAGTAACAGAATCAATGGATGTAGCAAAAACTGAAGCAGAAGAAGAAGTGCCACTGCCACCACCTTCTGAAAATGTTGTTGTTAAAAATGAAGCTGTAAGTGAATCATCTTTTACTTGTTCAACTGCAAAAGAAGAAGAAGAGAAGGAAGCAACAAGAGAATATGATTATAATAGTGTTTTTGATTTAAAACAAGAATTAATGTTAAGTGAATCATCTTCTTCTGATGATTCAAGTGACAGTGATTCTGATTAAAATTTTTGTTTGTTTAATTTAATTGTATAAGTAATAATAATATGTACTAATAATTATGTGAAATACTTTTATAATATTAGAGGTCGTAGACCTATGTATCTACAGTAAAAGATTGGGATAGTTTATAAGCATCTTGGTTGTTTTTGTTGTTGATTGACTAAAAATTAAAATATCTCATTTATTTTTGACATAGAATACAAATATAATTATTTTACAAATAAAATCGAATCCAAAATAAAAATACCTATACATATTTCCACCAATTAAGCTTCTTCACTAGAAGGAAGACTTTCATCTCCGTCAAAATCTTCAATAAGATATTTTGGAATTCGATCATCATTAAGATATATTTTTTTCTATTAGTTAAAAGAGAAAAATGTTTCCACATTTTATCTTCTTTTGCAATCAGTTGAATATGACGTTTTATATAATCAAGGGAGTCAGTATTTGGATTAAAATTGCCCAAAATAATTTTTGCTTGAGTTTGTATTTCTAAATCTGAATCAAATTTTGCCATTTTTTCAACTCGAAAATCTGAATAAGATGTTGGAAATAATTCATTTAATATTTCTTCATCTTCTCTATGTTCAATTAATGATTGAAAAATTGAACAAAATTTTATTCTTGTATTTCGAATATCTAAAAACAACAATATATGATTAACGGAATCTACGAAAAAAGCTATTCTAACGTTTCGATAAAAAAACATACCATCATTACCAATAATAAATATATCCTCTTCAAAGATAAACAAATATTGAAGTAACGAAATTTCAAAATTTTTTGATAAAAATTCCAGCACATTTGCCCATGTTTGCCTTCGTCGCCATGAATGACTTTTAAGAAAACCTTTTCGGCCATCATTGAGTAAAGCTTTTGTAAGTGGCATAAAATTCATAAATGCTTTTTCTGTAATCAAATCTCCTCCATTTTCCAACATCATTGTTGGCCATTCTTTTTCAAAAAATATTGAAAATATTTCTGATAGTAATTCAGCACCAGCATTTCGAACTTCATTAATTTTATCATCCATAAATGATAATGCAAAACAACAAACTGAATAATTTACTTCTTCAGCTGTAATCTTTCGCTTTCGGCATAATATTAAACATTCTTCTGCAAATTGTAATCTCAATCTCCAACTTTTTCGATTTAACTTGTTCATAATTAAATTTTTCCAGTAAATCAGCAGCATGATTTTCAGTGATCTGAAATATTTCTTACGCATTCAATAAAAACAAACTCTTTTTTTTAAATTCTAATAAAACAACTGACTTGATAACCATCATATTTTCCACTTAATACTGCTTTCTCTTTTACTAATCTTGTTGAATTTGATTCATCGGTTTTTGTTGTTCTCGAAGTTTCATTTTGAATTTTTTCAGTTTGTAGTGATGATTCGATCTAAAAAAATCTATTATTTAAAGAAAAAATTTAACAAAAAAACTTGCATTTCTATCATTTGTTTTCAACATAGTTCACAAAGAAACAGATTAAAGCAAATTAGTCAAACTCCACAACAAAAAAGAAGAGAAGGAGAGAAAAGAAAATGAGTCGATGCTGCAAAAAAATGAGGAAGAAAAGTTGAAGTCAAGAAATCAACAAAAAATTTGCATGAGCTTCAGACAAAGTCGTTCAAAACAAAAAAGAAACACAAAAATTTTCAAAAATAACAAAAATTTTCGTAACACAAAAAAGTATTTCGATTGTGCAAATCATAGTGAGTTGAAAAACACGGCTTTATAAAAATGAAAATACAATGATTATAATCTTTGCTAACAGTTAAATTTTTAAAAATTTTCTACATTAAAAACAAGTTGAAAAATTACCTTGAATTTTTCTCCGTAATTAATTTTTAAAAAATGACAAAACCAAGCTTAAAAATGTAATTAATATAATATTTATTCTTTAAAGAATTATTAAAATTGCATTGCCCCCTTAAAGCAAATTTTTGACAAATCCTAAAACTTTGCCTTGAATATTTCCATTCAATTCGAACACAAATTTCGTGATCCCTTGATGGAGAACGTATAAATGGAAAAGATCCACCAAGACAATTATCAATAAGCTTAAAAATCGACAAAAAAATTTTATGTTTCCGAGTTGTGCAAAATTCCATAGATTGTTCGTTTTTGCAAAAATATTCTTTATTTGTTTTAAAAAATTTAAAAACACATTTTAAACCAACAATGCAAAATATGAAAAACGAGAAACCATTATTAAAGTTGAAACTAAAGATTTTATCATTATCACCAATGTTTTCCCGATTCCAAAAAAATGGTCACCGATTCTTTTGGTGGGAAAATGTCAAAAATGATTTTTATAAAAAGCTACTTGTTCTAATGGATAGCTGAGATGCTGACCTTTGCTTATGTTAAATTTTAGAAATTCATCTTAAAATCTGAGAATATGCCAAGCCAAAAACCGCTTACCGATTCCACTTTTTGGAATCGGAATGGAATCGGTCACTTTTTTACCGATTCTTTTGGATGTGTAGTTTCAGATTTTGATATGAACTTCTGAAATTTAACATAAACAAAAATCAGCATCTCAGCTATCCATAAGAACAAGTAGCTTTTTACAAAAATCATTTTTGACATTTTCCCACCAAAAGAATCGGTGACCATTTTTTTGGAATCGGGAAAACACTGATTATCACCGATCATGTCCACGATAAAACAGCTGTTGGGGTATCTCCATTTACCTTTGATTTTATAGCTTTTAAAATTTTATGCGGATTCAAAATAAAATTTCCAAAATCTTTGATAATTTTTATGCTTCTATGCAAGATAAATAACATTATAAATTTTGTCGATTAGAGATAAAATTACTGACAACAGATATTTGTGCAGGAGGTTTAATTAAAAGTTTAAAACTAATTAACTGATAAAAAAGTTTGACAATTGCTTTTCGATAAGGGGTGACAAAGTATAAAGTAGCAAGCGATTCAAGAAATGAATGAGTTATAGTTAAACAAAATAAAACAATCATAATATTTTCAGTATAAGAGATTTCAAATGTTAAAATTCCCAAAAATCCAGTAATTGGTAAAAAATAGAAAATAATTGAAATAGATAGTTGTACAATTGAAGAAATCATTAAAGAATGACTAATTTTTGTTGTTGTGACAGTAATGTTTGTTTTAACAAGGTAAATAAAATATATTGCAAGAGTTATTCCAAAAATGTTGAAAATTATTGTAACACTTAATGCAATGTATAAACCCTTCGCAGCCATCTCAAGCGGAAAAAACTGAAAGCCAGGTTCAGTGAAAAAATCCTTCAAACATGGATCATAATTAATTGCCAATTTATAAAATTCTGATGAATCAATACTTAAAAATGGATAAAAGAAATCAATAATGAAACAAAAATTTATCAATGCAAGTCCTGCTGCAAAAATTATCCCGCGTTTTTTATTAAACCATTCGGTTGCAGGAAAGACAAGTAAATATCGGCATAAAAGTGTTGAAAATAATGATGTAATGCTTATTACTGTAATAATTAAAGTTCCAAATGTTACCAAAGCTGTAAGCTTTAAATTTCCATTTTTTAGTAATCCAAGTGGATATCCGCTTATCGACGGAGATAATACCAATGGTTTTACACTAGCAAAAAGAATTTCAAAAAGTAAACACCAAAATGTATGATTTAAAATTAACCATTTAAAATTTTTTAAAGTTTTTGATTGGGTTAAAATTATATAAAATTGCAACGGAATAATTCCTAATGTTAATAGCAGTATAAAATTTGAATAATAATAGTAAAAATTGATAAAAGCCGGTAATGGTGGAGTAAATTTTGTACAACTCATTGGATCAATAATAATATAATATTTTAACTTTACACGAATATTTCTTATTTTTAATGGCCTTTGCAAAAATGACAAAAAGCAGGTGCTTTCTTTCACAATTATTCGCCTGTAAATCATTTTTTTATTTTATGCCTTTTGAAAATTCATAAAAAATTCCATGTATTAATCTCCAACAAAGGCAACAAATAAAATATTATTTTTAGAATTGTCTATACATTGTATATAAATATTTTTGTAAAAGTATTCTTAAGAATTTCGGAAACAATTCCAAATTTATTAATTATCTTTAATTGTAATTCTCAAAAATCTAATAAATTCCATCCCTTATTTCATTTAATTCCGGAATTAATTCCAATAATTCTTGATTTATTACAAAAAATATCTTAAATTTCGAACTTTCCAAACAAGTTTTTTCGGCTAGTTTTATCGAATGGAAAACAATAAACCTCGAAATAATTTTCTCGGTAGAGCTTTTTTTGAATCCTGTCGTATTGTGTCTTTTAAAAAATGAGTTTTCGGATACGGTAATTTTTGTTAAAAATTATTTATTTCTCAAAAAAATTATAAAGAATCTGTTGCAAACGAAAATAAAAATTTAGTAATGTTACAAAAATCATTCGAGACAAATCAATGACAACCGATTGCTTCTGCTCAAAAACTGAATGTTTGATATTTATTTTTGATAAAGAAACAATAAATAAATCCAATAAGTTTAGCTTATTACTTTACAGATAAACTGTGTATTTTTCCTTTATTTAAAGAATCATTGACGTTAGCAAAAAAATTCCTGCCGCGAAGTTTTCTCTCGTGGGAGCTTTTTACAAAACAACAAAACAATTGGTTGAAATATTTTTTTCTTTGTTGTATATTTTTAAAAAAAAGCTTTTATCTTTTGTTAAAATTTCTAAACATTGAATTAATTTAATATTGTATGCGTTTTGATCGTCGTACAAAAGGCCGACGAAGAGACGAAGAATCTGTTGCAGACGAATCAACTCCACTGATGGAGACTCGTTCAACGATTGAAGACGACGCTTATCTTATCCCACATCCATCTCGTGCTTCACTTAATTCATATTCTAGTTGCAGTACAATGTTGAGGTATGTGAAAGAAAAATATAATTATAAAAAAGAAAAATTAAAAAAATTTGCGAAAATATTTTTCATTTTGAAAAATGGATGACTCAGAGATTTGTATGAGGAACAACGGAAAAATTTTGCTTTCAGTGTCAGAATTTAATGACGTAAAAATTAAACCATTAGAATACATATATTTTTTTGTTGTTAAAGTTTCGATTTTAATCATTTTTTGTACATGACATTTGTATTTGGTCATTCAAATGAAAGGTTTAGAAAAGGATTAAGTTAATTTTATAACACAATAAACTAGTTTTAAAAGTTAAAAAATGCAGATTAGTCTATCCATTTTTTCATATTCAAAGAGAGTCAGTGATATTTCGAGCGAAATTATGACTAAAAATTCTAAAGTTTACTATGTTAGTGGTACACAATTTTCTTTATCTAAGTAATATCCAATTAACCAACCCAAACTCATTAATGTTATTACAGGTGTTGTCGAAATATTTTCCAAAGAAAAAGGTCGCTACATTCGAGAACAATCCGCGTTGGCCATGGTCCTGTAGGTCATGGTGGAAGTAATTTTCCAAGGAATGCTGTCTGCAATCAAAAATATAATCTTTTTACATTTGTTCCACTTGTATTATTTCAACAATTTAAATTCTTCCTTAATTTATACTTTTTATTAATGGCATGTAGTCAATTTATTCCAGCTATACAAATTGGTGCACCTATTACATATTGGGGGCCACTTGTAAGTTTTCTTCTTCTTCTATTAAAAAAGTTTTATGAGAAAATTCAGGGATTTGTATTAACAATTACATTGATAAGAGAAGCTGTAGATGATATTGTTAGATTTTGGCGTGATCGTGAAATGAATAGTGAAAAATATGAAAAGCTTACAAGAAATGGATTTGATGAAATTGAAAGCGCGTATGTTTTTACATATATACGGTAATAAAAAGATAAAAAAGATAATTTTTATAGTAATATTCAAGTTGGGGATTTAATTGTTATTCATAAAGATAAACGTATTCCCGCGGATGTTGTATTATTTCGAACAACAGAAAAATCAGGTGCTTGCTTTATTCGAACTGATCAATTGGATGGTGAAACAGATTGGAAGCTTCGAATTGCAGTACCATATACACAAAATATGTCAGAAGATGCAGATATTCTTGATTTAAATTGTGAAGTATATGCTGAAAAGCCACAAAAAGATATTCATGCTTTTGTTGGAACATATCGGATAAATACTGTTGAAGGTGTTACAGATGGAGGTTTATCTGTTGAAAATGTTTTATGGGCAAATACTGTTCTTGCATCTGGTACTGCAATTGGCCTTGTTGTTTATACAGGACGTGAAACTCGTTCTGTTATGAATACAACATTACCTGAATCAAAAGTTGGACTTCTTGATCTTGAAGTAAATAATCTTACAAAAATTTTATTTTTATTTGTTGTGGTACTTTCATCTGTAATGGTTATTATGAAAGGTCTTGATGCAAATTGGTATCGATATTTAATGCGTTTTGTTCTTCTTTTTTCATATATTATACCAATTTCTTTACGTGTTAATCTTGATATGGCAAAACTCTTCTTTTCATGGTTAATTGGACGTGATAAAAATATTCCCGATACTGTTGTTCGAAGTTCAACAATTCCTGAAGAACTTGGCAGAATTTCTTATTTATTATCTGATAAAACTGGAACTCTTACTAAAAATGAAATGATTTTTAAAAAGGTTTAGTTTTATTTTACAGTTACATTATTTTACCTTACTTTTGCAGATCCATCTTGGCAGTTTATCGTTTGGTGGCAATTTCCATGAAGTTACATCACATTTGAGAACTGCGTATTCTCAAAGTCAAGCAAATATTCATCCTGTTATTGTAAGATTAAAAACTACAGTTGAAGCAATTGCATTATGTCATAATGTAACACCAATTGAAGAAAATGGTGAAACTGCATATCAAGCTGCTTCTCCCGATGAAATTGCTTTGGTTGAATGGACGGATAAAGTTGGAATTAAGCTGGCTTCAAGAGATTTGAATTCAATGGAATTGGAATTAAATAATGGAAGTCGGAAAAGGTTTCAGATTTTACATTTATTTCCATTTACTTCTGAAACAAAAAGAATGGGAATTATTGTTCGGGTTTGTTTTTTATATTAATTACAGTAATGGATTAGCAATGGTATTGTTTTTAGGATGAAGAAACAAAAGAAGTTTCATTTTTAATTAAAGGTGCCGATACTGTAATGGCTCCAATGGTACAGTATAATGATTGGTTGGAAGAAGAATGTTCAAATATGGCTCGAGAAGGATTAAGAACTTTGGTGGTTGCAAGAAAAACGCTTTCAGCTAAACAATTGGCTGATTTCGAAACACAACTTCATTCTGCAAAATTAACAGTCACTGATCGAAATGAACATATTGCAGCAGTTCTTCGTCGACTTGAAACTGATTTACAATTGCTTTGTTTAACTGGAGTTGAAGATAGACTTCAAGATCAAGTAACAACAACTTTGGAACTTTTACGAAATGCTGGAATAAAAGTTTGGATGTTAACGGGTGATAAACTTGAAACTGCAATTTGTATTGCAAAATCATCTGGATTATTTTCAAGAGCTGATAATATTCATGTTTTTGGACAAGTTCAAAGTCGTACAGAAGCTCATAATGAATTGAATCAACTTCGAAAGTAAGTTGCTGCTTTTTATTCTTTCGTTGCATCACTCCATTTATTGGTTTTTTTAAAAAGGGCGCAAACATGGTTCTGCGAAATAGAAATGTTTTTTTAGACTGAAAAATGATGTGTATTTTTTATCAAACTTTAAATGTCGGAACGGAACGTCGACAAACTTTTCTATTATATTTTTTGTTTAAATTTTAAATTCTTTGAAATTTAAACAAAAACTTTCATACTAATTTTTGCCCCTTAAAATATAGAAGTGCAATAGTCTCAATTTCTTATTAGCCTAATATTAGGGTTATTTCTTTTTCGGCGAAAGAAAACCGTAATTCCTCTTTTTTGCGTTTTGTTTGCTGATAAAAAAACGATTTATTTGGAAAAACGAAAAAGAATAGTCTGCTAAAAAAATCCCAAATGTATTTCAACTGCCATTTCTTTCTTTTTTGTGCAAAATCCGTAGCAGACATAATATTGTTTAATATTATTAGTGTATAATTTTTCTGACATAATAACAGTTTTGCTACTGCTCTGGTAAATGAGAACAAAAAATGTCTTTTTTGTAAAAGAGTTTGCTGTTTTGATTTCGCTGTATCCTTTGGGGAATGCTTTCGAAAAAGGTTTAGCAAAGCTAGCAAATCTTACATTATTTGTTTTGGAAAAACCTATCACTAAATTTTCAAACAGTTTCGTCGCTTTTCCTTTTTTAAATTTTTATTTTTTATAGAAAAAGTGATGTTGCATTGGTTATGACAGGAGCAGCATTAAATGTATGTCTACAATATTATGAAGCAGAAGTTGCTGAATTGGTATGTGCATGTACAGCAGTTGTATGTTGTCGATGTTCACCAGAACAAAAAGCACAAATTGTAAATTTATTAAAAAGATATAAAAAGCCAGCAAGAGTTGCAGCAGTTGGTGATGGAGGAAATGATGTTTCAATGATTCAAGCGGCACATGCTGGAATTGGAATTGATGCAAATGAAGGAAAGCAAGCATCATTAGCTGCAGATTTTTCAATAACACAATTTCATCATATTTCTCGACTTTTATTGGTACATGGTCGATTCTGTTACAAACGATCGTGTGCACTTTCACAATTTGTTATGCATCGTGGTTTAATTATTTCAATTATGCAAGCAATTTTTTCATGTGTATTCTATTTTGCTTCTGTATCATTATATCAAGGTGTTTTAATGGTTGCATATTCAACAGCTTATACAATGTTACCAGTATTTTCATTAGTTGTTGATCGAGATGTTACAGTATATTTTTATTTATTTTTAATTTATGTATATAAAAATATTTTTTATTTTTTTAGGCTGATAATGCTTTAACATATCCAGAATTATATAAAGAACTTGGAAAGGGACGTTCACTATCATTCAAAACATTTTGTATTTGGGTTCTTGTTTCTGTATATCAAGGTGCTGTAATTATGTATGGAGCTTTATTAGCATTTGATTATGATTTTATTCATGTTGTTTCAATAAGTTTCTCAGCTTTAATTGTTACAGAATTAATTATGGTTGCAATGACAGTACATACATGGCATTGGGCAATGCTTATTGCACAAGTAAGTGTCTATCATTATATATATTACTGTAGTTTTATTACATATATTTTTAGGGTTTATCATTAAGTCTTTATGCAGCATCATTGCTAATATTGGATAAATTTTTTGATCGACAATTTGTTCTTTCTTGGACTTTTATTACAAAAACAACATTAATTACAATAATTTCATGTCTACCATTATATTTATTTAAACTTGCAAGACGACGATTTTCTCCACCTTCATATGCTAAAGTCAATTAAAATACACTTTTTTTTATATTCCAATATTACAAAAGTTTTAGTTGTTTTTTTTTAATTGTATGAGATTTTAAAAGATTGTTTTCGGGTATTAAATTTCTTGTGATAAATTTTATCATGTTTATAAAAATTGTGTCGTTCTGTATAATTTTATTTATATACATATAAATATGTTCTCAGCATTGTTTTTTTGAAATGTTTTTTGCGCGGTTTTTCTACCGTAATACTGATGTTTTGTATAGTTTTATTTTTTCACTTTTTTATGGTGTATGGAATATAGGTTTAAAACTACAAGATATGGGAAAGCTAGAAGCATATATTTGTAGCATTTATGCATTTGTTCCTGCTGTTGCATTCTTTTGTAGATTTGTAGCTAAAGAACCATTAAGAATTATCTTGTTTATGATAGGGTTTGTTGTTTTTTTTTTGTTTGTTGAAATACTTTTAATTTTTTTAGAGCTTTTTTCTGGTTATGTTCTCTTTTATTAACATCAGTGGAATGGAGATTAATTAATATTTTTATTTCTTTACCAATTTTAACATTAATTGTATTTGTGATTAATCAAGAAATTTCACGTGTATTATTTTTTATTGTTGCAAGAAAAGCTTATGAGTATGTTTATTTCCATTTACTTTTGATTACTGTAATCCTGTTTTTTGTAGTGGTTTAACAAAATTAGGTTCAAGTAATCAAATTGTTATTCCGGAAGTTGAATTACTTGCACATTCTTCGAGACATACATTTTCATTTGTTTGTGGACTTGGATTTGGTACAATTGCATGCTTCTTTTCCATTGCAAATGTTATCGCGGATTTAACAATTGATGGTGTATGTTTTAATGAAAGTATAATGATAATATCAATTATTAATTTGTAGGTGCCCGGTCTTCCTGCTTCTGTTGAAAAGAATGATTGTCCAATTCATCGAACTTTTGATGATGTTGATGTTCCGTATGCATATGCAATGGCATGCAGCATTTTAATATTTTTGAATGCAGCTTGGACAATTTTACAATGGGATAGTTGCTATAAATTTTTACAATCAAGAAAGAATAAAAATGAAAATGGAAGAATTAATGGTGAAATTGCAGCAGATGTTCCATTAGAAAAATTTTGGTGGATTGGTTTTGTTTTTAGTATTATTTCACATTTTGTTAATAGTCTTTTGGTATGTTTTTTAAATTTAATTTATTATAGAAAATGTTTCTTTTTTAGTCACTTTTAAGTATTGGCGGATGGCATTGGTATATTTTATCGGCACAAGCACTTTTACTTTTAATTACTACTACAGTAACCATGTTTATTGTTGGATTTAAAGCGCCACAAAATTGGAAAACATTCTTTATTAGTCCATTATATTTCAAAAACCGACCATCTTCTGCTGTAATAATTACAAATAATGATGAAGATGAACAGATAAATCGTACGAATGAAATTATTCATCAACCTTCAACTTCTGAACATTCAAATAATGTTACACCTGAAGCTGTTTAATTCTTATTTATTTATTTGTTTTTTTATTGTTTGTTGCTTGCCACTTTAATCAGTGTCATTCATATCTTTCTTCTCTCTCTTTTTTTTGCATTTATCTTCAAAAACATTTTTTCCATGATCTCTCTTTTTTTATGTAACTTTTTTTCTAAAAGTTTCCTAACTTTAATATTTATTTATTTTTTGAACAATAAATAATTATAAAAATTTGTATTAGCCAAAATTTTTAATTGAAACCAGAGTTTTGCGAAATCAAAATTTCAATTTCGAAAGCACTTAAATCGAAATGTCGACATTTGATTTCGAACGAAAAAAAAATTTCAGCATTTCTATTTCAGATAGAAAAAAATATTTCGATTTTTTTACTGAAATAATTATTTTGATTATTTCGATTTTGGCCCAATGGATTTTGATTTCACAGAACTGTGATTGAAACTACACAAAAGAGTTTCTAAAATGAACAAAAAAGTTAAAATAATTTTTTAAAAAAGTGTTTTTAATTTAAAATGAACGTCGAGAAATCTCTTTTTTTAAATGAAACAGTTTTTTTCAATTTTAAAGGAACGCCTAAAAAAAGGAAAAAGTGTCAAACGAAATATAAGAAATCGGATAAATAAAATTTTCAGTTTTTTAAAATTTTTTTTAAAAATTTTGTGTTGTTCAATACTGTATTTATTTCTAATTTATTTATTCTTTACCTTACCTAATTTTTCTTTTATTTTTTATTGTTGAGCAAATGAAAAAAATGAGGAGTTTTATTTAATTTAATTTAATTTGTTTGTGTTGTTAATATTGTATTTATTTTAATTCAATTTATTTTATTCTGTATATTTTTTATTTTTATGTAATCAGCAAGTGTTCGGGCTTGCAGAATAAATAATAATAATAAAAAAAATATCAGTGAAAGTTTGAAAAAAAAAATTTTTATTACCGTAACTTTTGCAAAATTTAATTTCTTTTTCGAGATCAAAAATTATAGTTATCGTTGAAACTTCTTTGAATTGTTTTTCTGAAGTATTTTTACGATAATAAATGTTTCATAAGACATATTTCATAAGATTTGAACATCAGATAAATTGTCCGGTTATCCATAAAAAGAGGATATATCAAAAGTTGAGATATCCGAAAAATAGCAAAAATAAAAAGAAAAATTTCTTTTTATTTTCGGACACTGAAGAAAACAACACAATCACGCATGCGAAGGGCGGCAGTAGTGAAAAAAAGACGTGTCTTTTCATTTCCCTTACTTTTTTTGCTGCGTGAAATCGATTGTTGTTGCTGCGCGAGATTTGAAAAAGAAAAAAGAGACCAACCTTGCGGCGGAGAGTTCACTCACAATCAACTACGAACTACTCTCCTTTTTTTTCTTTAAAAGTTTTAGAAGACAAAATTTTTTGTTGTTATTTAAAAAAAATACCATTATATTTTTTATGTTTTGAATTCAAAAATAATAATTACCTGTGTTTAATAATAATAAAAGTTGTTAAAAACGTGAAATAATAACATTTTTTTCTTCTCTGTGTTTCGTGGGAATACAAAAACGAGAAAAAAGAGAAGAGACAATCACATTATTCTATTGTTGTTCACATTTTTTTTGTCATCGGAGAAGAAAACAATTTTCAATCGATCGCGCAACGGTTTTTTTGTATTAAAAAAGGTTTCAAAAATATACGTTTTTTTATACTTCTATTTTTAATCATTGTTTTTATTCGAATCTTTTTTTTTCAAACTTGTTTTAAACCCCTTTTTTTCAATTTTCTTCCTTAAAATCAAGAAACCGAAAAAATACTAGAAAAAAAAATAAATGTAGGCTGCAAAAAGCAGCACCCGATAAAAATAAAAAGGATGAATCATTTCAAATGGCGATCCGTGATTCTCTTTTTTTTGTGACCAGTTTGCGTTCATTTTTTCCTCCCTCTCAAAAAAAACAACAAAAAAAGACATTGTTTGTTGGGGGCCATTTTTTTCATTCAATTCATTCAATCCCCCCTTCTGTTCACTTTATCAAAAACTTTTTTTGGGTTTTTATTCGCCGAAGATTAAATTACTTCATTCTTTTCCGAGTTATAATATTTTTTTATGTCATCCAAACAAATCTAACAAATTCTTTTCATTCCAAAAACATCTATTGTTTATTTGATTTTAGATCAAAAAAGTGAATAAATAAAAAGATGCTACAAAATAATGGTAGCAGTAATTTTGGAACAATGTCTTCTTCATCAATGTCAGGAAGTTTTAATAGTACAATTCCAAGCAGTGGAATATTTGAATTTCCTGGTCCATCTGATAATAATAGCAGTATGCAAGTTGGACCTGCATTAATTACAATTACCCTACAATATGGTTCATTAAAAGAAATAATTGTTTTGGAACGAACTCAAGATCCACAAGTAAGCAGCAATCTACAATAGTAATTAATTACTATAAAATATGCAAATTTTAGGCATATGCAATATTTCGTGAAAAAGCTCGACAATTAGCAGAACGACAATTTTTGGAATCAAATTCTTCTTCATCAAATCTTATGGGGCCTGGACCATCTGTAACAGAGATACAATTATTTGTTCATGATTATCAATCTCCACAATTTTTACATCCCCTTTCAACTTTAGCACAATTGGATAATGGTTCAGTTGTTGAAGTGATTCGATTGGATCGAAATGAACGAATTACCCGGCCACATTCTTTAAATGTTACAAGCTATCGAACTCCAACATTTTGTGATTATTGTGGTGAAATTTTAGTTGGAATTATGAAACAAGGCCTTCAATGCTCACTTTGCAAATGTAATTTTCATAAACGTTGTGCATTTGCACCAAGGAATAATTGTGCAAAAGTTTGTTTTTCTTTTTTTTTAATTGTAAAATTATTATAATATTATTTTGCTGCTTAGAATGAACTTGCGCCAAATACATTCTTGGCAGGAGCTGGAGCATTTGTTGAACCACCGACCACGCCCTCGTCCTCATCTTCAACAAATGGACCACAATTTGCCCTCCCACATACCCTTTCAGTTCATAGCTATAAAACTCCAACAGTTTGTAAAGTTTGTGATAAACTCCTTCTTGGATTATTTAAACAAGGCCTTCGATGTCGAGATTGTGAAGTTTGTTTATTTTTACAAAATTTTATTATTTCGGAATTTCAAAATATTTAAATCTCGTTTTTTTTAAATTTCCAAAATTAAAATTTTCGTTTTGCAAAATTTATTTTAAAAATCGAAATTTAAATATTTCGAAATAATGAAATTTGAGTTTTCAAAATTTTGTTTTCACTAAATTTTAATTATTCAAAATTGTTACAAAAATTTAATATTTTAAAATTTCGATTTTTATCTTGGAAATATCGAAATTTTGATGTTGTAAAAATTTAAATTTTAAGGTAAATGTGCATAAAAAATGTGCAAATCAGTTACCAATGAATTGTCAAATATCTGAGAATGCAATAACTCCAACATTTGATCAAATGTCAATGGGTGATTCGGCATCCTTAGTTTCAGCGACAGGAGATTCTGATGCAATAATGTATCAAACTTCAATTGATGCTGATTCAATGATCCCATTAGCTCGTTTACCAGGGCAAGCTTCAACTCGAGCTGGACGTCCTGGTCCAATTGCAGAAGGATGGATGATACATTTTGTGATAACAGAATCAGATCGAAGGCTTCGGCATTATTGGATTTTATCAAATGGTGGAATTTCTATGTATAATGAATATACAGATGGTGGAGTAAATCCCTCTCGAGTATATAAAACTATTCCACTTTCAACAATAATTGCATTAGTACCATATGATGGCCCACCAGTTGATGATCGATTTGCACCACATTTTTTTGAAATTCGTACAACCTCAAATGTTACATATTGTGTTGGAGAAAATTTTGAAGCCCTTCTCTCAGGACCTCCAACAAAATTGCCCCGACATGCAAGCACTCAACCGCCATCAAATGTTCGAGCATGGTTTACTGCCCTTCAAAAAGCCCTTCAACCTCCAACCCTTCGAACGGATCCAAATAATGCTGAACCGGCACTACAATTTTCACAAATTTATCAAATTTTATCTGATAAAGTTTTGGGTTCTGGACAATTTGGTACCGTATATTCTTCAGTGCATCGACAAACAGGCAGGGAAG
Organism: Panagrolaimus sp. PS1159; assembly: GCA_963922195.1. NCBI lineage: Eukaryota > Metazoa > Nematoda > Chromadorea > Rhabditida > Panagrolaimidae > Panagrolaimus > Panagrolaimus sp. PS1159. The sequence continues at coordinate 2,284,765 of CAWUHW010000016.1, read as the reverse complement.
TCGCTGTAAAAGTTATTGGAAAAGATCGATTTTCAAAGAAAACAAATTCTGGTGTTGAAACTTTAAAATCCGAGGTTGCAATTCTACAAAATATTGATCATTATGGCATTATTAAACTTGAATCAATGTTTGAAACAAAAGATAAAATTTTTGTTGTTATGGAAAAAATGAATGGGGATATGCTTGAAATGATTTTAAGTCAGGCAACAGGGAAATTGGATGAAAGGGCAACAAAATTTTTAATCCTTCAAATTCTTTCGGCTCTTAGATATCTACATTCACGTGGAATTGCACATTGTGATTTGAAGGTTTTTATTAATGAAAATATAGTAAAAATTAATTTTGTTTAATTTTAGCCTGAAAATGTTTTACTATCAGATTTGGGAAATAAATTTCCACAGACAAAACTCTGCGATTTTGGATATGCTCGATTTATTGGTGATGCACAATTTCGAAAGACTATTGTTGGAACTCCAGCATATTTGGCTCCAGAAGTTTTACAAAAGAAAGGTAAAATTCATTTTTAATATTTTGAACAACAACAACCTTAAAAAATAATTTAAGGATATAATAAATCTTTGGATGTTTGGTCCGTTGGAGTTATTGTATATGTCACTTTGAGTGGAACCTTTCCATTTAATGATGGAGAAGAAATTTCTGACCAAATTCAAAATGCTGCTTTTATGTTCCCAAATGAAACATGGAAGCATATTTCTCCGCAAGCTGTAGATTTAATTCAACGACTTTTACGTTTACAAATTGAAGAGCGACTTACAATTGATGAATGTATTCGGCATCCATGGTTAAATGATCATGATGTATATGTTGATTTAAGGGAGCTTGAAATTCGACTTGGTACTGGACGATATTTAACTTCTGTAGAAGAAGATCAAAAGCATACAATTCAGTTACAACTTCGTGGAATTCAACCATTTTCATAAAAAAAAAACAATATTCGTTGAAAGAGTTTAGAAAAAAAAAACAATCGTGGCAAGAGTTAAATCAGTCATCAGTGTGATGCAATAACGGGTTTTTTAAATAAATATCAATTTTTTTCATCCATCAGTTTACATTCTTTTTTGTTTAGGATTTTTTTGAAAGAAAGTATTTAATATTTTTTTAGCCAATTTTTTTTACTAAACTATTGTCACTACTTACAATTTTAAAATGTGTGTGAAGTGAATAAAAATTTGCATATTTTGAAATGTATGAGTTTTTTGTTTGAAATCAAACTTTAATTAAAAATTTCGTAATATAAATATTTTTTAAAACAAGTTTGACATTAGCAAACTCTGAAAAATTTGTTTAAATAATCATGTTTGAAAAAATATTTACTTTTTATTAGATTTAAATTTTTAAGCTTTAATATATTTTAAATAGAAGTCTGAACTGCCAAATACGGTCTTAAATATCGTATCCAATACTAAAAAATTTAAATTTTATTTAAAATGTTTTTTATTTTTAATTAATTCTTACCGTAATATTAAACAGCACAAAACAAACAGGAAATAATATTCTTGAAAGGAGATCAATCCTTCGAGATCTTTCACGATATCGAATATTCCAAAGCGTTGCCCACCATGTTCGATTTTTTGGTATTAAATAATCAATATTTACTGCACCAGATCCTGCTGCTGCAACAACCGCCGCATTATTTATTACTAAAGATGAAGCAGTTCCAGCTCGAAAAATATCTTTATTATTCCATGAATGTGGAGAATGAAAATTTGGGGAAAGTAACATTTGAGCTTGTTGTCGATGTCGATAACTTTGTCGTACAACATCTTTTCGCGCTGCCCAATTCACAAGTGCAAATTCTAAAAGTGCACCAAAAATAAATGCTAAACAAACTCCAATCCAAATATCAATTGCTTTTGTATATGAAACAGGTGGCAAATTTTGATTTACAGCTGATGCTTGGGTTGTCTGGAAAAAATTATTATTAGGGGGGTATTTGTAATATTTTTATAAATATACCATTGTAAGTAATGTTGTAACACCTAAAGTAACTCGGGCCGGAACTGAATCTTTATCCAACCAAAATGAAACCCATGAAACTGCAACTAACATAAAACTTGGAATATACCTAAAAATTAAAAAAGATGTCACTGAAATCCCAAAACGAGAATTATGAAACCAAAAATCGAATAATCAAAATCTGATTTTAACAGTTTTCACTTGAAATAGTTTCGAAATTTGTGTTTTTAGATATCAAAGTTTTAAACAATTTGAAAAAAAAAATTCGATTTTTGATCTTTGTAAAAATAGCCTACAATTGTAATAAATAATAACTGAATTCTCGCTTTAATTCAATAATTGTCCTCAAACATGAATAGCTGCCAGTATTTGTAACTGAAGTACAATTGGCTGTTAAAACTTTTGATAAAACGAATGAAGGCAGAGATTGATGAAGGCCAGGTTTAATTTGAATTGGATTTAATTCCTTCCAATGATATACAATATCTTCGGTTGTATATGCATATGAAGCATAATCAATAAAACACTAAAATTGAAAGGTTTATTGTAATTAAAAAATAAATATATTTTTACCGTTTGTACATCCAATGGATAATCATTTAATACCATTGGACAGCTTAATGTTAATGTTAAACTACAAAAAAATTTAATTATTATTTTAGTTTTTGAAAAGATATTGGACCCTTACCGACAAGAATATAAAATTTTACCAGTTCCATTATGTACCCGTATTAAAATATTTGGTTGATCAATATCATGCTTTTTTCCATCTTTTTCATTCTTAAATAAAATTTTGAAATTTGTACAAAAACGAAAAAAGCACAAACTTGAAAAAATGTATCTGGAAGCCAAATTTTTTGTCCTGGACTTAAAATTATATGTGGCAGTACATCTGAATAAAAGAGTAATCTTTCATCAACCTTTAAAACCCCATTGTTAAAAAATTTTATGTTTTAAAAAAATAATTTACCCATTCTTCCCTGAATGTAAAATGCATACTGTATTCCATATTAACGTCATCAACTTTTGATATGCTTCTAAAAAATATATATTTTAAATATTTTCAAAATATTATCTGTTATGCAGTCAGTACCTTAAATACATGTTTACAGTAACCCCTACCGGTTGATCTTCGGGAGATGTGGAAAGTGTCCCCCGGGGCCGAACCCTCCAATCATATGATTCTGGGCCATCTTCCAATAATCTTCGAATAATTCTTTGTTCATCCAAAAGTCTTTCATATCTAAAATTGAAAATAATTTGTTTTTAAATAATTTTAAACTTTTAAACATTGGCTCAAATTTGAGTTTTTTATAGTTTAAAAAAATAAAATCTACAGCCTAGTTTAAAGGAAATGCCCATACCCTTTATAAACAACTTTTGGACTATTTGCTGGTGGCAATTTTATCCCCCCTGAATCTGCATCAATAACTGATTGATGTAAAAGGAAAATAAGCTGTAAAAACATGACATCGGAAATCCGAGAACTGAACAATGAAATTTGAAATATCTGAAATAAATTTTTGTTGCATCTTTTTTCCAGATGTTTTTTTTTATAAAAACAAATTCAATTAAATAAAATTTGAGAAAAGTATGATCAATGATTTTAATAAATCAAAGACAAAAAAAGAAACATTTGTTTTTAGAAAAAAGAAAAAATAATTTTTGAAGCATAAACAAATTCCAAGCTTTGAACTTGGCCGACTTGAAAAAAAAGGAAAGCATAAAAAAATTGTTCAAAAATGGATTCTAAAAAGCTCAAAAATATATTTCAATTTTCACGTTGAAAAAATTTTTTATTGATAGCTTTAGGCGAAGTTTGAAAGTTTTAATTTTAAAATTCATTAGACAAAAAAACAAAATATCACTTCTTTTTTTTCTGAGTCACAAAAACTTCATTTTTTTTCAAAAAAGTTTCATTGCTCCATTTACTTTTTTTGGCTTGAAAGCGGTTGAATGCATCTTCTTTTTTCTTTCAAAAATCCCCCCTTTTTTTAGAAGTTTTTTTGTGCCACGAAAAAAAAACACCGTGAAACCTTTAAAAAAGATGAAGCAGCAAAAAATGACGACGTCGACGAAAAAAAATATATTTAGTGTCCCACATTTAGTCAGTCTTCTTCATTCTTTTTCAATAAGTTTTTTTTGTGAAAAATAAAAAGTTGTTGTTTTCTTTCTTTCTTTCTTTCTTTTCAAATATTCTTCTTCTTTTCTCTTTTAAGTGGATTGTTCAAAAAAGTTTGATAAAACAAAGAAAGGATTTTTTCAGTGTTTAAAAAATATTTTAAAAAACAGAATATTTTTTTGCTGTCCAACTTTTTCATACTTTAATTGAGGAAATTAATTGGGGGGAACTAATTTGAAGAAGTTTGTTTGATTTAAACAAGATCTCACAAAGCGGATACCATATATCTCATCAAATCTCTCTTTCATTTTAGCACTTAAATTTAAAAAGTTTGGTAAAGTTTAAACCAAAATACATTAACCAAAACCGCATTAAACAAAAAATTTTTATTTTTCATACATCATTAATTTTTTCTATCGAACAAAAATTTTACTTAAATTAAACCAAACATCTTTTTTTAATAAGCAAAAAAAAGCAAACAAATAAAACCTTTTCAAAAAACTCCAATAAAAAGTTTTAAACGTTTAAAAAAGATTAAACAAACGCATTTTTTAATATCGCTTAAAAAACATTTTTTTTGAGTCCATTTTTTTAACAAAAAAATGCTTAAACTTTTTATTTTTTCAAGTTAAGTTTTTTTATTCTTTGTAGAAAAAAGGCTCAATTCAATTGAAAAAAGAAAGAGGCAAAAAAGAGAGATTTGAATGATTTTTAAAAAAGATGAAAAGCTTTTTTACAACCTTTTTTACTTCTAAAACCAAAGAATTATTTTTAAAACATGACTTTTTGTGTTTTTTTGCAACAAATAATAATTGTCTAAAAAAAGAAGTTCGGTTTTGAGAAAGCAAAGTCCGAATTTTTGGAATAAAAAAAGAAATTATCAAAAAAAATTTTTATGAACGCTGTTTTATAAAAGTTCAATTATATTATTTTTGAAAGTCTACAAAAGATTTAATGGGAATTGATTTTTTTAAAGAAAAGCGTGGATATCGAAAATTTCTAATTTCTAATGGATATTCAGGCATTTTGTTTCAAAAGGGAACGGACAGTTAAATATATTTTTCATTTTAAAGTTTCTTTCGAAATGACATATGAACCTGACGATCAGGCAAAAAAGACAAAAGACGAAGACCCTGATTTCCAGGTTTATGCAAACTCAAAAAATGCGTTAAAATGAAAAATATAAATCAAACTGTTACCTCCCATTTATTAGTCAAAAGAAATTCAAAAGAAATATATGAAAGATCTAACAACGTCATAATCAATTAGAAAAATATTATTTTAAAGATAAAAAATTAAACAAAAAATGGCAGATGCCTAAAAAATCTTGAAAGAGAAAAACGAAATTCCACTTATTGCTTCTATTTTCTCAAAACAATGGAAAATGTGGGCCGAAGCTTCTTTTTTTATGGACACATCAAAATTTTTTGTTAAAATTTCGTGGATACTTAAATTCACTCAAAAAAAATGTTCAAGCCTTTCTTCCAATTTAAAAAAAAATAACAAAATGGCATTTGTCTCAGAAAGAAAAAACCAAAAATTATAACGTTTTAAAACAACAAAAAGAAACCATAGAAACAATTTTGTTTTTTAGGGTTTTAATTTTTAATTTTCAAATTTAAAAAAAAGACAAAAGTTTAAAATTTTTAGCGAGAAAAAAAAGAATGTTGCATAAATAAAATTTTAGAAACAATTGATGGCACACATGTATGTTGTCATCAGTAAAAAAAATAAAAGAATGCTTTGCAAAAAAACAAAAAGTGCCAAAGGAGAAAAGAAACAATGACCTTCTGAACTTTAAAAAAAAGAGGAGAGCATCGAGAGCATCGCCAAAAAAAGTCTCTAAATATAAAACTTGAAAAAAAAACATGGAAATTTGAAACAAAAAAGGTGTTTTTGGGCGGCGGTAAATTATTTTTGTGGTTAAAAATGGGCTAAATAAATAATATAAAAAATAATTAAATTTGAGATCCTTAATAATATTATTTTCAAAAGTGACAAATTAATTTTTAAATTATTTTTGGAACTTATTTCAAAATGCGTCATTTTTAGGAAAAAATATTTTTGATTACAAAGGTTAGGTAAAACAGCGCTTTAAAAATGGTCATCTGAAAGCCAGAACTTTTTTACCAAGTCAGATAAAAAATTCTGTCTTTACATTTTGCTAGTCTCATCGAGTTATACATGATGAGATCGAGCAAAATGTAAAGTTTTTACTAAAAAATAAAATAAAAGAGAGTCAAAGAATTCTAAAAAAAGCTGAAGAAAAAAAAATCAAAAATTAAGCAATCCTTTTTAACTTTAGAATTTTCTCACGAGTCTCTCTTTAAAAAACTTGAAATAAAACAAAAAAATGTTTTCAGCAATTTTAAGAAAAATTACTGTAATAAACTTTTTCATATAAAAACATAAATCATAGAAAAAAAGTCTGGGGTGGCAATCCCTATTTTTATTACGTATTTCATATTAAATATTAAAATTATTTTTTGTTGGCAGACAATGAAAAACGGAAATAAACTTTCAAAGCTTTTTTTTATTGTTTCTTTACTCTTTTTTTGGTGGTCACTTGAAACAGTGAATGAATAAAGGAGGGGTATCTGATTTCAAAAATAAAGCTACGCCAAAAAAACTCCGTCATAAAAATACGAAAGCAAAAAATAAAAAAATTTATATAAATTTTTCAATTATTATCAAACAAAAAACAATGGCTCATCCCTTTGTTTCATGGATATATCCCTCCCTCCTTTAAGCTCAAAATCCAAAACATAAATTTTTCAATGTTAATTCAAAGTCTGGCAAAAAATGGGATAAAAACTTGGCTTTTTATATATAAAAAATACATCAGGTTCAAAAATATGTTTCAAAGGGTTAAAATCAAGAAGAAAAAAAAACCTTGAAGGAAGATAGACAGATTACTTCCTTCCAATTTCCTTTTTTCTATCTTCTTTTTAAAATTAATGATAAAATCCAAAAAAAAAGATAAAAAGTAGAAATGGCAAAATGCAATTAATCCGTTCAAAATTATCCCAATTAATTTTAATTTTAAGCAAAGGTTTTTTTTGTCACGCAAATAATTTGCGGCAAATTAATTAAAACAAGATTGTGTTCTGCTTTTAAAAGATTAGAAATTTTTTAAAGATAATTTTGCAGACATTTATTAGAACGTACGTTTTTTTAAAGGAAGTAACATTTTTTTAAATAATTAAAAAACTGCTATTTTAAACGATAAAAAATGAAAAAAGGGAGTAGGAAAATATTGTAATTGTTTCTTTTTCAATTTTTGACTTTTTTTTGCACAAAAAGATTTAAAACTTTAAAGCGGAAATTTAATTTAAAAAATAAAAGCCTTAAATCTAAAAAAGCAACAAAAGTCGGAAAATGATAAAACTAACCTTCATTGTTAAAAAAGACTTGTTATCTTCTACCAAATTAATAGTATTCAATAATGGTAATCTTTTTTAAATACATAAAAATAATTTCATTCGGAAACTTGATGTTTTATCAAATTCTAAAAATTAAATACTTTTATAATTATAAAGTAAATTTTTTGAAGCAATATTAATCAATTTTTATCAATGATAAAAGAAATACTGCGTCATTAATACGCGTCAAAAGCCTAAATTTTAAAGAACTTTGATAAAAAAAAATCATATTACTCTTTCAGTTTGATAAAAGTGCCAGACAAAGTGCCATTATTGTTCCATTTTCCGTATTTTTTTTTAAACAATTTTTAAACGTTTTAAAAATTTTATTATATTCGAATAAATTGAATTAAAGACAATTGTCCTAAGTTGAAGTCTTCTTTTACGAACACTTATCCCATTTATTTTTTGGTACAACAAAGAAGAAGAAAAAAATAGATTACGTAGAAAAAACTTTTTGTGGCATTTTTAAAAAAGTCTCAAGAACACTACTTTTTTGTTTCAAGTTTTTGGCACTTTAAGTGCTTTAAAATTTAAAAAAAAAACATTGCAAAGCAAAGTTTGAAAAAAAATCAAAGTTGAAAGATAAAAAGAAAACGTGAATGTTCAAACAATATTTGTGAATTACAGTATCTTCAAAGCACCAACAAAAACCATAATTAGGTTTTTTGAAAATATGAAGTCCTGTTAACAACGAATGTTGGAGGTTTGTTTGATTATGAATAACAAAAACCAGATTGGTCATAAATAAGGGGGTGGAGATTCCTTATAAGAAGCCAAAAAAAAAAACGCTAATTTTACCTAGCGTGAATTTAAGAAAAGTTTCAATTTGTGCAAAATCCATTTGTTGCCAGTACGGGAAACATCTTGGATAAAAGTACAGTAAAAGTAACAGAATTACAAACGAAACTCCCAACACTTTGTTTACGATGAAAATTACCGTATGCCATTTCCATGCCTCAAAAATTTTTCTCTCGTTAGAAACTACCGTAAACTGTTTTACTACTCATACTTAGCTTTAACAAAAAAATACAGTGAATCACATCGTCACATTTTTGTATTTTTGAAAAACACTGGAACCCACGTGTTTTTGCAACCCATTTAGTCTAGCCTCTTTTTTTTAACTTTTACTATGCATCGTTTTGAAATTATTTTTTTTCAACATGATAGAAAAAAAAGAAGAAAGGAAGCAACTCCTTTATCTGAAACTTTTAAATACATTTCTTTTTTTTTGAAACAAATAAATAGAAAGAATGTGTGTGGTCTTGAAATATGCGATAAATGAGTTTTATAAGTTATTAATTATTTTAGGCTTCATTTACAAATGCAATATATGTTTCATTTTCTCTCACAGTCATTTCGTGCATAATTGTAATTATTTGTGGAATTGGAATTTTTCATAAAATTCTTAGTGAAACGGGACACCTTAGTGAATCCGTTAAATCATATCAGCAACAAATAACTTTTCCAATACATATGTTTCTTATTTAATTTTTTAATTGTTTAAATTCCATCGTAAAACTTTTTTGTTCCTTTTTTTGCATTTTTTTCTTCTTTTTTTTCTGTTCTTTTTTTCTGCCTATTATCTATTTTTATAAGTTTATCACAAAATTTCATCATTTTTAAAAAATGTTTAGTAATAGGTCTTTCCACTTTATTTGAATATATCAAAAATTTAAACAATAAATCTTATTTTTGACTTCCACAAAAAAAAGCAGTAAAAAGTCATCGCCCTTAACTTTTTTTTGAAAAAACACCGGTTTTATTTTTGGTATTTTCGTTTATGAGTGAATGAATGAATGAATGAGGTTCATTGAATAATACACATATATATTTTGAGAGGAAAAAAACGAGTTCAAAAAAGTGAAAAGATTTTTATCAGTTTCAGTGATTTTTTGTTTGTCCAAACATAAACGTTTCAAAAAAAACGAAAAATCAAAAAACCTTTCCATTTTTTATAATTTTTATTTTTCCCATAATCGCTTTTATGTGTCATGTCTCATTCATTTAATTCAATTCAAATCCGATTATATAACTATTTTTGTAAAAAATATGGCAAAAAATAACTTGATTCCAGAAAATATTATTAAAAAAATGTAAAATACTTAAAAAAATAAGCGTCGAAGGTTAAACACTTTATTTTGTTAGAAAAAAAAGAATAGGAATTAAAAATGTTTTTGAGTTTAGCATTTTTTACTGTAATTATTTCTCAAAGTTTTGGGTATTTTTATTATCGTAAGTTTTGATTATTACTTGATTTTTAGAATTGTGCTTTCTGTTTTTTTATGTCAAAACTGTTTTTTTTAATAAAAATTTTTCGTTTATTTTCGGATCCTGAATGGATTAAGCTTTACAAAATCCCAATTTAAGCCAACACTATTTTTACTAAAAAAGCTTTCCTTCCCATTATTTCTTTTAACCCTATTATTAAAAAAACCAAAATCTTAAGAAAAAAAAACACTCTAGAAGAATTTCTTCTTTTTAAAAGAAATATTGTTTTCAGCTTCTTCGCCCTTCGGCATTTCACAAAATTGGCCCCCACAACAAAGGTTTGTTTCTTCTTTTTTTATAAACACTTTTTTCTTTTAAAAAAAAGTGTTTATATTTTTGTTTATTTTCAAACAAAACACAAAACTTTTTTAAAATATTTTAAATTGAGTAATAAAAAATCATGTTTAAATGGTTAAAAATTTATTTCGAAAAAGGATAACAATATTAATTCAATTTTAAAATTACATTTTGAAAAATATCTTTTTCACAAAAAAAACGGAATCAAAAAATGAAATCTTTTCTTATGACTTTTTGTTTTGTTATTACAGTTATTCTATCTTCTTCGAAGAAAAAAAAAGTTTAACAAAAAACTAATCTAGTCATTTATTTTCGAGCAATAGCAATTGATTTTTGATAAAAATCTTGGATTCGTTTTTTTGTTAATAGATGTTTAACTTGTATTTTTTGCAGTTAAAAGTAAGCTAAAACAATATTAAAGCAATTTCCTGCCTGTTAACAAATTTCTATGATTGCAATTTATTTACGTTTAGCGGCTTTTAAATAAACATCGTACAAAAAAAATACTGTATTTAAAATATCCATTGATAAAAACTTTTTTGATAAAGAAATTCTCTGAATTATTCGTTTTCTTTTGCTCATTTTAACCCTCATAAATTAACCATTTCAAAATTTGAATTTTTCCCCCATTTCTACGCTTTCTTTGATTTTTATGTTACTATTTTGTTCTGTGAAAAAAATGTTGTTTATTCTTTTTTATTCTTTTTTCCATCGAAGAAAGAAGAAAGTAAGCAAAAAAAATAGAATCAGTTATAAATAAAAGGGCAAAAATATATAAATCGTTAAAAATCTCTGTCTACATTTTTTTTGCTCTTTCTTTCTCTCTTTTTTGAAACCCATAAAAAAAAGAAAAAGGGAAAAAAGTGTGAATCAATGTTTGACAAAAAAAAAGGCACAACAAAAAAAAATTATGCGTAACAAAATTCAAGGTAAAACTTTTTTAGAATCCAAAATCCTAATTATGGATATAACTCAATGCCATTTGTATCAGCTTCAAGAAATCCAACATTTTCTTCATCAAATTATTATTCCCATCAAAGAGCTCAATATTGTGCTGGTAATTTTTTTTGCTTTTAAAAAAATTCATCAATTTTATTGCTTTTTTATTGAATTAAAAAAAATAAATTTAGATTTACGACTTTTTCGTGAAGCAAATTATTTAATTCAAAAATCTGAGTTAAATCAAACGAATATTGATTCAATAATTGAAACTGCAAAAACATGGGATATTGAAGGAATTAAAAATGAAATTTATGATTTAGTTAATTCAAAATTTGATACAAATGTATTTTAACTATAAATTGTTTTCGGATGCAATAAACATGTCTTTTTTAGGATCGAAATCGAACTTTGGAACTTTTGGATATATTAAGTCCACCTCGAAGTTTTACGGATGCCATTGAAGTTTTAACGATTGAACAAAAATCTCATATTCAAGAATTATTTCAAAATTATCGTTATTCAGATTTAAGTGTTGTTGTAAATGGTTTAATTAAAAGTTTACCAGATGAAGATCAACGAAAAGTTTGTTTCTTTATTTTTCACCTGTTTCAAAAAATAGTTGTGTAAGATTACACCGCTTTCTAAAAAAAGAAACAAAAGTTGCGCAGAATCTTCATTTTGTTTTTTGTTATTTTCCAGGAAAAATGAGTAACAAAAAACACTGCGCAAAAACAATCGTGATTGATTGGATTTTTTTTCAAATGTGGCAAACTTTTTGTATCTTTAAAAAAATTAAAACAGTTTTCCAAATAGCCACTATCAATTATGGATGTTTAAATTTGTCACCAAAAAGTGAAGCTGCTATTATTTGCATCAAAAATTTCATTTTTGAAAAATATTTGATACTGTTTACACTTCTCTTTTCTCACCGAACTTTTCTTTATTTGAACGCGATTAAAAACGGTCAATCTTTTTTTTAAAATTTGGCGCGCCTCTGTTGTTTGAAATCAAGAAAAAAAAAGAAAGAACGAACGAACGCAGACGATTCCATGACATTTATGAAATGCAAACATTGATGCACAAAAAAACTTGGGGCATATCATTGTTATTCTGTCTGCTTTAATCTGCATGAAGATTATTAGCCCTTCTTTTTTTCGTTATCAAATATGTGAGAAAAAAATATATTTATGCGGGGTTAACCATAAACATTTTTTTACGTCACAAAAATGCTTATGCTTTTTTTGGTTATCTTTTTTCAGTGAAAATTAAGAGTTCATTTTTCGATTCGAAATTTAAAGTTCAAAGAAAATGGAAGAAAAAACGGTAATAAAAAAAACTGCGTAAATTTGTGGGTTGTAAAAGTTTGTGTAAAATGTGTTTTAAATAAAATTTTAAGTGTTTTTTTTAAAGTGTTACAAATGGGTATCAATTTCTTGTGATAACAGTTGCCCTCTTTATAAAGAGTTTTCTTTTATACTCAAAAATTCATTGTTCTAAATATTAAAATTTCAGGCGCGCCGATTTGTTCAAGCCGTACATTATATTGCTTCTCAACAAAAACAACCATTACATTTCTAATTAATTTTTTACTAACGTTTATAGTCCTTTTTTTAAATTAACCCTGAGAAATTGAAATCTAAAATTTCTAATTCTCAATAAACTTTTGACACCTATATTTTTGTAGAGTTTGACTAAAAGCAGGATCGCAATTTGAAAAAATGTTTAATTTCTAAATTTTGTATCATTTTTATCTTTTATTTAATTTGTCAACATTTTTTTCAAATTGAAATCCTGACCCCTTCCCCAAATGTTTTGTTTTTGTGAAAGTTTCAAACCCTTGTTTTTGTCCAAATAATAAAGTGTTTTTGTACCGTTTTTTTCGTTGTTGTTCATTTTTTCAGTTTTTCCATTGTTTCTGGATTTTTCACACATCCATTTTTAACAAAATCATTTTCTTACACGTATATTTATTTTTTAATTACAATAGCAATGTCCAATCTAAATAATTTTTACATTTTAGGAAAAATCGAAATTGCTTTTATTTTTTCTCTGTCAAAATTATAGACGACCTGTTGAAATTTTTAAAGATATTTTTGAATCCCTTTCAACAAGTTTTTCATTTTAAATATTAATATTTGCCTTTTATCAATCGTTTCATTTAAACCCAGTTTCCACCAAAAAATCCGTGAAAAATAGTCTTTATAAACCCCCTTTTTTTCCGGATTATTGACACTTTAAATTTCTGTCAATAAAACACATATCAGTTTAAACAGCTTTTTTAAAATTCTTCAAAACGGTATTTTTGTTATTTTTTTCACACCTACTTTCAAATTCCAAGATTTTGTAAAAAATGAAAAAATTATTTATTCCCGACCAATTAATTTTTTTCTAACCAAAAACGGTAACATGATATTTTTTGTTATTTCCCGCCTCTGCATTTTTTTGTCACAATTTCCAAAAAGAACAAAAAAAATCATTTTATAAACAACTTTTTTTTCGATAGACATTTATAAAAATTAAAAATATGTAATTCTTCAAAAAAAATTGAATAAAATTCCGTGAATTTGAACTTGAAATTTTTTCGTGACGTGATAATATTTTTTGATTATCAGTTTTCGTTATCCATAAATAATTTTGTTTAAAAAATGATTATCATTTTTAGCCTACAACGAAAATCAAATTTTTTTCAATTCGCCCCTGTTTAACCGCCAACAAAGTGCTGCAATATAAAAGACTTTTTGATTTACATAATCTCTCTTTCCGGACACATTTAATATTTTTAAAAAAGGAAAATACCGTCGGTTTTTAGAAATATTAAAAAATGTTTTTAAAACCTTCAAATATTTTTTATCATTATTTGTAGCTGCTGAAATATTTTTTGTTTCACAAAAGTGCTTTTTGTGAAATAAAATTTTATGCAAATTTTTGAATTTTTTTGAAACTGTTTTTGAGTGATAAAAACGTGTAAAATGTTTGCGAGGTAAGTTATTTTATTTTGGTTTTTAACCCTTTATTATTTTATATTGAGTGGATTACAGTAATCAAATATATCCAGCAAGTTTTATCATGACTAGGTTGAACAACAAAATTTCGAAATTTTTCTTAAATGTTGTTTTTGTTGAAAAAACAACGTTGAGCATGCCTTTTGATAAAGATTCGCTGAACAAATTTGATTAAACTTTTAATTATTTTATGTTGTCAATTTTTTTCAAACCAAAAACATTAAATTTGTTTTTTAGAATTAAAAAATCAAGTATTTTAAATATAATATTTGTATGTGCAATTTTAATTGGTGTTGCACATATTTCAAATCGAACTTTTGCAACAGAAGATGAAAATACAATATTTATTCAAGTTCAAGAAGAAGATTTTAAGCATCAAACTATTAAAGAAAAAGAACAGCAAAAACAAGTTTCAAGTATTTTCACACAAAATGATATTTTTGAAAGTGCCAAAGAAAGAATTATAACGTATGCTTTATATTTTTTTTAAAAGTTTAGTAAAATTATTTTTAGTGGATATTTTTATGGTGAACATTGTGCATATCAGAATATTATTGAACGAAGTATAAATGAAAGTGAAAGAATAACAATGATTTTACATATTTCATATGATCGTTTAAGGACATCTTTAATTCCACAGGTTTGATTTTGTTTTAAATTTTCTATTTAACAATAAGGGATTTTAGATTGATAATTGGGATGGTCCAATTTCGTTAGCAGTTGTTTTTCCAAGTAAATATAATTTTAATTCAAGCGAAACAAAATGTGTCACAAATTTTGTAAGTTGCTTTTTTTTATCGTTGTTGTTTTTACAGTATTTTTGTTTTAAAAAGACAATTTTTTAGTTAAATGTATTATATAATAATCATACGGGTGTAAGAGAAAAGCTAAGTGTACATTTATTAATTCAAAATCAAAAATCAAAAACCTGTGGAACAATAATTACAACTGCAACAAATGAAACTGATCTCGAAAATGCAATATGTAAAGATGATACAATTTATACACAAAAAGAGCTCGTAAGCAAAATGGCACATTATGCTGTAAATGATGCAAGAAATTTAGCAAGAAATGTAAGTTGTAATTTTTTTGTGGTCAAAGTTATTGAGAGATTATATTTTAGTTATCAACAACAAAATATATTCTTATCGCAGATATGGATCATTTCTTTAGCAAAAATTTTGAATCTAAAATGCTTGGTTTAGCTAAAGCGACATTGGATAATGATCCAAAAACTGTGCTAGTTTATCGAATTTTTGAAGTTGCAAATTCTGTTAAAAAGCATGTTTTAATTTTGATTCAAAGCAAAAACATGAAATATTTTTTTAGGATGCCAGAAACAAAGAAAGAACTTCAAGCACTTTTAAGAAAGAACAAAGCACAAGAATTTCATAAATTTTATGGTGCACATTCAATTCCAAAACTTCAAGAATGGTTTAAAATTCCTGATTCTGGTTCAGAAAATACTACGATACAATATTATCGAAAATATCGATCATATCATTGGGAGCCACAATTTGTTTCATTGACAGATATTCCATACCATGATCCAAAATTTTTTTATTCTTTACGAGATAATACTGTATTGGTAAGGATTTTTTTATTATGGTAGATAGATATATTTAATTACTAATTATTATAGAGATGGGAAATGTGTAGAGCTGGTTATAAATTTGCAATTATTAATGATGTATTTATGTATCATCCTGGAATAAAAACTCGAAAAGAATCATATGCAATTGATAAAGTTCGAAATCTCGTTCGTCGTTGGTCTTGGAAATCTTTAAGAGCATTCAATAAAAGAATGGATACTTTATATCCTGAAACAAAAAAAGAATGCCCAAGATTTAATCAATTTTAATTTTTACGGTGCTTTTGTTTTTTTAGTTTTACGTTAATAAGGGTTTAAAATCATTCTGCTCATATTTTGTTTATTGTAATGTCTGTAATATATCGAGAATTTATATAATGTTTTTAACAAATATAATAAAATTAAACAATTTTTGAAACAAAAAAATTACAGAAAAATGATTTTTCTCAAAAATTCAAAAAGAATAAAACAAAAAATTCTTAACACGAAAAAATGTGCTGTTTGAATGTTGAAAAAATCCAAGGGTATTTCCTTTTTTTTTCAATGTTTAACTTTGCTTACATCACTTTTTCTGATCTATTAATTTTGTGCCTTCTTTGTGCTATTACATTTTTGATGATATTGTGATGAAATTATTCGCAAAAGTTCAAAAATTGTATTACCTTTACCCACAAAACAAAAACAATCATCACTTTTTTTTCTTTACGTGTCTTTTAAAACTTTGTTATACATTTATATACTTAAAACTTTTACAACACTTTTTTATAGTTAAATGCTACGATTTCCTCGACATGCCGTTAATGGCGTCTGTCGAGCATTTCAAATTCGTTCAATATCATCAACTCCATCAACTTTTACATCAATAAATTCAAATGTAAATCCAAAGGTTTGTTTATTTATTATCTTTCTTTATTACTATACTCATTTTTTTTAGCAAAATGTATTATCTCAAACTGAAGTCTTAACTTATTTGTATAAAGATATGACATTCAATGAACGGGTTCAACATTACACAAATAAAGCGATTGCTTTATATGCAACAGAAGGACCAAAAGGTTTTCAAAAAATTTGGGAAGATTTTAAAAAAGAACAACAAAATAAAAGTATGCTTTGTTAATGATTTCTACAGTCAACCATTTTATATTTTTAGGTGCTGAAGAAGTTAAAAAGGCAGCAACTGGTGGTGGAAAACCTGGTGCAGAAGAACCAAATAAAAATCCATTGTAAGTTTTTATTTTGTTGGTTTCTTATCCTACAATAATGTATCTTAAGTGGTTGGCAAAAAATTGCTCTTGCAGTTGGTGTAATTATTGCTCTTCAACTTATTATGGAATATTCTTCATATAAAGAAATTTCATGGAAAGAATTTTTTCATGATTATTTAGAACGAGGGCTTGTACAAAGATTAGAAGTTGTTGATAAACGATGGGTTCGAGTTGTTACAAAAGATGGAAATTCTTCACCATTTACTCCATACTTTAATATTGGAAGTGTGGATTCATTTGAAAGAAGTTTAGCTGCTGCCCAACAACATTTACAAGTTGAACCTGATCAACAGGTCGGAGTTTTGTATAAAAGTGAATTTGATTTGTAAGTCTTTTCAATTACATTCCAACATTTTTTTACCTATGAAATTTTAAGAAAGCGTGAACTTCCAACAATTATTAGCACTGCCGTTCCATTATTTTTTGCATATTATTTATGGCGAACACTTCGTGGTGGAATGGGTGCAAGTATGTATTTTAAAGTTTTGTTTTATCTTGTATGTCTTTTATTTTAGTGAGATCAGGTGGAAAAGGCGGTGGGGGCCTTGGTGGAGGTTTATTTGGTGGTGTTGGACAATCAACTGCTCGAGTTATTAATAAAGAAGATATTAAAGTTGCCTTCAAAGATGTTGCTGGATGTGAAGAAGCTAAAATTGAAATTATGGAATTTGTTAACTTCTTAAAAAATCCTGAACAGTACAAAGCATTGGGTGCTAAAATTCCAAAGGTTTGTTCGATGTTAATGATTGCGGTATTTATTATTTAATTTTAGGGTGCTATTTTAACTGGTCCACCAGGGACTGGTAAAACTCTATTAGCCAAAGCAACTGCTGGTGAAGCAAATGTTCCATTTCTTACTGTGTCGGGTTCTGAATTTCTTGAAATGTTTGTTGGTGTTGGTCCTGCAAGAGTTCGAGATATGTTTGCAACTGCAAGAAAGCATTCTCCATGTATTTTATTCATTGATGAAATTGATGCCGTTGGACGTAAAAGAGGTGGCCGTGGTGGAATGGGTGGACATTCTGAACAAGAAAATACTTTGAATCAACTTTTGGTTGAAATGGATGGTTTTTCAACGGATGAAGCATCTGTTATTGTTATTGCTGCAACAAATCGTGCCGATATTCTTGATAAAGCTCTTCTTCGTCCTGGTCGATTTGATCGACAAATTTATGTTCCTGTTCCAGATATTAAAGGACGGTATGTAAAAATTTTTCTTTTTTCACAAGTTAAATCATTTTAAAATTTAGTGCTTCCATTTTCCGTGTTCATTTATCAAATCTTAAAACAGCACTTGATAAAGTTGAATTATCGCGAAAACTCGCTGCTCATACTCCTGGATTCTCTGGTGCTGATGTTGCAAATGTTTGTAATGAAGCTGCTTTAATTGCTGCTCGTGATGGTGGAGATGAAATTGTTTTGAAACATTTTGAACAAGCAATTGAACGTGTTGTCGCTGGTATGGAAAAGAAAAGTCAAGTGCTTCAACCAGAAGAAAAAAAAACTGTTGCATATCATGAAGCGGGTCATGCCATTGCCGGATGGTTTTTACAATTTGCTGATCCTCTCTTGAAAGTTTCAATTATTCCAAGAGGTAAAGGTCTTGGATATGCACAATATCTTCCAAAAGAACAGTATCTTTATTCAAAGGAACAACTTTTTGATCGAATGTGTATGACACTTGGTGGAAGAGTTTCTGAAGAATTAACATTTGGAAGGATTACAACTGGTGCACAAGATGATTTACAAAAGATTACTCAAATGGCTTATTCACAAATTGTTAAATATGGAATGTCGGCAAAGGTTGGTCCTTTGTCATTTGATACTGCAGGTCCTGGTGAAATGTCATTTGATAAACCATATTCTGAAGCAACAGCACAATTAATTGATCAAGAAGTTCGGGACATGGTAACAAGTGCATTACAACGTACTCGAGATCTTTTACTATCAAAACAACCAGAAATTGAAAAAGTTGCACAAAGATTATTAGAAAAAGAAGTTCTTTCAAGAGATGATATGGTAGAATTGCTAGGGCCTCGTCCATTTGCTGAAAAGCATACATATGAAGAATTTGTTGAAGGTACTGGTGGTATGGATGAAGATACATCACTACCAAAAGGCTTACAAAATTGGAATAAAGAAAAAGAAAAGGAGAAAAAAGAAAAGAAGGATAAAAATTAGGATATTGTTTTTTTAATTGATTTTAGGTTTTATAATTAGTTTTTATTATTGTTGATGTTGTTTTTCTCTTTTTTTGTTGCTCAAATGTTTAAACTGATTTGTACACTTTTTATTTGAGCATAAAAAAATTATTATTTCAACATTAAAAAATTGTTGTAATTTGTAAAAAGGTTGAAATCCATATAAAAATTTATTTTTTCAAACTTTTGAACGAAATTTATTTTGATTACAGTATAGATATGAGTAAACCAAAACGTGATGCAAAAAACGGTGTTCGAGCAATTGCATCAGCTTTAGGAATTCAAAGACATGAATTGGGTGCATATACTCGAATGACAAAAGAACCTCCACCATTATTTCCGGTAAGTTATTATTAATTATATTTTGTTTGATAAAAAAACTTGTTTTAGCCAATATTAAAACCTTTGCTTCCACCAGTTAGTACATCTGTAACACTTTTGGATTATCGATGTGGAATTCAAACTGATTTTGAACAATATTTTAATTCATTAGAAACAAATTCATATGTTGTAAAAGATGATCCGGTAACGCATAGATATTCTGATGATTTTCTTAATTCTGAACGGCTTCCATTTGTATCAGGTTTGCTTTTTTGTTTAAAAAAACGTTTATACCGTATACTTGTTTTTATAGCAATATGCGATTTACCAAAAAGCTTGCATCCTCCTTCATCTCGAAAAAGGCTAGCCGAAAAAGAAAGAGCAGAAGCAAATGCAAAGAAAGCAAAAAAGATGGAAAAAATGTTAAAGCAATTAGAAGCTAAGGAAAAGAAGGGCGCTGCAGCAAATGAAGAAGAAAATGATGCAGAAGAAGTAAAAGAAGATGGTGAAGAAGAGGAAGAGGCAGTACTTGTTGGATCAGAAGAAGAATATTTTGAAGAAGATAATGATTATATTGGCACATATTTTGATAATGGTGAAGGATATAATGAAAATCCAAGTGATGATAATTTAGAAGATGGAGATGTTTATTAACGGGTATTTTTGTTGATTTTTTGAAAGTTGATTGTTACATTTTCTTTTTTTTTGTTTTAACATTTCTATAAACAAACAAATTTTTTTCTTAAAACTACAAACAGACAAAATATACTGTACAATAAAAAGCAAATTGAAAAAATGTTCAAAAATACAAAATTTTAATTTTCACTCGAAACACTTGGATTTCTTCCATTTGTGCCATTACTAATATTTTGTCGGCGTGTTTCTTCTTCTTGTTGAATTTTTTCCCAAATTTCTTGTGAAAGATAACCTTCTTGACTTAAATTTACAGATTCATTAACGCCAAAACAGAATTCACCAATTTTTGTAATATCTCCTGATTTTGTAATTGAAAGATTTAGGGAACGTTTATGAGCATTTACGATACCACCTCGAATTCTTATAATATCCATTGGCTTTAAGAAACTACAATATTCATTCCATACTAAAAAAAGGAATACAGTATACTCTTGAAAAAGAAATTTACAAAAAAAAATACCAGAAAAATTAATAATACCAGTATAATCTCCAACGACAATTGTTCTAACTTCATTTGTATTTACAGTTCGCCTTATTGGTCCTAAAAGAAAAATTCTTAATGAAAGTGGCATAAATCTTTTGTAAAAAAACAAACCAAGCTCCAAAACAATTACTTGAATATTTTGGATATTTTTCATGCCATATTTAAGCTCTATAACTCTTGTACTAGGTAAATTTCTATCTGCCATTTTTTTTGTTTACGAAACTCAAAAAAAGCTTTTTGTATGAAAAACCTATATGTTGCTTTCAAAAGAAATTGAAAAATTTAAAAAATGGCAAAAAGAAATTTGGAAAAAAATGCTTTCAATTTTTTGCAAAGAAATCATTTTCTAAATTTTTTGTCGACAAATAGAAATTTGACTCGGTTTCATTTTGCCATAAATTTTAACGTAAATTCTCGAAAAGAAAGCAAACGCGCGAAAACGTTCATTTTCAAAGACGCTGTGTTTTTTAGTTGAATTTTTTGTGAAATCTCTTTTGCTACAATAAATCAAAGATGGGAATTAAAGATCTTTCAAAGGTTATTGCTGATCATTCTCCAGATTCAATTAAAACAAATGATATTAAAGCATATTTTTCTCGTAAAATCGCTATTGATGCCTCAATGAGCTTGTATCAATTTTTGATTGCAATTAGACAAGATGGTATGCATTTACAAGATGAAAGTGGTGAAACTACTAGGTTTATTTTTTAACACTTTTTTATACAACTATTTTAGCAATGCGTTTTTAGTCATTTAAATGGAATGTTCTATCGTACCATTCGAATTATGGAAAATGGAATTAAGCCTGTATTTGTTTTTGATGGTAAACCACCAACTTTGAAGGCTGGAGAATTAGAAAAACGTAGTGAACGTCGTGCTGAAACTGAAAAGCAATTAACTGAAGCTGTCGAAAAAGGTGACGTTGAAGCAATTAATAAATTCAATCGTCGACTTGTAAAAGTTACCAAACAACAAAATGATGAAGCTAAAAGGCTTTTAAAGCTTATGGGTGTACCAATTATTGAAGCCCCTTGTGAAGCTGAAGCACAATGTGCAGAACTTGTTAAAGCTGGAAAAGTTTTTGCTACTGCAACTGAAGATATGGATGCTTTGACTTTTGGTAGCAAAGTCCTTGTTCGTCATTTAACTTTTAGTGAAGCTAAAAAGATGCCTATTAAAGTTTGTTTATCTGTTATATTTTATCTTTTTAATATGAAAATTTTAGGAATTTAATCTTGATAAAATTCTTCGTGATTTAGATTTTACAATGGAACAATTTATTGATATGTGTATTATGCTTGGATGTGATTATTGTCCATCAATTAAAGGTGTTGGACCTAAGAAAGCATTTGAGCTTATCAATACTCATAAATCTATTGAAGCAATTCTTGAAAATTTGGATACAGATGTAATTTCCTTAAAATTTATAAAAGATGACGATAAATTATTTTTTAGAAATATCCACCACCAGAAGACTGGCAATTTGCTGCTGCTCGAGAACTTTTCCTTCATCCTGAAGTTACAAAAGGTGATGAAACTGATCTCAAATGGACTGATCCAGATGAAGAAGGAGTAATGGAATTTTTATGTAAAGAAAAAGGATTTAAGTAAGCTTTTTTAAAAAGATAAAAATAACTAATGAGTTATTTTTTTTAGTGAAGAAAGAGTCAAAACTGCATTGCAACGACTTCATAAAGGTCGAAAGACTGCAACTCAAGGTCGAATTGATATGTTCTTTCAATCAAGTGGACATAAGGCAACAGAACCGTCAGCAACAAAACGAAAAGCTGCAGAAGACAAAACCACGGCTGCAAAGAAAGCCAAAACTGCTGCAGCAAAACCAAAGAAGGGTGCTCCAAAGAGAGGAAAATGAAAAAATCAAGTTTGATCTCATTTTTTTTGTTTATAAATATTTTATTCGTATCTTTTTTATTAAAATTTTGTCCGTTCTGTTATTTTGTTTAATAAATTCAGTTTTTTTATTTAAAGGATACGACAAATATTTTAAAAGAAATCGATAACAATTTTTTTAGAAGCCATTATTAGTTTTGTTCTTGAATGATTTGTTGCATGAAATCTTTAACTTTGATAATTTGGGCTTCGGTTGCACCAGCTAGCTTTAATCCTTGAATTAATATTTCGGGTTTTTCCATTACAGCTTTAGTCATTTCTGGATTTAAAGCTTTTAACATTTTTACAGCTTTTTCCAAAGTTTCTGGGATTCCATTTTTTTGAATAAAATCAAAAATTTGTGTTAAATTTTCTGCTGAAACAATATTTTCATGCCAAAAACATGCAAATGCCGCTTTTATCGTTGAAGAGCATGAAAAAATACTTTTTGGTGTAATTTCAAATGATTTTCCTGCACAAATATTTGAACACCATTTTGGATCAGTTGAAACATCTTTTTGTTTTGGTAGAAATTCTTTAAATTCAGAAATTTGTGGAAAAGTTTCAATTAATTCATGAATCTTTGAAATATCTTTGCAACATTCTGTTACATCTTTTTCTTCAATTAAACATGGAAGAAAATGTTCAAGTTCAGAGAGGTAACATTTTCCAGGTAAAAAATAATGCATAAGAAACCATCCAGGATTCAGAGATTTTGCAAGCTTAAATGCCATAGTTAAAACAACAGATTTTCTTGAAATTCAAAACATAAATAAAAAAGCTTACTTCCATAGGATTGGAAAATTTCGATAAATCATAGGTACAAAATTGTGAACATTCATTTGGAATTCCTTTTGAAAAACAACAATGTTTAAAATTTATTTCTTTCAATTTTTTTAATTCATTGAATTTTTCTGCAACAAATTCACTCGGATTCACAGAATCCACAGCGATGGAAAATAAAATAAAAGAAATGCACAATTTAAAAATTGCTGATTTCATGTTTTCCGAAAAAATAGTTTCAAATAAGAAAAAAATAGCAATGAAAAAGTTTTTTTGCCTTCAAAAGAAATCAACGATTCATTGCTTCTTTTTGATGATGAATTGGAAAAAATGGAGTCATTGCTTATGGCATTTTTGAATTAAAAACGTCATCAATTTTTTTATCACAAAAATTTTATTTTATTTTTAAAAAAAATTTTTTTAAGAAGCAAGCAAATTTTTTCCTGATCAACAAAAATGAGATTTGTAAAACTGCAAATACTGTACTTTTTTTGTAATTGTCAAACACAAAAAACTTTCAACATTTCTTTTTTTTATACACTAATGGTAAACATTGAAAATACATTTGTTTATAAATACAAAAATAAAACAACAAAAATAATAATAATATTTATTCATTTTTTCGCTTTTTTGCAGCCGGCTTTTCGAAGACTGGTCGCATACCAGCAGCATGTTTTTGAACAAATTTTTGATTCAAAGGATTTTGTGATGCCCATACTCCTTGGTGATCTGTTGTATCTTCTCCAGTCAAATGTGTCCATTTAGATCGGCTAGCTTTACCAAAGTTTTTAACCTATAAAAAATATACAGTGAAATAAATGCATTCTGGTATTTAAAATCCAAAACATACCTGCATAACTTTTGGTAAAATTGTTTTATCAACATCATCATCACCTGTAGCTTCAGCATAATTACGTTTGAAGATTTCTTCATCTTCATCCAAAAAGAAGGCACCACGATGATAATATTTTTGTAAAAATTTGTATTTTCCTTTATCTTGCTAAAAAAAATTTGATTGTAAAAAAATGTCTACAGTATACAAGAAAAAAATCCTTACCAAATTTGTAATAAATTTAGGATTTGCAGCTCGATATGCTTCACGTTCTTCTTCAGTCATATTGTGAACCTTTTCAATTTCAGCCAATTCTTTTGCTCGAGCTTCTCTTTCTTCTCTATTTCGTTTAAGCCTTTTCATTTCTCTTATTTTCCATGTTTCATATGCAAGTGCTTCATCTTCATCATCAGTAATAATAGAAGTTAAATCCAAATTATCTTCTTTTTTTCTCTTTTCTGCTTCAACTTCTTTCCTCTTCATATCTTCAATCATTGCAACAGTTTGTTGCTTTCGTTCTTCTTTTCTTTTTTGTTCAACAATTGTAAGTTTTGCAAGCTCTTCTTCTTCTTTCTTTGCATCAATAAGTGTAACACGATCATTCTTTCGTACAAAAACCGGCTTCAACATTGTTTCTTCTTCACTTTCTTCCTCACTTGATTCTTCTTCAGATGAATCTTCACTTCCTTCTTCGGATGATTCTTGCTTTGCTAATAGCTCTTCTTTTTCACGCTGTAAATTTAATTCACGAATACGAGCTCGACGTCGTTCCATTGCATCTTCATCATCTTCGTCTATAAAATTATTATTATTAGTTATAGAGATTAGAAAACAAAACATACCATCTTCATCACCTTCTTTTTCAACCGGAGCTTCATCTTCTTGAAAAGTCTTTCTTTCACGTGCTCTTTGCTTTCTTCTTTCTTTTTCTTCTTCATCTTCAGATTCTGATGAAGGGGATGATTCTTGCTCTTCTTCAGATTCTTCTTCAACATGCTTTCGAACAATTTCTGGTTCAACAACATTTCGTCTTGAATCTTTTTCATCACGATATCTATGTCTTCGATGTGAATTATCATCATGATGCTGCTTCCTTCTATCATAATCCCGATGTCTTCGATCATCATTATCATCGCGATAATGTCTTGAATGATGCCGATCATCGTAATCATCTCTTCTTCGACTACTGCTGCTACTACTACTTTCATTTCGTCTGGTTGTATGATGTCGATCATTTTTTCGGCTAACTTCATCTTCTGAATCACTATCACTTCGAGCTTTGGCATATGCAGGACTAAAATAGATCCATAAAAAAAATACATAAAAATAAAAAAAAGAACTTACGCTTTTCCAGCAACATGTCTTGAAACTTTTACACTTTTCATAGTCATTTGACCCTTTTCATTTTTCACCAAAATTGCTCCAGCTGTTGAAATTCGATGATGCCCAATCGGACGATCATCCATCCGACGCTCAAATTTTGGCATATCATCTCCCATCTTTAAAAATTTATTAGATTATAATCGCAAAATTTTGTAAAATTTTAAATAAAAATTTTATGTTTGTTGAAAGTTTTTTTGCAAATTTTTATTCGTGGCAAGACTTTTTCGCTCAAATAAACTTTTTTAAAAAAGTCAACAATTGTCAATTGATCAGTGTTTTCCCGATCCCGATTCCGATTCTCGATTCCGATTCCTCATAAGGGGATCGGAAAGAATCGGAATCGGAACGAGAATCGATGGAATCGGATCGGAATCGGAAAAAATGGATTCGATTCCCGCTGTTGTAATTACATTTAAATGAGATTTTAAAAAACATCACATGTGCTGAAATATTTCATTTTCCATTTGATTTTCGTGAAAAAATTTAGTCTTTTTAGCAAATATCAGTTAAATGTTTTATTAACCAGTAACATCGATGTTTCGTCCTTTTTTAGAAAAATGCATTTTCGGTTATGTGAAAGCTTGTCTAAGGATTTTTTATGCCCGAATGTATTTAACAACATGGTTTTTATAGTTTTTGATCAATTTTGGACAGTTTTAACGCAAAAATCAAAAAAATATTTTTTTAAGTTGTATCGTACAGGGGGGGGGACCACGTGAAAAAGCTGAAAAATCAAAAAAATATTTTTTCAGTTTTTTGATTGCAAATGATAGAAATATGTCTATTATTACTTAATTATGCGTGTTTCTGCCAAAAAACATTATAAAACATCATTTTTGAAGCACTTTGAGCAAAAAAAATTTTTGAGGAATCGGAATCGATGGAATCGGAACGAGAATCGATGGAATCGGAATCGGGATCGGAAAAGCAAAATGGAATCGATTCCGGATCGGAATTGGAAAAAATGGAATCGGGAAAACACTGCAATTGATGCACAAAATGTCTTTTATTTTCAAATCCTAAATTCGAACATTGTCAGAATTACTACAACTTAATCCCTAAATTTCATTTAAACTGGGGATAGGCTAAACGGCAAATGGATAACATTTTTTTTGTTAAAAAAAGTTTTAACAAGCAGTGTTGTCGATGCACCAAAAAAATTCAGGTTTCGGTCAGGTACGGTTTTTGTCGGTTAAAATTAATACAACCAAAAAAATAATATAAGTTTTGAACAGGGTTGTCAAAGGGAAATTAGCGGGAAACTTTCCGACTTTTGTGGGAAATCAAAGGAAATTTCCCGAAAATATTTGTTAGAAAGACAACATTTAGGCAGTTTTTGTTATAAAAAGTCATTAATTGAAAAATTAATTGAAAAATCATAAAATTATGAGCTTTTAGTAATTTTAGATATTGAAAAAACAGAACTAACAGAATTACCAAAATTACGTTTCTGGGAAATTCCTGATTCATCCATCCGACGAATATTAAATTTAACATCATTTTGAATATGATGTTTAATTTAATATTTAATAAACAGTTTTGTTTTCAATGCTTTTTTTATATCAAATATAAAAAAAGCATTCAGATGTCTGATAGCGAACAAAAAAATGAAAAGGAGACAAATGCTGTTTTTGCTAAGCACAACAAAATTGTAATGCTTGCATAACATTTAGTCATCATTTTTTAGTATATTTGAAGTAGAAAATAAGCTAGTCATATCCAAAAAAAGAATGTTAAAAAAGAATTATAGTTAAAGTTTTCGAAAGAGTGAAAGCTTTTTTGCACTCTTAAAAGGTTACAAGGTGTGTCACCAAATGATAAAAATAATAAAATGATAAAAGGACAAAGCAGCAACTGTTAGCTTAGAAAAGCAATGGCTGTAAATATTTTAGTTGTGTGTTGGTAGATAAAACTGTTTTGAAATAACAGGAAGTTCTTCCAATATTTTTTGATCAGTTGTCTAAAAAAATGGTATATAAATGAATATGTTAGTTTTTAACAAACAAAGGTTCATCAGTCGTGTGTTAAAGGATGCAGACCCTTTGCGCCATTCATTTGAAGTGCGTGATTTTGCCATTCCTGACTTAGAATGCAACAGAACGATAAAGAAGTTCTTTTGCGTTCTTTTTCGTTCAAATTCAGGGGAATGGCAAAATCGCGCAATTCAAACGAATGAAGCAAAGGGTTTGCCTCCTTTAAAATTATCTGTTTGATACTCATAAAAAATTTCAGCTGAAAAATGCATTGGATAAAACTTTTGATATTTTTGGTAATTTCTACTACCAGTGCAGAAACAACAAACAAATGTACAGCTGCAGAATATGACGTAAGAAATTTTTCAAAACTTTTTTTTAAATCAAGCGCAAAAACGTGGTGTTTAGAAAATGGCATCTTGTACAGCTAATTTATTTACTTTTCTTAATTTTTTTCAAACTGAAAGCAAAGATGTAACTGATCTTATAATAATTTTGACAACATCGTGGTCAGACATGGAATATTTTTGTTTTTCTTTTGAATTATATGAAGATTGTCTTGGGCCATCAGTTATCAGTAATTGCATCAATTCAAATAAATCTTTTATAACCTTAGGCGATTTATTACAATTTGATTTCATTTATATTGCAGGAAAATATCTTTGCGGAGATGGGAATGCTGGCAAGATGAATAAAACAAACAAACGATTTTTAAAATAAATATTTGATTTTTAGATTTAAAATATTTATATTCCTGTGCTATATCAAATTGTGTTATTGATGATAATTCTTCGTGTCAATCAATTAAAGAATCAATCAATCAATGCACTACAGCTGCTGACGAACTTTGTGACAGTAAAATTATTGATTTTGTATATCCAATTTTAACAATGAGAGAATGCCTGAAAAATCCAGGTTGTGATTTTTGTGATCCGAAAATTGCTCAGAAAGTAAGATTTATCTGGAAAAAAAACTAGGATATATTTTGATTAATTTTAGATTAAACAATACACATCCAACAAAAATGCTCGAACAAAAGAAAGCAGTAATATTTTAGAAGAGTTTGCAAAAAATGCGCAAAGTTCAGATGTGGGATTACAGTTGGATGCAATTACAAAACTTCGAAAACAGTTACCTACAAAAAAGCTTTCCGAAAATGAAATGATCGAAATTCTTCCAATTATTGATAAATATTTATCATCTAAAAAGTATATATATATTTGTATTTAGGACATTGTATTAACTATAATTTTAGTCTTAAAATAAAATCTGAAGCAACATGGGTGATAAAATTTCTCGCCGATGAAAGTGCAGAAAACATTGAAATTATTATTGAAAGTGAAATAATTCCAACTTTAATTCAAACTTTGATTTCAACGAATGATAAAAATGTTTTGGAAAATATGATTGAAACTCTTGCAACGCTTATTTTAAAACAACCAAAATTATTACGAAATTTATACATGGATTTAAATATTGTTGAACCCCTGCTTATGTCATATTCTTCTGAAACGTCTTTATATATGTTAGAAAATATTAGCCAAATTTTGTTTTTGCTATCTCAGAGAGATGATGCTACAATTTCAATTTCTTTAACTCCAAATAACATCATAAGATCAATGATTCCAACCCTATCAGAACTTATCCAACGACATAGTTCACAAGAAATTCTTAATTTTGTTCGAGAAATTTTGAAAACTGATTTATTAAAAACTTCTGACATCGCGATTGATAAACAAATAATTGACAGTTGTTTTAAACTTTTGACTCATCAAAATGATGTAATTCGGCTTTCTACACTTTTTGTATTTTCTTTTATTTCAAAAAATAAAAGATTAATTCAGCCAATTTTGGAAAAAGGGATATTGGAAATTGTAAAAAATGCATTCAAAAATGACTTTGAATTCACATTTACTTCTGCGGGATTAGCAGTATTACGTTCAATTGTTATGGCTGGAAATTCTGAAGAAGTTCAATCCATTTTTGATGCTGATCTTCTACCCTATATTATTTTATTTACAAATTCTAAATATGAGAATGATGTTGTGCTTACAGCATTACAAATTTTATTTTCAATAGCAGAACATGTAACACCAAAACAAATTACAGCCCTGTTAAATTCCAATATTATTCCAGCCCTTTGTCAAATTTTGAAGAATTTAAAAACTGACGAAGTCGAAGAAAATCTTGCATTTTTTGTAATTTATTTGCTGTTAAAAAATGACAAAGAAGAAGTTGCATTAGAATTGTGGGAATATGACGGAAAAGAAATTTTTGAACGCTTTTTAAACGACGAAAAAAACGGACCAATTTCATTATGGATTTTGACACAAATTATCGAAGTTGGCGAAAAAGTGATGGAACATGTAGAACTGTAAAAAAGAATATTTTATTTTGTTTTTTGTTAAATTTCGCAGATAAATAACATTATTATTTTATTTTATCCATTCACTCACATATTATTGGCAGTTAGAGCAAATAAAAAAATTTAAAATTGAAAAATTTATTCAAAAAAAGTAATATGTGATACGGAAAATACTTTAAAAATAAATAATAATTTTTTCAGAGATATCAATTTTGGATTTTTTGGGCCCCCATCCACCTTTCAGACATCCATCTACCGCTTATTTTATCCCTCTCAAACGATATTTCTTAAAAAACGTTTTTGTAAAAAATCAAAAAAATTTTTAAATCTTTTTTTCCTTGAAACACCTGTCTTCTTTTTTTTATTTATACAAAAATATTTATCGAGTTTCACTTTTGTCCCTATTTTATTGTCGTTCTTGTAAAATCTTTTATGCGAAAACATTTTAAAAAATTGCATAGCTCTGATTCATCTTCGCTTTTTTTAAAAAAAGCTAAAATTCATTGATGAAATTTTATTAAACTTATCAAAATCATTTCAGTTTATTCCAAAATATAAAAGTTTAACTGAATCCCACACGGTGAGTCGACTCCCTTATAAATTGTCCATTTGGCAAAAACTTCGCTTGAGTCCGCGAACACTTTTTCCCATATTAAATCTTTAAACATAAATTCTGAAGGCGCAAAAACACTTTGGCTTCAGTGATCTAAAAATAAATGTTTCAAAAAATTTTTCACCTTCTGTATTTCGATTCTGAAGCCTTTTACAACGATCAATTTTACATTCATTGTAATCTACTCGCCGAGACGAACTTAGTGATACCAAATTTGAAGCATTTGGAGGAAATTTTTGTTTTGGATTCTGAATCCTGGGCTCCAGAATCCATATTTTTCTCAGTCCCTGCAAATATAGCTTCTAGTACCCGTTAGCTAATTTTTAGCAGCAACAGCTTATTTTTAAAGTGTTTTGCGCCTTCAGAATTTATGTTTAAAGATTTAATATGGGAAAAAGTGTTCGCGGAATCAAGCGAAGTTTTTGCCAAATGGACATTTCAGCTCACCGTGATCCCATGAAAAGCTAATTTTGTTATCTTTAGTTTATCTGTTTTAAACAGTTAAATGTTAACTTTTTTAAAAATATTTTGTTCTTTTGGAGTAATAAAAATTTTATTGGAATAAAAACATGAAACAAAAAAAAACAATGAAATTTAAAAAACAACAATAAAATCAATTTTCAGAATTTAAATTTTGACATGAATGTTTTCGGCAAAGAACCTAAAAAAAACAAAATATATAAAATATTTAACCAAATTTTAAATTCACAAACCAAAAGTCCTTTAATACGATATTTTTCAGCAAAATGAAGCAAATCTTCAGAATCTTCACCAATTTGAATTTCCATATTTTCATAATGACAATAATCAACAACTTTTTGAACAATTTTAAAATCAAAATCATCAATATATAATTTTTTCTTTGATTTTTGTGCTTCAAACATTTCTTTAAAAACTGGTGAATGCTTTGACAAAACTGACGAAGAAACAGAAATTTGATCAACATTTTTAACAAATATTTGACAATCTTGACGGGAATGATTTTGTAAATTTGTAATATTTCGAAATGGAAGTTTTGAAAGAATTGAAGTTGGTGGAGATGAAAGAGTTGGAAGGGGTTCAAATTCAATTCGGCATGTAAAAAGTAATGCATTATTATTGAGAAATCCTTCATCAACTTTGAGAACCTTTTCATATAAAATAAACATTTTTCTTCCACTATTTGAAATATTTCGATGAAATGTTGTTGAAATACAACCTATAAAAAATAAATAAAAGCTGAAAGAACTTTTTAAAAAAAAAACTTACATTTCACAGTTGATTCAAAATTTGTTGAATTTTCAAGTCGAATTTCATATCTTGCATTTACGCGTTGTGCAGAATCACAATAAAGATAAATTGATACGGCATCACCTTCTAAAGTACCAAAACCTCGAGGATATAATTTTAGATACCATTTTGCTGCAGAAAAGCTTGAAGATTCAAATATTGGACTTGAAATTGATTCTCCACGTTCTTTTTCTTCAAAACGACTTTGAAAAATAATCCATCGTGTTTCAGCAACGTGAATTTCAGGCTAAAGAATGTTAATTTTTGTTTTAATAATACAGAAATATTTCTTACCTTCATAATTAAAAACAGTTTTTAAGTAAAAGACTTTTAAAATTGATGTAATGAGAAAATATTCAATTTTTTAAGAATGATTTAATTTCTTCCATTCATGGTCATACACTTTTTTTCAAATAATTCAACAAAAACTTTGAACTCAAACCTTTAAGGTTCTTTCTCATTGCTCAATTAATTAGGTTTAAAAAAATATTTGAATAAAATTTATAAATCACTTAATCGATTTTTTTTTGTTTTTATAAATCAAAAAATAAAATGTCGACTATTTTTTATTTTTGCAAAGATTGTTACGATTTCAAAATCCATCAATTTACAAACCTTTTTAGAAATATCAAATGTCACAAAAACTATCTTTAAAAAAAAGTGTCATGAAAATCAAGAAAATGCAAAGTTTTTTTAAAAAGTTTTAGGAGTGTTTTTTGTAGTTTTATAGCAGTTTTAATATATTTTGTATACGTATATCAACCGACTTCCAAAATAACGTAGGAAAAAATTTTCTATAAAAAAAAATTTAAAAATTAAAAATCAAAAACAAAGCGGAAATCACTCTTTTTAAAAAACATTAAAATTACTGTATCAAAAAATATTTGAAAAGAGAAAACAAATATTGGCGTCGTGTTTCGCAATGACAAACGCGGCGTAAAACAAATTGAAAAAAAAAACATTTAAATTTTTGCAATTTTTTGTTGTTTTCAAAGCTCTGATATTTAAATTATTACTCTGTAAAAAAAACTTTAAATAATCTTTACAAGCATTTTTTTGTGTAAAAATGAGTCAAAGAGCAACTAACAAAAAAACTCCACATCGAACACCTTCAATTGATCCCTCAGAGAAGATTATTCTCCATCATATTTGGTATGCTTTTTATATTTTCTTTTTATTTTCTTTACTTCATTTTTTCAGCTTACGTGATGTTCCAGCTCTTGGAAAAACAATTGGTGTTTCTTCTACTGATAATCAAGATAGTGTTGTATTTGTTTGTGGTTCGAAGCTTGATTCACCTGATCAACTAATTTATGCATCTTTTAAAGAAGCTGCCAAATTTGGTTCATTTAAAAAATATTTGCATAAATTTTTAATTCCATGCTACAGTCGAAAGTGGGGACAAAAAGGGCTTACTAATATTTATAATGGAAAATCTGATTATACAATTTTGGATGAAGAATATGTAAAAGAAGTGGCTGAAGAAGAAGATGTTCAAGTTATTGAAGAAATCCATCATGGACAAAGTAAGAGACTTTTTAATTTTCAATATTTAAATTCAACGATTTTAAGATCTAATGAGTCGTAAAAGAGGTCATGAAGATGACGAAATTCAAGCTTTACCATCTGTT
This sequence comes from Panagrolaimus sp. PS1159, assembly GCA_963922195.1. Classification (NCBI taxonomy): domain Eukaryota; kingdom Metazoa; phylum Nematoda; class Chromadorea; order Rhabditida; family Panagrolaimidae; genus Panagrolaimus; species Panagrolaimus sp. PS1159. The sequence continues at coordinate 2,251,435 of CAWUHW010000016.1, read as the reverse complement.
TCAAGACAAAATACATCAGAAAATGATAATGAAGTAAGAATTCCTTCTCCAAAACGTCAACGAATGCGTGATGAAACAAATGAAAAATTTATGTTTGCTCGAAGTACGGTTTTTCTATGCTAAAATGGTTTTTAGAGTTTTGTTTTAGGTGAACCTGTTCGTATATCATCAGAATTAACACCTATTTCAATAAATACCGCACAAAGTGTTCAACCGCCATCACCATCTAACTTTACTCCAATTGCGGAAAATGATCAAAATGAACCATCTGGCTTCACTCCAATTCCAGAAGATGATGAACAACCATCACCATCTTATTCTATTCCAATTACGGAAAATGATCAACAAGAACCATCTGGATTTACTCCAAATCCAAAAGATGATGAACAACCATCACCATCTTATTCTATTCCAAATTCTTCTCATGCTTCAATTCCTTTAATGGATGCTTCCGAACTTGAAGAACAACAACAACTCGAACAAATAAAGAATACTCGTTCTTTGTTTGATTTTAGTAAAAGTGAAGAAAAATTTATTCAAGATCATATGTTTGATCCAAGTAGTAAAGAATTGGCATTGGGAGCTGCTGGAATTGATCCACACGATGTTCCTGCATGTCTTATTCAACATATGGTATGTATTTTAAAAATAACTGATAAAAATACAACACTTGTTATTTTTAGAAGCCAACATTCTTTTCAACTCCACAAAATTTGCATCATTCAAGTAAACCTATTTTAAATCAAAGTTTTGAAATTGATGATGAGCCAGAAGAGGATGATGATGGTGAAATGGATGATTCTGTTGAATTTTCTCGACCAATTACAAGAAATTCATTTTGTAGTGTAATGTAAAAGTTTCAATTTATTCACATTTTCATTCTTTTATCTATCTGTACTCAGTTCACATAAATCATATAATATTAATTTATTAGTCATCTCTTTTTCTACAAATACGTTATCCATTTACATTTTAGAAAATTTAGCTTTAATTTCCATTAATAGATATGCTCTTAGATTTTCATCTTGAACATTTTTCTCCATTTCTTCTTTAACGGCATTATATTTATCCATAAAATTTTGAGATTTCGAATTATTTTCTTTTTTACTAAAATATTCTCCAACTTCATCAGCATATTGTATCCAAACACATTTTACGCAACCAGAACCGCAACAACCTAAAGAAAAAAGATAAAAGTAATAATTTTTTTAAAAAAAAATATTACTCAGAGGATCAGGTGCTTCAGGAAATTTTGGATTTTGTGTTATCATAGGAGATTTTGTAGATGTTTCGGGTGAAGTAGCATTTGTACCAATTAGTCGTAACATAAAACATTGTTTTTGAATTAGTGAAGTGGATGCCCGGACACTTGCCGGTATCATCTAAACGTTTAACAAATACACAAAAATATAATGAGATAAATATTATGGATGCATCCATAATCCATGGATGTTTAACCATTTAATGTAGCTTTAAAAAAAGATAACACAGAAAAAATTTTATTAGATAAAGAACAACATATATATCTAAAACAATATTATACTTAAAATTTATTGAGATTTGTATGATTTTTCAAGTTGATCCATAAACCAAGGGCGACCAGAGGCCCGTTTTGTAAGAATATCGCAACCATTTTCAGTAATAAGCAAAGTTTGTTCAAACTGTGCAGAACATTTTCCATCTCGAGTTGCAGCAGACCAATTATCAGGCCACTAAAAAAAGCACAAGTTTAGAGTTGCAAAAATTATTCAAAACCTTACCATAACAGTATCATGCACTCCAATATTGATCATTGGTTCAATTGTAAATGTATGTCCTAAATTTATTGAGATTTGTATTTTGGTTTGTAAATGTATAATGAATCACCTGATTTCATAACACCACCAGTTTTATTGCCAGCGTAATGGGGTACTGTAGGACAAGTGTGGAAAACTCTACAAAAAAAATTTTTTAAAAAACAACATATAAATAGACACTGGCAGGGAACACTTTTTCCTTTCTTTTCGCTCACTTTTTTTTGGTTACAGTATGAAAAATTAAAATTTTTTTTACACATTAACTATTTAACCTACCTGACGTAATTTTTTACGCTGATTCCGAATATGCAAAATAAAATTTTTTTATGCCGGAAAAAATGCCAGATTACTGTAGCGTTATAACTACAAAAAGCAGGTTTTAACCGGTTTTAATCTAATTTTTATACTATTCGATAGAGAATTTAATTCTGATTTTAATGTATTTTTTCACTAATGAGCGAAAGTGAGCGAAAAAATAAGGCATCAAACGCAGAGCTAAAATTTGGTAAAAAACACCCAAAAAAAGGAAGAAAAAAAAGAAAGAAAAAAAGAACAAAGGAAATGCATTCTTTTTTTGCAAAAAAGGGAATAAAAAAGTGTCAAACAAAAGTGTTCCCTTCCCTTTTTTTCAACCAAAAAATTTTTCTTAGCCGAATTTTCAAATGGCAGTTTCGGTAATAAAACTTAAATTTTAAAATTTTTTGTTTTTAAATTATTTTTATTCAGGTCTGAAAATACTATAACATAGCAAAAAAAATTTTTTTCTGCATTTTCATTTTTCACTTGCCAGTGTCTACTTATAAAAATTGAAAAAAAAAACTAACTTGTTGATTCCATGTCCACAAAATGTTCGAACAACAGAAAAACCATTAGCATTAGCATGCTTTTGAATAATTTTACCAATATCACGGTATTTATTTCCAGGTTTAACTGTAAAATAATCATATAAATTTTATTCGAAACATAAAAATTAATTACCAAATTCAATAGCCTTTTGAAGGCATTCATACGTAACAGCAACCAATTTTCGATTTTCTTCTGAAACGCTGTCTCCAACAAAAAATGTTTCATTGAGATCACCACTAAAACATGAAATTAAAAGATAAAATATAAGCTAAAACTAACTGATATCCACCATGGTATACGGTAACATCAACTAAAAAAAAGTAAACATTAAAAAAGTTGTAAAAATAATAAAAAATATTACCATTGCAAAGATCACCATTTTCAAGAGGTCTCAAATCAGGTATACCATGACAAACCATTTCGTTGACAGAAGTACAACAGCTTTTTGGAAAATTATAGTAATTCAATGGTGATGGATAACATTCACGTTCAATACAAGCTTCATGGACAACACGATCAATTTCATCCGTTGTTACACCAGGGGCAATAGCCTTTGCAGCTTCATCCAAAACTTCTCTTCCAAGTCTTCCAGCAACACGCATTCCTTCAATTTCTTCATCATTTAAGACCAAAATATCTCCCTTTTTAACTCGACGTTCTTCATGTGCAATTCCACGTGGATCATCAGCATAATCTGGACGAGGAATAGAAGCAGGAACTTGACGTTTTGGTGTTTGAGGATAAGCAAATAATTTTCCAGAATATGAATAATTTGGAAATAAATTTGATAAAGCTTTTGCATCAGGAAGATTATGAACCATTTTATGGATATTCCATGTTGATTTGAAGCATTCCTATGAAGGTTTAAATTTAAGAAGAGTAACTAAAAGCAGTAACATACTTGTCCACAATAATAAGCTGCTGGAAGTTTCATTTGAACACATTTTGGACATTTAAGAACAGCATCTTTACCACAATTTGTGCAGGAATTACTCAAAGTTGGGACATTATTTTCAACTTCTGTCATTTTTGTCTAAAATGTGGAATTAATTAATCACGAGACATAAAATTTAATGATTAGCCAAAGGCAAAAAATAAAACGTTTTGCAGCATTCTTTTTTTTTTTCAAAAGTTGTAAACGTTTTTTCGGAAGACATTTTGCCAAAAAAATTCAAATTTCCGAAAAAGTTTGTATTTGAAAAAAAGCAAAATGTTTAAAAAAATTTAAATTGTTGAAATTTGATTAACAACGAAAAAAATGGATATCAGTATTATTGAACTTGATATTAGTGAACCTGGACCATCTACAATTACAACAACTGCAACAGAAGAAGTTGAAAAAGACGATGATAAACAACAACCAAAAAGAAAGCGTCGAGCAAAAGAAGAAATTGAAGCAGAAAAGGTAATATTAAATTTTATAGTGTATGTACTTTAAAATCTTATTTATTTAGATGGAAAAAGAAGTAAAACGAATTCGTCGAGAAATGAATTCAGCAAAAAATTCAAAATGTGAACAATTTCTTTTTTGTTATGTTGATCGATCCGTTTGTTTGCTGGATGATTCAATTGAACAAGAATTAAAGAATCGATTTGTTGAACGCGCTGTTCCAGATCAGCTTGCATTTGTTGATGGTGAATATGGATTTGGAAAAGTAATATGGAAGCGAAAAAGAATTGATGCAATTATTGAAGAAGGAAAAGTTAAATCTTTACAAACTATGGATCCTGAAGGCTGTTTCATTCATGTTCTTGAAGGTGGTGCCTTTAATCAATTGATTAAAAAGAATGAATTTCAAAAATTTGTTGAAAATGTTTCAAAAGAACATAAACATTGTCGATCATTACCAAATATTGTTGTCTTTGGACAAGGTGGTGCACATACAACACAAGTTTGTTTCTACTTTGTTTATTAAACTACAGTAAGCTTGTTTTTAGACAACAACATTATCATTAAAATCATTTGAACATTACCGAAATCAAGTGAGATATTGTAAAACTGCAACTGATTTTAGCTATCTTGTTGCACAACTTCATCGAGCAATTGCAAAATCTGAAAAGCGTATGGCTCAAGATGATACGGTACCAATTATAGAAATGGAAAAAGGTATCCGGGATGGAATAAAAGCTGATTTACGTCTAGATTGGTGGACAAGAATGTTAAGTCATGTTCATCGGTTAAGTGAAGAACAAAAGCGTGCAATTGTTTTACGATGGCCTGATCCATTTATTTTTATGAATGATTTAATTCAAAAGGAACCTGATGAAGCAATTAAATCAATTGCAGATATTGTTGGAGGAAATAATCGACGAATTGGTCCAGCTATTGCAAAAACTATTTACACATTTTTAACTTCAAAAGATGGCGAAGATGTTATTGTTGAATAATTTTATGCTAACTTTTTTTTGTAATGTTTCTTTTTGCATTCCGTTTTTAAAGTTAATCTGTTTTTTTTCATGTTTCTTTTTTGAAGTTATTGTATTGTGTGTTATTCCTTTTTTTTAATAAAAATTGATGTTTATAAACAAGGATAAAACATGTGAACAAAAAAAGCTTTAAAGCACTGGTATAAAAAATAGGTTAAAAGAAAGTAAACTTATTCATCTTCTTCTTCAGCTACATCTTCTTCTTCAGCTACATTCTCTGCTGCATCTTCTTCTTCGGCAACAACTTCTTCTTCAGTATGGATTTCTTCATCTTCTTGTTGTTGACGACGACGAGCATTTCCACGAATTTCAACTGCACGATTATAAGTTTCAGGTAAATCAGCATCAAATTCAAGATCTTCCAATGTATCATTATCATATTTATTACTGCAACGATTTCCACCAGGACATGATACCGCTGTATTCTTTGATAAAGTAATCATCCTATAAAATATTTACTTTACAAATGTATGATAGATTCAAAACAAAAACATACTTAAATAAACATGTATTATGAATTGAGCCTTCACATGTTTCACAAGTATGTGAAAATCTTTGAACAATAATAAGAAGTGAACAAACAGGACATTGTGGAATATCATAATTATTTGCTCGTAAACGTGGTTCCAATTCCAAAACAGATTTTGAAGAAAAGATAAAAGAATTGTATTTTTGAAGCTGAAATTTGTATGTTACCGTAGTTAGCTAACTAAATAACAAGCAAACCTTCACAAGAATATTATCTTCAACAAGTTTTTTTAGAAATGCTTCAGCAAGAATTGGACGTTTACGCCCATCAAATTGAACATTAATTGCTTCAACACCATGTAATTCACCTCGATGTGTTGCATCAACAAACATAAGATTAAACCATTTTTGAAAAAGTTCTAATTCATCTGGAGTAAAAATTTTGGTAAATTTCCCACCTGATGAAGTTGAATACTGAAAAAAGGACAGATTATTTTCAAAATAATTAAATTTTAAATTACCAAAGTTAAAAATTGTTCATCAGGGAATCGATAATCTGTTGCAATTGTAACTTTAAGTTCCATTGGTTCAATAACAGCATTAATACTTTTAATAAGAGCTTTTGAGAGTGTTTTAATAGTACATTGTTCAGGAATACCTGTAAAGATCACTTGAATGTAATAAATATGTATAAAAACTAACTTGTTGGAGTTAAAGCTGCATCACAAATTGCTTGAAAAACTTCAACAATTTTTGAAAGCTAAAAATATGAATCATTAAAAATTGTATTTTATTGTTAAATGATGTTTTTACCCGTATTCCACCAGTTTGACAAATTAATTGAAGAAGAACTTTATGCGGATTTCCATGCTTTTCAGCAACATGTAATAAACTCTTCATTATTGTACAAAAAAACAAATTAAAAAACAGTTAACAAATAACAATTTTTTTAAAAACAAAAGCTTGTAAAAAAGTTTTGTTTCAAATTTTTTGTTTGCGGCAAATAAAAGTTTCGTGTTAAAACCATTTTAAAGTTTGATTTGTATAACAATTTTTTAACGTTACTGTAAAAGTGGTTTTTAATCATAATAACAACATTTTTTTGCTGGTATCTTATCTGTTGTTGTTTTTCTTTTCTCTCTAAATAAAATCAACAAAAGCAACCACTTCAATTTTTTTTGATCAAACAAAAATGTTGTTGTTTTTTTCGTTTTTTCTTTTAACAGAAAATGCAAAAATTCTTATTTATAATCCAGAATATGAATTTTCAAAAAGTCATCGAAATTTTCATGGTTCTTTAGCTGATTTATTAGCAGATGCTGGACATGAAGTGGTAAAAAATTAGTCAAAAATATTTTTAATTTATTTTTAAATTTTTGATAATGTATCAACCTTTGACTGATAATGATACATCTTTTACGGGATCTAATAATCCAAAAGTCAAAATTATTTCTAAAAAGTTCAATACAAAAGTTGCATTAAATTATAAAGAATTTCAAAAAAATGTTTGGAATTTTGATCCCGCAAATTTTGGAACAGTGATTTTTTTTGTTTTTGTTGTAGTAGCTTTTGAAAAAAATTTCAGGGAATGCTTTCAACAATCACTAAAATATTTGATGAAATTTGTGAAAGTTTGTACTTTTTAAATTTTTACAGAAACATAAAAATATTTTAAGAACAATTAAGAGATTCAAAAATTTTATTGGAATTAAAATCAGAAAATTATGATCTTGGGTTTGCAGAATATTGGGAATCTTGTGGTTTTGGAATTTTTGAACAAATTGGCCTTGAAAAACGGATAACAATTTTTGCTGCAATGATTCATGATCAATTACCTGGAAGAGCTGGAATTCCAAAACTTCCATTTTTTATACCATGTTTGTTTTTCTACATCCTTATCAGTGATATGTTATCATTAAAAAAATAATTTCAGCAATGATGACAGGATTTACATCAAATATGACTTTTATTGAAAGATTTAAAAATCATATATCTTATTTAATCTCAGAGTTTTGGTTGCATAGATTTTCTTTAAGCACATATGATCTTGTTGATGTTATGAAAAAAATTACTGGAAAAGAGTTTCATGCTTCTGTAATTTATAATGTATTTTTGTAAAACTTTTATTTTAATGTTTAGCAAAAAGCAACGGAATCTTCATTCGTTTTTATAAATGCCGAAGAACATTTTGAAATTCCACGTCCGATTTCGCATAAATTTATTTATATTGGCGGATTTAATTGGAATAATGAAAAGCCATTAAATGAAGTAAAAATTTTTTCAAATAAAAACAAATAATTTATTATAAATTGTAGAAATATGAAAAATTATTAAACTTCAAAAAGAATGGCGTAATTTTTGTTTCATTTGGTTCAATTGCAAAATGTTCGCAAATGCCGGAAAAAATGAAAAGCTCATTGTTGAATGCATTTTCAAAATTTCCAGATTATCTTTTCATTTGGAAACATGATACTTTTAATGATACTTTTGATAAAATAGTGAAACATGTTTATTATGAAAATTGGTTTCTTCAAAAGGAATTATTAGGTACATAAATCTACCGTAACCCAATTTAAAACAGTTTTTTATATTTTAGCCCATCCAAAAGTGGCTAAAATAATTACACATGGCGGATTAAATTCTGTAATTGAAATTGGGCATTCTGGAAAGCCAGCATTTGGAATTCCAATTTTTGCAGATCAATAAAAAAATGTTGGATTATTTAAATTTCGAAAAATTGGAATCGTTTTGGATAAAAATAAATTTAATCAAAAAACAATGGAAAATGCTTTAAATGAAATTCTTTTCAATAAAACATAGTGAAAATGAAGCAAAAAAATTGTCTGAAATGATGGCAGAAAAACCAATGCCCGCAAAAGAAAGAATTTTAAAATATACAGAATTTGCAGCAAAATTTGGAAATGTTCAAAATTTAGATTTATTTGGAAAAGATTTAGGAATAATTGAATTTTATAATGTTGATATTTGGGCGGTTTTTCTGATAATAATTGTTGCATTTCCACTGTTGATTACAATTTTAATGTTCAAGGTTTTAAAATATTTTTTGTCACATTTAAAGGTTAAAAAAGAATAAACTACACAGAAAAAAAGGTCTTTTCGGTAGAGTTACGGAAAGACTTTTTTCTGTGTAAATAAATTTTATACAAATTAGAAAATGGTTTTGAAATTATATAACGTCGTTTTGTTTATTATTTGAAAATACACATCGTTATTAAAAAACAAAGTTTAAAAATTGGTTTTAAAAATATTACTTTACACGATCATGACGGGCATTATTTGTCTTTAAAAAACGGTGTAAAAGCAAAATTGATTAATCAGTAACACTTCAAAATTTTTATTTAAACTTTCTTCAAACTTCACAAAAAATGAAAAAATATCAATTTTAAAAAACAACCATCAAAATTTTTGAAATCAGAAACCATCGACAGCGAAACAAATGTTTCCAAATAAGCAAAAATGGTCAGCCAGCCGGCTGGAGAGCAAAGCAGCCGATCAATCATTTTTAATGAAAAGGGTTTTTTGAAAAAAAAAACTATTCGACGGCAATATATGTGGTTGTAAAAAAAGAAGAAAAATTATAAAACGAACGCAAAAAAAGTGAGAGCCAAGCAGGCGATCATTTATTTTTACAACCACCTGCTTCTAAAAAAATTTCTTATTTTTTTTAGAAGCAGGTGGTGCCGGTGTTTGTTGTCGGCAGAATTCATTTGATCTTTAATACTTTCCCAAAGAGATTATAATTTTTTGGATAGCCATTGGCACGTAATACTTTCACAAATTCGTTACTAGTTCAATATCTACAATTTAAGACCATTTTCGAGCAAAAAATCGAAAAACACTTCGCGTACTTCCCTTGTAAGATTTGTTTGTCAAATCAGTCTAGTCAGAAGCTCTCGGAATAAAACATCAAATAATTTTATTCCTTATTTCTCTAAAGCTGAATCCATTTCAAAACTCAATTGATAAATTAGTTGAATGAAATCACAATTTTGCAGCTTGTTAAATTTTGTTTTCAAGGCTTTTGGCAGATTTACCGTTATTTCATCTTCATTCTCAGATTCTGGGTTGAAACGCATATTCATTTGTAAGGTGATGTAAATAAATAAAATAAGAAAAGAAATTTAAAAAATGCTTAAATTTTTAGTTGCATAAAAAATTCCTTATTTCAAACAAAATATTTCCCAACTTTCTTTGAAATTTGAATTTTCAGTGCAGACTCAAAATATTCATATTTTTAATTTTTAACAAATTTTGTATCCTTTTTTTTCGCTCATATTTTTTAATAACGATAACTGTTATGTTTTGAATTGTTTTGGTTTTTTTTCAAACCTTTCCATTTATTTTAAAATAAGAAAAATATTCCTTTTGTGTTTTTTTGCAAAAAAATGAACTTTAGTTTTTTGCTACAGTAATTTTCTTTCAAAAAAGGATCCGTTTTTTCATTTTCTTTTTTCCATTGAATAAAATTAACACTGTAAAAAATGAAAATTTTGTTTCGGCAATATGTTTATTGTTTACGATTTGGTTTTTTGCCCTTTAAGACAAAAAACAAGTGTTTTTGCAGCAAATTTCTTTGTTTAAATGCGCAAAGTCAACTTTTTTTTTAAAATTATCATTTTCCAGGCTGGCAAATAATATTTTTAGAAATATAACCATTAATCTTTAACTTTTTTCTTCTTCAGAAAAAGAAATAGTAAATATTTCGTCACTCTGCCTTTTTTTAAAAACTGACGGTCAAAAAATTACTGTATATCATTGAAAAACAGTTGAAAAAAATTGAGATTTAGGCGAAAAAAATTCTAAATAATTACTTCCAAAACTCCATTCTTCAAGATACTTTAATTTTTTACATTTTTTAAATTTAAATTTTTTTTAGAACTTTTTTCATTGCTTTTTAAAATTTACGTAATTTTAGGCATATTGCAGAAATTTTTAAAGACTTATTACAATTAAAAGGTTTTGCAGTTTTTTGGAAGTTAAAATGTTTAAAACTGTAAATTTTTTCAAACAATATTTTGCTTCTCCATTTTTGGATCTTTTTCATTAAAAGAAATAATGGAACCAGACATATGACATTTGTGTAAAATCAGGCTTGCGCATTTGAAAAAATAAAGTTGTTTCAAAAGAAAAATTTTTTTTGAATTTTGAAAGGGCAAAAAATCGAGTCGTAAACAACAAACACATTGCCGAATGAAAAATTACATTCAACTTTTTCTTCTTTTTTTTTGCTTTGCGTTTTTTGTTCAACTAAAAAACGGGGATGGAATACAACTCTTTTTTATACTGTAGAAAAAACTATGTATAATATATTGGTTTCTCTTGCAGAAGGATTCGGAAAAATAAAAAAAGGTACTTTTTTGAGCAAAATTTTTTCCACTTCCAATTGCAAGAAATTTTTTTGCTTGATTTCGCAACCATCCATTTAGATCCGATTCATCTTTGATTGAATCAAAAATCGATAGCAATCGTATTGTTGTTAAACCCAGAGGTGTAAAAAGCGGCCGGCCTCGTTAAATCAAAAAATTTTTCTACACTAAAATTTTTTTTCTAACATTCAAAATATAGGGTTTTTCTGTGTTATAGTAATTTATTTAAGAAATTTTAACTAATTTTTCTCCGTTTTTTTCCCTTAAATCCCTTTGCAATTTTTTTAGTCTTTTTTTGTTTTTTCGGCCGGCCGGCCGGCCCCAGTTTACTCTGCTTAAACCGTACTTTTTGTTTTATCGGAAAATACGATTTTAAATTATTTCTCTTTCTTCTTTTTGTACCCTTTAAAAGCGGGAATGGATTTAAATTTTACATTTAACAATTTTTTTCTCAAAAATCTGTTGCGCCTACCGTTTTTTGTTTAAAAAAATTAAATAGGACGCGATAAAACAATTTTTAACGGTTAAATGGTTTCCATTAACGGTTTTTTTTTTCATTATTTGCATTTTGACAGAAAATGAATTTTATAAATGAAAACGTATATGTTATGTTTAACCGGAAAGCATATTCGACATTTCTTTAAAAGTATTTGCACCATAACTTTTCTTTTTTGCTAACTAGACTATTGACAAAAGGAGAGGTTTATAAAATAAGTATGTCACTGAATAACAATCAACAAAAACCGTCAACAAAAACAATCGAGAAAACTTTTCATATCAACAAATTTGAAGAATCAACGACAACCACGAAAAATTTTAAAACCCCTTTTACACATGTTATTAACAAAAAAATTATAATAATCAAAATCGAGGGATCTTATGACCATTTAATCAACAGAAAAATCAACAAAAATTAGGGAAAAATTAACCAAAAAATCAAAAAAAAATCTTTTAAATCATTCGTTTTTGCGAAAGAATAATTTTTGTGGATTCTGTTGATAGAATCTGCAAAAATTATTCTATTAATAGGATTAAAAAATTAAGCTAAAAAACGATTGTTTTTTAGCTTCTTTTTTAAATTTTCAACGGCGCGTTAAAATTGCGTTATTAATTTTGCGGTTAATTATTTATTAATACATTTATTTTTTTGTCAAGTTTATTATAAAAATTTGTTTCAGATGGCAACAAATATAAATTGCTTTTTCTTAAATGATAATCCAGAATCGGTTACTGCTTATAATTTTCAAACCGTACATGACAATCAATACTCAAATTTAAATTTGAATCAAAACTTAAAATGTTTGGATGTATTTCCAATCCAATCAAATAGCAAATCATATAAAAATAAAAATTGTGGTAAACCCATATTGTTGCAGTCCCAAAAAATTCAGTTTTGCCAAAATAATTTTTTGATAAAATGTAAAAAGGGCTATGGCAATAAATGTAGTTTTCTTTGTTTATAAAAAAGTGAATTTTTTTTGTTAATTAGTCTCAACTTTAAAAACTAAAATAAATATTAGGGACTGCAGCAACCTTAAAACTACCAGGATCTTCAGTATCTGATAATATTGAAAGAAGAGAAAATCCATTAAATTTAAATAAACCTTCAAAGATCTTTAATTTTTCAAATTTTATTAATGATAAAACTGAAAATGAAGAATTTAAAAAGCCATGGAAAACAAATAGTTATTCAAATACCACCAATAAAAGCACCCTTTCTCTTCATATTGCCGCTTATGAAAATTCAGTTGAAGCAGATTCATTTAATGGTAGTAAAAATAAAGATTGGCAAAAAGGAAAATCTGATTCAATTAGAAATGAAAAGCAAATTTTTACTGCTGGAACATTTGTTATTCAAGTAATATTATAATAATGTTCATAAAGATGAATTATTCATTTAATTTTTATAGAATTCATTTGAATTTCCAAGGCAAAGAAATGAATGTACCAAAGTACCGGAAGTATCAAAATTTAAAGCATCCCAACGATTATTCAATCCAAATGAAGCAACAAAGAATGGTTAAAAATTTTGTTTTTGCTTCAGTTTATACAACATTAGCTTTACAAAGTCGCTTAAAAATTTCTTTCTTTTGAGAATTGTCCATAACTTTTTAAAAAATTCTCAAAAAGAGAAATTAATTTTTTTAAATAAAAAAATAGTGTGTTTTTTTCAGAGACTTCGACAATCCCTTTAGATAGACCATTTAGTGAAAAAGGGTTGCAAAAGTTTTAAATTTTTTCCTACGGTCTTGCGCAAGTTTAATTTGAACAAAAATACATCTTTTGTTGCTATCATAAACCATAAATTTTTTTCCGAAAATCTGCGCTCTCATTTTTTTAGTTGACTTTTATTTTTGTCTGACTCGGTTCAAAAAAGTGAACTCAGTTCGATGTGTTTCGCGATTTATTTTTCTTCTTAAAACATTTTATTCTAGCAGCAATTATGAATTCACAACTTAACTATTATTCTGCTCAAATGGGTAATGATCAATACCAAATTTTCAAAGCTCAACAATTTGTAGATGGATTATTTGATGTCATTTTTAATGTTGCAGGAAAAGTATTATTTTTACACTATTTCCACTTTTCTATCATTAAATATATAAGCCATTTTTTCTTATTTTCGATCATTTTTTAAAAATTTAAGGTTTAGAAAAAAAATTTGTCATGGATTTCGCTAAATGATATACCAAAAGTGGACAAAAATGATCACATCCAATACGAAAAATGTTCAGAAAGTCAATGCCCATCGATTTGATAAATAATTTTGTGATTTTTTGATGAAATATATTTTTTCACCTTACATGCCTGACATCATTCGTAACGTGCGAATGATGTCAAATGAACGTTTCCTGAGTTAATATATGACCTCGATTTAGTATATGGGCCAAGAATTAGCCAAATCCGTGACAAAAATTTTATTTCTAAAACTAAAATTTTTTAAAAAATGATCGAAAATAAGTAAAAATGGCTTATGTATAACTTTTAGAAAGTTTATGCTCATAGATTGATTCTTGGTTCAGCATCAACAACTTTTCAATCTATGTTCTCTGATCGATGGAATCCTGATAAAAAAGTTATTCACACAATCAATATTCATGAATATTCTTATGAAATTTTTTATGGATTCGTACGTTATTTGTACACGGGAACTGATATCACCTTGAATGATGAAAATCTTTTTAAATATGCTGAACTTGCTGAATATTATAACGTTGTTCCTCTTCAAGAATATTGTTTCACATATTTGCGACTTGCTGAATATGATGCTGCTCATTTCGTTGATTTTGCTGAACATTTTTTTGATCATCCAACTTATTCTCAAGCTTTTCAAAGCGGATTAATGAAACAATATCCTAAATGGTTAGATACTCCAAAATTTTTATATGCTGGCAAAGAACTTGTTTCGGCAATTCTTGATTCTGATCGTCCATATAAGCATGAAGAACATCTTTTTCGAATTGTTGGTTTTTTTAATATTCATGGTGGTTAGAACTGTAATGTATTATAGGTATATAAATGGGCTAGAAAAAATGCTGAAAATTTGCATGAAGAATATGTATATCATTTTATGAATATTGATGATGATGACTGTCAAATTATTGAAGACAGTGGTTTAAGGTGTAAAAGTACTTCTTCCTCTCCTATTTACAAACTTGATGATGGAAGCGATGATGAAATGAATGTTGTCAGCAATGATGGAAAGCCTAATCCTAAACTCGTTGATAGCAATGAAGGTGTACTTGTTACAAAGAATGATACTGTTGTAATTCATGATACTGATGAATGCAATATTAATGATGTTTCTATAATTTCTGAAAGTGATGAAGGTTTATTAACTGATACTGATGAAGAAATGGATATTGATATCAATGGTGGAAAGAATAATAATACAAATACTGGTAAACTCGGTGATAGCAATAAAAGCGTTCTTCTTACAAAATATTACAATGGTGTAGTTCCTGATAAAGGCAGCATTCGGGGTATTGATAGCAATGGTGGAAAGACTAATCATAAACTTGGTGATAGCAATAAAAGCGTAATTCTTACAAATAAAGATGTTGTAATTCGTGACAGTATTAAAGCCAAGATTCGTGATACTGATTATGGTGTGATCTCTGAAAGTGATGATGGAATGCTTCCGGATACCGACGAAGAAGAAGATGACTGTGTTATCCTTGATGAAATTAATCCTCGAAAACCAAAGATTCCAACTTTTGATGAATTACTTTTGAATGAATTAAGAGATCTTTTACCAAAGTTTCATTTTTATGCCATGGGAAAGGAATTTATTTCTTCATTTGGTTGGTTTCATTTTTTCTTTCGGGGGTTTTATACTGTACAAGGGTGTTTGGAATAATAGAGGCTTGAGATTTAAAGGCTAAATTGATTTTTTAAATGCCATTTAGAACTCATTTTTTTCCAAATTCAAAAAAAAGGAAGAAAAAAAAGTTAAATTTTAAGCTACAGACATGAAACTTTCAGGATAGGCTAAAATGCGGTTGAAAAGAACGAAAATCAAATCTGTTTTTGTTCAAAGTGCTTCAGGGGCTTTATGCAAATATTCCGAAACTAAAATTTGCACAATTTTAAAAAAAAATTTTATGGCTGCAATATGTTCCCCTAGCATTCTATCGTTTGATATACAATTTGACTCACTTTATGCCATCAAGTTGAAATTTGCCATAACGAGATTCGGCCTGAATCTCGAAAATTTAAAAAAAAATTTTTTTCAAGATTTTTGATTTTCCCCAAATATTTTTCCTTAAAAAAGTAATCCTTAAACAAAAATCCCAAAAGAAACTGATAAAAGGCCACGCTAAACAAGATGGTTTTGAGCTAAGCTACTGCTGTAATAAAATAGTTTATTTAATTATTGCTAAATTTTCATTTTGTTCATTGCTGTCGGCACCATCAAATTACTGTAATCCATTTGATTTGGATACTGTATTAGCAGCTTTAGAAACGACATGTTTTGTGCTTTTGATTTAAATTTGGTGTACTGTAATTATGTGTTTTTTTTTAGTTCGAAAAGGATTAAGCTCTGTTTTAACTTTTGGTCAAATAACGAAAATTCTTTCTAATTCAAAAAAGTTCCAAGGTAATATTATTATTTTATAAAACATTTATAACCGTTTTTTTTTGCAGTTGAAGTCACTGATTGTAATGGAAAGAAAGCACATGGAATTTTATTTGATCAACATTTCGTCGTTGATGAAATCAAAAAGTTAAAGAATATTCGATCTCGTGGTTCCGTTTGGGATATCTCTCCACAATTTGTCAAATCAAACAAATTCAAATTTACAACTGGTAGCAAAATGCCTTGTAATTTGGTCCCTGGAGGTGAAGTATATAACTTACAAATTTTACGTAAAACTGGTTATCTTGGTCTTGCAAAATGTGTTTACAATGATTTTCTCATTGCAAAGCTTACGGCTGAAGAAGGATTTAAGAGCAATAATTGCGTTATCCGGATTGTTTAAGTTGTTGTTTTTTATTATTTATTTTCCAAGCTTTTTTATAAGCCATTTTTTCTAATTTTCGACCATTTTTTAAAAATTTTGGGTTTAGAAAAAAAAATTGTCATGGATTTCGCTAAATGATATACCAAAAGTGGACAAAAATGATCACATCCAATACGAAAAATGTTCAGAAAGTCAATGCCCATCGATTTGATAAATAATTTTGTGATTTTTTGATGAAATATATTTTTTCACCTTATATACCTTACATCATTTGTACAGTACGAATGATGTTAAATGAACGTTTTCTGAGGTAAAAGTCGTGATCTACGACCTCGATTTAGTATACGGGCCAAAAATTAGCCAAATCCGTGACAAAAATTTTTTTTTTATAATTCAAGCGGTTGGTCGAAAATAAGAAAAAATGGCTTTTATATTTTTCTTTTTTATTTGTTTTTTTTTCAAATTCCTGTAATAAATTTGTTATTTTTATTTTAATTAAAAGAAAGGAAAAGTGATTTGCAATTATTTTTATACTTCTTTTGCTAATTTTCTTCTGAAAAAACTATAGCAGCAAAAATTCTCCAATAAGTTTTTTGTTGAACAATCTTTAGAAATTCGTGTTATAGGGGCAATGGAAGCGGAATGCACATATTCGAGAACATTTTTTTTGCAAAACTTTGTCCATCAGAAAATGGAATAAATTTGATCCATTTTATCGGTGGACGTTTTTCATTAGTGAACTATATAAAACTTCTTCATGATAAACTATAAATAGAAATAAAATTAATAACTTCGTTGCATAATAATGCACCGGAAATATTAAAATTAAATTTGAACTTTTTAAATAAATGTAACGCATTCCACTTTCTTTTATTTTTAACTTTAAAAGAAAAGAAGATAATCCAACAAAGGGATAATAGTATAAACATTTGTATTTTCTTATTTTTGGAAAATTTTCATTTTTTTGTTGTTCATTAATGAATGAACTTTTGTTCCAAAGATTTTTTTCATTGACGCTATTTTATCCGCTTTTGTAAATTTACAAAAAACTCCAAATCAGCTTAATTTAATCTTTCCCCCTTTTAACCAAGAAAATTCTCATTCAGTTTTGCATCTTTTTAAAAAGCTTTTTCGCCCCCTTTTTTTTAACATTATTTAAAAATTATTTTTCAAATTCTTTGAATACAATAATTTTCTCCAAAAATAGCAAAAAAAGTATGTTTACAAAAAACATAAAAAATACAAAAATCTTTATTTATTTCGTTCATTTTTTTCAGAAAATATACGTAAATAATTCAAAAATTAAATGTTATACAATCAAAAAAATTACAATCAAATAAACTTTTGTTAAAAATAATAATAAATAAATTTTAGTAAAAAAGAATTTGATAAAAAAAATCCCGAATTAAATTCTTTTTTTTGTGCAAGTGTGGCTTTCAAAGAAAAATGATATTTAATATTTTTTTAAAAAGAAACAATATAAAATGACAAAAAGGAATGTATCGAAATAAGAGGTAATAATTTTTAAAAACATAAAATTTTGAGATTTAAAATAAAAAAATTAAGCAAAAAATGCCAAAAATAAAAGTATCATAAAAGTTTATACTGCACAAAAAAGGTTTAAGTAAGTTTCAAAGAATGATGACACAAAAAATAGTGGAGTAGCACCAAATAAAAAATACATTTTGTAAAAAAAGACTATTAAAGGAGCTACTTTGCTTAAGCTTAAGTAACAAAAATTAAAAAAGCTAAAAAATGTCATTGCAATTTTTAAATTTGATTTAAAAGTGTAATACAAAGAACGGCTTTTTTTCAACGACTAAAAGTTGTTGTGGTTTCTAAGGGTTGTTGCTTTTTAAGTGATTCAAGGGTTGCATAAACGGTATCAATTTTAGCAGGCTTTGAATCTTTTGTTTGAAAGATTGATCGAATTGATGGAACTGACCAATTAACTTCTAAATTTTGATCTAACACAATTTCAGCTGCAGTCTTTTTTGGTGGCCGATATGGTGTTGTTGAAGGGGAAGATTTTCGATCCAAAGAATTCTGAGAATAAATTGCTGCTTCACGAGTTAGCGGGACACGTGAAAGAACTTTTGAAGGTTGGCTTCGATCAAGACTCCCATGATTTGCAGATGCTGGAAGTCTTTGAGTTCGATGTAAAGGGGTTAGCACTGTTGAAGTTGTTGTTGTTGTTGTTGTGGATGGAGATTTCGGGGATAATCCAAGTGTATCAGATTTTGTTAAAAGTGGTCTTTTAATATTTGATTTTGGTGATTGTAAAATTACTGGAACAGTTTTCGTAACTGCTTGATTTCGTGACGATGGATAATTATATGATGATCCACCCGATGAGGATGAAGAAGAAAGTGATGAAACATATGGTGAGCCACCAATTGAAGATAATGACATTCTTCCCTCTAAACTGCTAACATTTGAAAATTTTCCTGAATAATCACTGCTTGCTTTTGAAGATGAATACCCGTTTGAATCCGTTCGACCAATTAAAGTTTTTGTTGAATCAGTTGATTCTTTTTTTCGATGTGAAATTATAATATCTGATACACGAAGATCATCAACATTTGGAATTGTTTCAGAAGGACCCAATCGAACAACTCGAATTTCTTCATCCAATGCTGGAGGTTCTTCATTATCTTGAGACGAAATTGAAGATTGTGTTGAAACAACTTGCCGAAAAGCTTCTTGTCGAGTAAGCCTTGAAGCATTTGCGGCAGTATCCGCAGATAAATGAGATTTCCATTGATATCGATGTGGAAAAGTATAGACATCACTATTCTCCCGAGATAATACTGGCGTCCTTTCTTTTGATGATTCTGGAGATGGAATTGTTTCAATTTCTTCAATTCTTGGTCCACCATGATGTTGATGATGGTCATCATCCATTGATGATTCACTAATTGGTGAATCAAATAGCGCAGAATCTGGAGATATCGATGAACGAGCTAATAAATCTCCAGGTTCATCGGTACTTAATCCAGAATCTGTTGATTGATGTAAACGTAGAACTTGTGTTTGAGAATGTGTAGAATTTGAAAATATTGATGTTGAACTTTCATTTTCAAATTTATCAAATAATTCTGGAGCATTATTTATTAAATATATGGCAAGATCAGGAACACGTCGAGCAGAATCAACAATATCTAAAAAAATTTAAATTGTTTGTTTTTGAAAACAACAGTAATGATTTAAGCTTACTTGGATTTTCAAGTAAAGAAGGTGCAATACAAACTCCCAAAGAATTTACACTCATTTTTGAAAGATATTCATTTGCAGCAATTTTTCTTAAAAGTTTTAAAATACTTTTTAAAAGTACTGTATGACATTGTGGAAGAAGTTTTAACAAATTTTTACATAAATGCATTTTTCTGGCTTCATTAAATTCTTCACAAACTTCAATCCATAAATGATAATTACCAGAAAGAAGTAATTGTCCAGGAATTGATCGAAGGTATTCCTAAAAAATATTTTTGGTAATCGAAATTTTCCGTGTTAGGACTATTTTTTACCTTTAAAAGTGAAGCAGTTACATGTGCATTAAATTGATGAAAATCTGGAACTTGTCCGTTATCTAATTGAGTTTTAAGTAATCGAACGGTTGCTTGTTTAGGAGATTTTCTCATTATTCCTTCAACTTCACATCCATGAATCATTAAATGATCAATCATTGTTAGAACAGGTTGTGGGGGCATTGAACCTTCAAGTTCTTTACCAAATAATCTTTTATTTTCTGATCGACTTAATACTTTTCTAAAAAGAAATATTGAATATTGAATATCGTTACACCTTTAAAAAATACGTACAAAACTTGACTCATTAATGTCATAGCTGTTGAAGGTCGTGAACTTGTTGCAGCTTTTAAAACTAGCCGACAATGCACCAATGGACATGTATCCAAATGTGCCATTTGTGTTTCACTTATTTGTATACCAGTTGATAAAATATGTTCAATTAAAATTGCATAAATATTTTCAATACCATGTAATTGTTGAGATTGTACACTTCCACTATTATTATTATTACCAGAATTTGTTTCAAAATTTAGTTCATATAGCAGCGGATCAGTTGGAGTTAAATCAAGTCCTCGAATTAAATCCAACAATAAATCTGATGCAGTTTGACCGTTTTGAATTTCTTTTTTAATATTCTACAAAAGAAATGAAAAAAGATTAGAAAAAATGAATGAGCGAAAAAAAGGCTTTTGTAAATCTCTCTTTTCTCTCACTCGCTTTTAACAAGAAAAACCTAAACAAATTCAATACTTTTTTTTCATTCTTACTTTTCTTTTTTTCTCCCCCTCGATCTCTCACATCTTGAACAAAAAAAAAGAGCTCAGATAGGTTATTTGACAAGTCAAAAAAATAAAAGAAATAAAAAGACAAGCATATATCTATCTCTGGTACCTTACTTACTTACTTATTTACTAGCTACTACTCTATTCATTCCTTTGTAAAACACAACTACAAAAAAAAAGGTTAAAAAAACACAAGTACAAAAGCAGAGCAAAAAAAAGTAAGAAAACACACAAAAACTTTTTTTTAACGTGATCTCTTAAAATTTTTTTGTGTTTCTTTTGTGTATTCTTTCATTTTTCCCGCCTCCCACATTTTTTTAAACCAAAAAAATTATGAATGAAAAATTTTTTTTCGCGCAATTTTTTTTGTTCAAAAAAATATATTTCGAGACTTTTGTGTGTGTTTTTTGTGGTGTTTTTGAGTGAGTTAAATATCTTAGTACCCATCTTTTTCATTTTTTTTTGTATTTTTGCTTTAAAAAATCAAAGGTGAAAAAAAGGGGGAATTTTTGGGGAGGTGGTTTATTTTCCCCTGTTTTATGCTTTTTTGAGGTAGCTTAAAAGCCTTCTTATCGCTAATATCTTTTTTATATCAAAAATCTGATTAGTTCTTTCATTTCTTACGTAAAAGAAATATTTTTTTGTATTTTTTATAAATTTTTTATAGAAAAATAATTAAAAAGTAGTTTTTTTAAATTAAAGAACACAAAACACTTGAAAAAAGAAAAAATTTGCTGCTGCAAAAAAAGATTTTTTTTCAAAAATAAATATTGGAACACTTTTGAGTCGGATTTTTTTAGACATTTTTTGCAAAATTTTTTATCCTTGAATTGATTTCAAAGATCCACGCGATGAAGCATAAAATTAGAAAGAAAAAATCTCGAGACTCAACTCTTCAAAAACAAATTTTTTAGAAAAAAAATCCTTTGCGTGAAAGGTTGATTTTTGATAAATATACATTTCATTTTCGTGCTTAAAAAAGATTCTTAGAAAACGAAACATTTTCAAAATTTGATCAAAAATTACTTTTTTATGTGATTCTTTTTCTTGTGTTGATTTCAAAGATCCACGTGATGATTGTATGCTCTCTCTCAAGAATTGTTTTATTTAAGAACTACAAGATAAAATTTTCCAGGGGTTGTCTTAAAACGAAAACAAAATAATGTAAAAAATCCGGTCCAAAAATTTCTTTTGAAAAACAAAATATGGGTGAGTGGGAATGTAATTCTCAAAGGGAAATTTCAAAAGCTACAAAACAAATTTAGCCTACAAAGAAACAATTCCGGGGGTTATCCTACAACGAAAAAATGATTTCAAAATTCACTCCAAAACAAAACACAAATTAAACTTTTTAAAAATGAAAGGTTAAAAATTGATTCATTTCCAAAAAAGAGTATAAAAATTTTTAACTCAAAATTTAAAAATGAAGACTAAAAAACGGGAGTCAAAAATAAAAAAGAAGAAAAGTGCTTACCTGTTGTCTTCCTTCAATTTTAATCGCAACGCTTACAGTTGTTGATTTTTCTTTGAATCGACGCTGGACACATTCGGATAATTTTTCGTACCATTCATTCTTTTCTTCTTCGCAACTATAAAAAAAAACAATAAATAAAAATTATATATAAAAGATTTATTATGTTTTTATAAAAACAAGAAAGTTTTGGTGTTCTCTTTGTTTCACTTTTTAATAAAAGAACTTTTCAAAAAAGTTCTTTTTTTAAGCTTAAAAAGGAGACAACATGAAAAAGATGATTCAAATCCCACTTCAGAAACATAAAAGTGAATAAAAAAAAGAAAAAATGAAATTTGAGAATTAAAAAATCTTTGCGCATTTTAAAATTTTTTTGTGGGTGGGAAAAAAGGGGAAGAAAAAAAACAAAAATTATTACTTTCGTTCGTTTTTTTTATTAAATTTTAAAGCTGATAACTATTTTCACACAAAAAAGTTTTTTTTTGAAAAACTGGGGGCATAAATAGCAGGTTCTTTTCTTTCTTTTTTCTTATTCATCATTTACAGTATTAAGAAAATTAATGTTTAAAAAAAGTTTCATCAAAGAAGAAAACGTAATTTTTGAAAATTAAGTTATTATTAAGAAAGGCGTCTTTAAAAAAAAAAGAGACGGGAAGCT
This sequence comes from Panagrolaimus sp. PS1159, assembly GCA_963922195.1. Lineage (NCBI taxonomy): Eukaryota > Metazoa > Nematoda > Chromadorea > Rhabditida > Panagrolaimidae > Panagrolaimus > Panagrolaimus sp. PS1159. Next base: position 2,228,605 of record CAWUHW010000016.1, on the reverse strand, counting down.
ATCAAAGGATTTGGGGGTTGTTTTCCAACAAAGACAAAAAAAAGAAGGGGCATTTTTGTTAAATTTTATAGGAAATAATAACTTTTTAAAAAAATGTTAAAAACTATGTAAAGGATGTAAGTTTACAGCTTTTGTTCAACTTAAAAATTAATGGTTAAAACATGCTTCGAAATTTGCATATCTGTTAAAAATTGAATCTTCAAAAAAGAATATCAAAAAACATGTTTTTTATCCAAAATTTAAATCAATTATTTTAAACAATTAAAAAATTTGGAGGGAAAAACACTTTTTTCAAAAAGTCCTTGAAAACTCTTGTTTTTCAAATTTTTGAAGATCTTCAAAAAAAGGGTTTTGAGAGAGATTTTTATCGGTAACAAAAAAAATGGGAAAAAAACGAAAAAAGGAAGGATATTTTATACACATTTTTTTGATGATGAGTTTTAACAACACCGATATAATTTAAAACTAAAGTAAAACAAAATTCTTCCTCTTAAATTGAACTCAAAAATGAGAATGAAATTAAGTGCAAAGAAAAAAATAATATGACTAATTTTGTTTCTTTGTTTCGTTTATTTTTCAGCTTTTTTTATTTTGCAATTGGAAGCAACACAAAAAAGGACGAAAGAAAGAAACCGATGATGATGATGATTTTTTTTTGTCGACAACAACGACGGTTGTGGCGACAATGATGGGAACATTGGAATGTGCAGCAGGGAATTCCTACATTCTTATTTTTTGAAAAAAATGTTTTTGAGAGGAATTTGAATCGATGTTTGCGCAGAAAAGATAGTTTCAACAAAAAAAGGTAGTAAACTTACTTAAAATGTGCAACATAATTATTTAAGGGCCATCCAATTAAAAATGAATGAGTACAATTATTTGATGAAATCCAAAGTCGTTCAAGACTGATCTTTTGTTTAAGCTTGTATGAATTTGCACCTCTGAAAAAAAAAACAAAAAGTTGTTGAAGTAGTTTGTAAATATTGTCCTTGTCTGAGATTTGTGTTAAAAAAAAGTTTTTCGAAAATCCCTGTTCTTTTTTTTGTTAAACAAGTTTTTAAAAAAAAGTTAAAACATTGTTTATTTTCCAACAACTGAGAGTTTTTGACTAAGCATTTGTCACAAGATCAAGTGAGGTCAAGTAAGACAAATTTCACCAATTTGGTTTTGAAACGAAAAAATTAATTTTGCTTTGAAACCCAAAAAATATGCAAATTTTAACATTATAAAAGCTTACTTTTGTTTTGAAATTAAAAGTAAATCATTAAAAAGGAATAAATATCGATGATGTGTAATTAAAGTTGAAAGAGAAGTTAACTGGGTTGCCCCTTCTTTCATATAACTTCGACGAATCATTTGTGGTGTTGATGGACAAGAAGATGGAGCAGATTTATTATTTGCAATTGAAGTTGAATAAAAACTTCGTTGTGTTGAAATAAGAGCGTGTAAATTTGGTTGATATTCAACAAGCTCCCCTGCCGAACAATCTTCAGAACTTCCTCCAATTCCAGCTTCAATTGCCGTTCCAGCTGCAAGCAAATATGTTTCCGCTGAAGATGCTGAAGAATCAAATGATGGAAGGGATCGCTGACATACAGCAGATTTTGAACGATCAAGTTTTGCTCTCCAAGATGATGTAATATTATTTGGGGTTGTTGTATTTGGAGGGGAAGAAGAAGAAGTTTCAGCAGAATCAAAACGCTAAAAAATAAGTTTTTTTTTATAAAAAGAAAGAATCGATTAAAGAAATAACTTTAAAATTATATACATTTTTTTGCTATTTTTTTCATTAATGAAAAAAAAATAATGGTTTACGCCTATCACTTTTTTCAAGTGTCAAAAACAGTTATGGAATTGTACATAAGAAATAAAAAAAGGGAAATGACTTAATTAACACACACTCCACACATACATACATTTCATACACTTCCCACTTCTTTGCCCTTCTCACATTTCGTTTTTTTCATTCATGGAAAAAAAGTGAAAGTGGTGTGAAATGAAAAAAAAAATGTTTCAATTTTTTTGGCGGCTATAATTAAGCTGCATTTTTTTCTGCCTTCATTTTCTCCATGTATATTATTTTCTTGTTTTAAGCTTCCTTTTTTTCATTACACAATTTTTTTGTTGGGGTATAATTTATTTTTTCCAGCCCCCTCTCTTTTTTCTTCCCACTTTTTAATTTTTATATATAATATTTTTGCAAAAGTTTTAAATGGAAAAAAAAATAATTCATCGGCAAAAAGTTGGGGTTGTAAATCAACAAACACAAACACGCAAATAAAATACGCAAAACCATAAAATTGTATTCATTTTTTTTGAAAGATTAAAGGCCCAAAGTAATTTATCCCATTTTAGAAAAAAAATTGAAATTAGTTCAAGCTTTTAAAAAGCTGATATCCCACTTTTTTATCTCAAAGATTAAAAATGGATAAACTCTTTTTTTATTCCTTTTAAAAAAAGCTAATCAAAAAAAAAGAAAATTGGAAGAAAAAACAGATGCAAAAATGATTACGTTTTTCCGACGACAACTTTTTTGGCACGGTTTTTAAAAATTTATAAAAAAAAATATAAATCTGCTTTTTTTGCTGCTGTTAAAGGTTACCACTCATTTTATATTTTATTAATTTTATGTGAAAATAAAAGAAATAATAAACTTACTTTAATTGCATTTTTGCTTGAAATTCTAAGACTTGCACCTATTCTTCCAACAAAATTTACTGTTGATGAAACAGTTCGGGTGGCACTTAATGAACGACGCCGTGGCATTTTTGAATTTTATCAAAACAAATCTTTCCAAATTTCAACCAAAAAAGATAAGCTTTAAAAAAGTGATATCTTTATCTCTGTGAAATTGATTAACAGCAAAAACCGCTTTTTTTCGTTTGTTTTAATAAAATGAATCAGCAAAAAACATAATAATATCTGAAAAAATGAAGATATTTTTTTTTGTTGTAAAAAAAGAGAAAGTCACGGAAAGAAAAAAATAAAATGTTGAACTTTTGTTTAAGCAAAAAAATCAAAATGTTTAAAAAAATAAAGAAACATTTTTGTGAAATATAAAAAATATAGAAAGCATGTATTTTAAAGCTTAAGCAGAGAAAAAAAGTGATGATATCTGGGGGGATAGGGGTTCAAAGGTTGTTTGGAATTTTATCATTTTTAGGGGAGAAATAAAAAGATGATGTGATACAAAAATGTGTCTTTCTTTTATATATCAATCAATGCTTAAAAAACAGAACGGAAGCATTGGTTTTTTGCAAAAATTTGGTAGAAATGATAAATGTTTTATTGAATCTAAAAAAATTTAATCCAGTTATATATCAAAAATTGGAATTTCATTCAGATATAACACCAAAAACCTTTATTGACTAGACTACAGTAAGATAGATAAACTTTACGTTATTTGTTTATAAAATAATCTTTGAAAATTTCGTATTCACCGCTTCTGCCATAGCACCTTTATCCTTTATCCCCTCCCATACCTTTAGACACACTTGGGAATACAAAATAAAAATATGTCTAGAGTCTCTAGACTAGAGATAAGAAAAAAAGCCGATGTATATTTATTTTTTAAAAGTGCAAAGATTAAGGACAAAACATTTGACTTTTTAAAAACAATTACAAACATATAGAAAAAAAAAGTAGTTCCAATAACTGAGAAAAAAAATATTAGTAATTATTGTTATGACAAGGAACTTCCTTCAAAAAAAACATACACGATTAATTGCTTTTTTGCTTTGCTATGACTTTCTTAATTGAGGGGGGGGGGGGCTATAAAACTTTGAAGAAGAAAAAAAACATGACAGAAAAAATCATAAAAGTTTGTAAAAAAAGGAAAGAAAAATGTGACCATCTTTTAAAAAGTTTTGTAAAAATAAAAGCAATAACAAAGTATCTTTTTTTTGGGGAAACACCAATTTTATTTCTTTGAATCAAAGGGAATAAACTTTTTTCATTTACCCTTTTTCTCTTTCTTCTTCTATCATCTGTTTCCACCTTCACTTCTAATATAGTTGCGCTCAGAAAGAGAGAGCTGCCTTCGGCTATCATTTTTTTTGTTTGTTAAAAAATATTTTTGATTGATAAGAATTTTTTCAGTGATTTGCTTTGCGGGGATTTTTTTTAAAAAAGATATTGGAATGCGCAATCTTTTCTTTTTTGAACGAAAATATCTCTCTGAAATCTCTTTTTTTGGAATAAAAATTCATTCTTTCCCGTTTTTGACATTAATTTTTTATTTTGTTTCCGTTTTTTAAGAAAAAAAAACAAGAAAATGAAACAGCATTGTTTCGGAACTCTCACTTTTTTTACAATGTATTTTTTCATGTTCCGAAAAAAAAACACAATGTTAAAAGTTGATGATTTCATTTTTTAAATCAATCGATCGCTGGTGACCCGAAAAAAAACATATAAATAAATGTTACTTAATTTTTTTTTGTGACTCAACATAAATCTTTGCTATATAAGTAAAACAAAAACAGATGAAAGCTGAGATAAGAGTTACTGTAATACAAGCCAAAAATATTAAAAGTAGCAAAAAGCAAAGGTCATTTTTGCATAAATCTTTTTATTAGTACAAAAAACGTTTTACTATTTATTTTTCTCCAACAAAAACTTTAACCCACAAATTCCCTTTTGGGGAATTTTTTTAGCAAAAGGTTTTCTTTGTTTAAAAAAAGCTATTAACTTTTAAGCTTAGGCAAATTGAAAAAAAGAGTTCAAAAATCTTATCATCAAAAGAGATTAAATACTTTTAACTACCGTAATAAATATATGTTTTACAACAACAATTTTAAAAAAAAAATAATCTGGCTTTTGTGTTAAATAATATTAAAAATTTTACGACAAAAAAAAGAATGAAAGCTTTTTTTAAAAATCAAAAATTTGCACTATTAATTTAAGCGTCAAAAATAGCTTTTTTTAATCGGAAATAGCGAAATAAAAATTTCAAAAAAAAATAAATTTAAACATTTTATCTTTTTTTAAAGTGTTTATTAGAGAAAAAAGATTTATTTGAAAAATAAGTTGTTTTGGTTTGGTCAGTTACTCAGCAAATAGTCGCTTAGTAGTCAGTAAAAAAACAAGTAGTTTCGTAAAAAAAAACAGCAAAAAACGCCTCCTCAAAAAAATTTATGAAATACGAAAAAATTGAAAGAAACACAAAAATTAGCTAATTTTTTTGACATTTAATAAAAAAATCTCATTCATGCAAAATAATTTTGGATACCTCTTTTTTATGAAAACGTTAATACACGCAATTTTAGTACTCCGAAAAAGCTGATATGTAAAACCAAAAGTTCATACCTAAAAACCCATTTAAGAATGGATTTATGAAATCCGAAAAAAGCAAAAAAGTAATGTTTAAAAAAAACCTAAAAAGCTTGTTTATTTTTCCGTTTTACACATTCTTCAAAGAATATAACAACTTGAGTTCCGTCTTAAAAGATGAAAGCAAAAAAAGAAAACAAGTTTAATTGAAACTGAAAAAAATGAGTAGAACTGGGGTGCAAAAAAACAAGAGTGAAACAAGCAGGCACCAAAAGTGTCATCTCTTGTTGTTTTTTTTCCTTGTTGTCAATTTTATTACTCTCTTTAAAAAACTATTAAAAATATGCAAATTAATAAACAAAAACGCAGTTCTACGGAATCAATTCTTAAAAGTTTACCATAAAATTTAAATTCAACCTTTTCAAAGGTTATAATAACTTTTTCATTAAATAACAGTTTTATCAATGAAAACAGACTTTCTGCTCTTCATTTTACATCCATTTTTTTCCATGAATGAAAAATTTTTGTTTGTTTTTTAAAAAGTATTTGCCAAAAAAAAAAGAAAGCAATCAAATATTTTTCTGATGATCGTCTGTTACTTTTATATTTCCTATTTATTTTCGCAGAAAAAGAAATTTAGAAAGTATTGATTCATGAAATATTTTTTTTAAAAAAGTCGAGAAGCAGCTGCATATCAAAATCAAAATCATGATTCACCTTCTATCAACCACCACCACCATCAAAGAAGGTGAGTCTTTCAAAAAGAAAAATAACTTTTTTTTGAAAAGATTCATAAAAAGCAAAAAATGAGAAAGAAAAAAAGTTATAATATTTTTGCAAAGCTTCGATTTTAACCCTTGTGGGAATTTATACAAATATAATTAAAACAGGTGTATGCAAAAAAGCATAGGTTGGAAAAATTATAAAAAAAAGTGTATTATTTTTATGTGATTTCTGTGAATATTTAAAAACGTATATTACAGTTGTAGCCAGTTTTCGCAAGGATTAATTATAAATAATTATTAAAATTTTGTAAATAATCAGTTAATTGCAAAAATTTGATAAGGAAGTTTTAAAGCTGCAAAGAATGGATAAACGACGATTTAAAATTAATTTTTTTTAAGTTTCCATCGTTATAAGCTGACCTACGAAAGCAAGCTTTAAAAAATATAAGCTAAAAAACACTTGGCTTTTTTGACGTTTTAAAAGTATGTCAAAAATTATGTTACAGAATTTCTCATAGCTTGTTGTAAGCATTTTACCGTAGCTAATAGTGGCATTTTGTTAAGTGAAGCAATTAAAATGGAAGCCAAAAAAATGATAAAAAAAGGACAAAAATATTGTAGCCAGAATAAAAAGATAGCCAAAAACAATAAATGAGGAAGTTTTTTTGATTGATGAAAACATAATTATTTTGAAGTTTTTAACATCTCTTTTTAATTTATCCCCCCTCCATTATTAATTATTCACCCTTCTTCGTTAAAACGGCTTCAAATAAGAAAAAAAAAATGAGAGGGCGATAAAATTGGAGACTCATAAAATTTATTTTTTAAATCGATTTAAATTATGAATAAACACGAAAAATAAAAGTTGACTAAACATTTTATGAATAAAAGTACGTTTAATTTAATTTGAAAAAGGTAGAATGATTTATAATTAATTAAATCAAAAAATAATAGTAATTCGATTCGATGAATTTTGTGAAACAAAAAAAGCAATGATAAAAAAATGAGGAGGAATTTTTTAAAAAAATATGAAATCGTATATACAAATTATATAAATTTTAACTCAACAGGTTTTTTAAAATTTTATCATCCAAAACGAAAGAGATTTCGTATATCATTTAATTAAGGATTCAAATATACATTACTTGAAAGATATCTCTCTCTCATTTTTTTGCAATAAAAATACCACAAATTTTTTTGATGATGATTTGTTTACGCCATTTTAATATATATTTAATCAAGGACAAAAATATGAATGAATAAAGGTTTTCGAAAAATAAAAAAAAAGTTTTTTACCACAAAAATGAGATTGATATGAAATGAAGCGAAAATTTATCATCATCGTTGACATCATCAAAGGACCCCTTTTTTGAAGGGGGGGGGGGATATATCTCTAAATGGATAAGGTCGAGAAAAAAGAAGACAGAAAAAGAGATAATCAAAAAAAAACATAAAGACAAACTTTTTTCTTTTCACGGCTGGCACTCACCCTTCTTCAAACACAACCAAAAGTGTCGCCAGTCAGTCTACGCTCAAAACAGACAGGCAACAAACATTTTTTTCATTGCGCATATTTATTTACGTATATTTTGCGCATCTGTGTTATCTCGTTGTTGTTGACCTTATCGCCATTGGTCATCTTTTTTTTTTTTTGCCGAAGAACGCGAAAAAAATCAAAGACAAAAATAATATAGGATAAAAAAGAGACGACAAAAACTGTTGAAAGAAAAGGGTTTTTGTCATTGCCCGTTCGATTCAATTCCAATACAGTTTTATTTCGAAAAACAGCGAAGAAAGAGAGCGAGAAAGAGCAATTGACCATTTAAAAAGAAGAAAGAAAAATATAACACATTAAAGAAAGAAAAGTTGTTTCTTTCTTTTTCTTAGGTCATCACAAACACAGACACAAAAAATCTGCCAACATTTAAAAAAATAATTTTGACACTGACGCCAAAAACTGAATATCCGCATATATCCAATATATTCAAATTGAAGGAAAAAAAGAAATAAGTTCGTCTTTAGGGCTTCGAACAAAAAAGGAAGAAAGAAGTTCAGGGGCAAGGGGGATCGAACGGTCGCTCAAAAAATCCCATACAAAAACAAATTTTTTTTCTACCGCCGCAGGAGGAGATAAAAAAATTTGAATGAATCAAAATTAATTTTGTTTTAAATTTTATATTTAAAAATAAAAATATCCATTTTTAAATGGAGGATGGGATTTAAAAAAAATAGAATTCAAACAAATTAAACTTTTTTTTAAAAAAGAAGTGTTTCTTTCAAAAAAATGCAAGAAATTAATCTTTTTTGCAAAAAAAAATTGCATATAATAATATTGTGGTTTAAATGAAACGACTTCCGATTATTTTGACTTTATTAAATTTTAATATATATCTTTTTAATTTTAGAGCTATAAAAATAATTCATTCGCCCCCAAAATTAATCTTCCATTCATATTTTTTTAAAGAATGACATTTTTCATCAAAAAAAGATTAAACACATCAAAAATGAAACCTTAAAAATGTATTCTTTTTTCAGATTATATTTTTTTAGTAATATCCTTCAAAAAATAAATGGACACATTTTTGAGCTTTAAATATCCTGTAAATTAAAAAATAGAACGAAAGAAGCAAAAAAGAAGACAAAGAACTCTGTTTTTCGCTTTCTTTCGAAGGCAGAAAAAGAGTCCTTTGTTGGTACATATTTGAATGAGCAGACGATAAAAATTAAAAATTTTGAAATGAAACGAAAAAGAACGTGTTGTTTTAGAAAACCTGAAATAATTTATAAAATTTAATTAACACATGCTTCAAACCATAGAATTAAAGTTGGGTCATTAAAATTTAATTGAAGAAGAAGGATACCATTTTTATTAATTTTCATATATGTGTTAATAAATAATAATGTAAATTGCCCACACTAATTTTTCAAATAGTCTAGTCAGAAATTATTTGACAAACATTAAAAATAAATATTCTTGTAAAACTTTAATTTTATACTTTTTTGAATGGGAAAAAAGATTCGTTTAAAAATGTAATTTTATCTATAAAGTTTCAATTTCTAAAAACGTGATTTTAAAGTTTTATGGGAAAAATAAACTTAAAATAAAGCTTTTAAATTTTCAACTTTTTAGAAATTTGAGTAAAAATCCTAAAATTTCAATTCTGTCTGAAAAAACAGATTTTTAAAATCCGTTACAACCTTTAAAAAGGCAAAAATCAAAAACAACTAAAATTTCGTTTTTTATAAACGTTTTTTGAAACTTTATAAATTTTATTTATATTTTAAAGGATGGATAAAAAACAGGAAATCAGAGAAGAAAGAAGAGACGTTCTTCTTTTTCTTTTTTTCATGTAATGCATTAAAAAATAAAATTGAGTGCAAAGAACAACAACAATCAAGAAAAAAACAGCATCCCCATATTTTTCTCAATTTTTTTCCACTACAATCAAAATTTGATGAAACATATTTTTTGCCCTTTTTCAAAAAAATTTTTTAAAAACTGTCAACAAATTTTATTTTTAAATAAAAATCTTTTTCTTAAAAACAAAAATATATGCATGTTTTTCAAAGAAAAGGGCAGTCGATGTCCATCTAATTATTCAATCTGTTTTTATAAAATTTTATATGCCAGTTCAAATAATTTAAATACAAAACTGTTTTTGCGCAACACGAAACTCTTCTGTCGAAAAAGATTAAGAAAAATTTTCTCCTTTTGTTTTTTTGGCTGTAGTTTGCCCTTTTTTTCCAGGGTAATCATCATCATTTGCCCGCATCTTTTTTTATTTGGCTGACAGACTCGAGTCTCTCTCTTTTTTCTATTTACGTTTCTCATCTTTCTTCTTTTTCTCTCTTGGCTGTGACTGTTTTGCGGGTGGCAGAGAGAAAAGTGAAAGAAAGGAAGTGAGAGCGTAAAAAGTGATGAATATTTGCTTTTAAATGTAAGACATTTCTATAGGTCCATTTACATGGCCATGATAGCTCAGTTGGGAGAGCGTTAGACTGAAGATCTAAATGTCCCCGGTTCGATCCCGGGTCGTGGCAATCTTTTTTGCATTTTTTTTATCCTTTTTTGAAGAGTGTGGAAGTTTGTCCTCTCTTTGACGACTGGCAATCTATTATTATTAGAACAATCCATGGGGCATGAGCTAAAAAAAAGTCTATAAGGATTATCAAAAGTTGCGATGACTCTTGTAGATCGGTAACTTTGAATGGATACAAAATTGAATTTTTAAAAACATTAACATTTAAACTTCTATGTTTACCCGGTATAAATCTTTTAACCATTTGCCTACAAAAAAGTAAAATATGAATTTGAAAAAAATAGAAGAAATTTTAAAAATACAAATATATTTTTGACGCAACAACCTTTTATGTGAAAAAAAACGCGTTTTTAACGTAATAAACTTTCAAAGACATGGGATTAATATAAATGAAAAAATACACGTCCATAAATTATAAAGCTATTCAAATATTAACAACCAACAAAAATAATTCTTATCCATACATTTATTTATTTATGAATGGGAGAGATTTATATAAAAGCACATGGAAGCCTTTATTAATAAATTATTTAATTTGAGAAAAAATAGTCATATGATTGTAAATTTAACTGAAAACATGTTTTTCAGCAATTTTACAGGGTCATACAATGTATACAGTTTGTAATATTATTAGCATTTAGAACACTGTAAAAACTTGTTCATCGTATGAAGATAAAAAAAACTGCTTGTATAATTGAAAATTTACATGTGATATGTTTTTTCCCAAATAAAATTCATTTTCAAAAATAATACATTTAACACACAAATGAAATAATTACGGTTGAAAAAAAAACAAATTTTATCAAATTTTAATTTTTTTGCAAAGTGTTCCTTCATTGACAAAACACTCGTTTGTGACTCTGAAAAATTTAAATTTGAAATAGTTTGTTTAAAACAATTTTTAACAATGGAAAAGTAAGTCTAATTAATTAATTCATAATAAACTTGTTTCTATTTTTATAGGATTCGCCGTATCGTACATATTGATGATCTGCAAGAAGCTCTTGGCACTGAAATTACATTAGATCCTGGTTTGTTTTTCTACTTTTGTTTTAAAGTATTTAAGATGCCTTTTTTAGTTAAAATTGATATTCCACAAAATACTGAACTTGAAGAAGAATATCATTCTGATGGTTCAAATGATGCATCACAATCAAATCCAGCATCATCAAAAATTTCTCCAACATCAAATGATCCAGATGATGAACCGCTAAATCTTAAAACATATTCATCATTTGCTGAAATATTACCAAAAGATGTTGAATGGCCAACACAAGCCTATACAAGATTTTTTCATATAATTGTTGAAAATGGTATACCATCAAATGGTCGTCCAATTGATTCATTATTTGTACAATATATTTCACAAAAGATGAATATTATTTCTTCAGATGATTCAATGCTCAGTGATGGATATATTCATAAAGATGATATTGAAAGATATAGAAAAGCTATGAATACAAAAGATGGCCCAATTGAATATTTTAAACCAAATTATGAAATTGATTCATCACCAGAAATTGTAAATATTTTAATTTTTATAAACATTAATCGTATATTTTTAGGTTATAAAAGTGATTAAACATTATTTTAATGTAAATGAATTACGGGAAAATAACAATAATAATCAAATGGGAAAATATTCTTTTTCAACTTCTGAATCTTCAACTTCTTCTTCTTCTGCACCTCCACAACTGCCAACTCCAATTTCACTTTCTCGAAGCCGCAGAACTGGACGAGCAAATCCATTAGTGAAGGCAATCGTCGATGACAAAAAACAACATTCAAGAAAATCTTCAAATGCTTAAATTTTTTTATTACGGTAACTTTTCCCCATTCTGTATTTTTTAACCTGTATAACTGTTCTTATAATTTGCTGAATCATAAAACCGATTCTTTATCTGGACGTCCGTTTTAAGATGTGGACATAACACGAAAATTTTTAAAGCTATAACTTTTTATACTGTATCATTTTTTCAAACAAACGTCGATCATTTTCTTTCATAAAAAAATTTATTATTTTTTAAACACAATTTTTGAGGAAAATAAAACACAAAAAAATTTATTACTGCTAAAATCTTTTTGTTTGACGTAAGAAAAAAGTTTATATACCTTTGATTAAAGATGAAACAAGTTTTTATTACCTTTTGTCTTTATTTAGCATTTTTAACACATTTCAATGACATCTTTTTTTTTCTCTTTTTTGCCCTTTGAATTTTTCTTATCAAAGTTGAAAGCTTACAATAAAAATAATCGAGCAACCTGTAAAAAAAAACAGTGCCAGAAATATTACACTCTATTTAAACGTTTACTTCCAATTGCAATTAAAGTCAGGAAACTAACATTGGTCTTTTTCGTAGTCGATTTTACTCTGGAAAAAAGTGAAGACAGAATTGCTGTTATCTTTCACCTTTTGACTATTTTAAGATATTGGACAACTGTTAAAACAACAAAAAACTTCGAGACTTTTAACACTTTCAATGCAAATAAAATAGTTTTTTCTATTATCTTTCATCGATTCCCTTGTAAAAAAAGAAGTCAAATGTTGAAGTTGAAAGTTAAATTGCTTATAAAAAACTATTCTCTGCTTTTTTTATGGATGTGTGAAATATTTTTTTATTATGTCTATGCTGTGAACATTTGCTCTTACAACAAAGAATCACAAAAAAGAGAGGATTGTGTTTTTGGATTCTCTAAACTTTGAAAGTTCAATAATTGTTGAACTTTTTTTTCAACAACAAAGACGAATTAAAAAAGGTGTCAGTAAAAAGGAATATTAAAAACGAGAAAAGGATACGCTTCATTGAATAAAAAGAATCAAAAAGATATTATTCTTTTTAAAATTCTAGAAAAATAACCTGAAGGATAAAAAGAATATCGAACAAATGGACTTTACTATAAAAAACATAAAGAACCATTTTTCGAAATTTTCAAAATATTTTTGTTGTAAGCTTGTTTTTCTCCGAAAAAATCCGCAAAATTCTGGTACAATCGTTGTTGTGGGCGGTTTTTCTTGAAAAAACACAGTAACGTTCATTTTTGATCTTTTTTGTTAACTATAAAAGAGAGAAATGTATTGAATCACTTTATACGCCTCCATTTTAGAATAAAATTTGCCGTTTAAAAATTGTCCCATAATAAAGAGGAAAAAAGTCCATAAATTTTATTCCGTTTTTTAAACCATGTAAATTTCTTGGACTGCTTTTGCTTCGTGATTTTTATAATCTATAAAAAATATTTTAAAATAATAAACTTTTATATTTCTGAGAATGAACAATTTCGGAGTAAGACAATTTCGAAGGAGTCTATTTTCTAAATATTTTTGCTTTGAATAATTTGAGTAAAATCTCTCTCTCTTACATATAAAAACAAGAAATTGATAATATTTGTTTTTGATAACTGCCATCGTTTTTAACCCTTCTCTAAATTTTAAAGTACACTTTTTTAAACTCCTATAAATTTTTTTGACAAACATTAAAATAACGAAGTTGAATCGCATGTTTTTCAGTATATTCAATTTTTTTAAATGCGAAAAGAAAACATGAAAAAAGTTATATCATTAGCTTTAAAAAAATATTGATACCGTTTACTTACTTTTTGATTTAAAAATTTTCTTAAATATTTACGTTTGTTTTTATGTATGTAAAAAAAGAGCTTCTTTCTTCTGAAATTATAAGCGATAATCCTTTTATTTAAAAATATTACAAAAGAAAAGACATGACAAAAACTTTTTTCTTTTATTCTTTGCCTTTAATTTTTTAATTTTAAAACAAAACACAAAAACGTAAAAAACAAACATAAAAAAATTAGAAGCATTATTTCTATCGCATTATTTTTTGTTTAATGCTTTTCAAACAAAGTTCAGTTCAACGATAAGGAATAAAAGATTCTCTCTCAATTCGGGTGCTTCTTTCGTACATTCGGTTGTCTTTGGCCTTTTTTTTGATTAAAACTTTTGAGGTCGTCGCTTTTAAAGCTCCGCCTGTTTTTTTGCCGCTTCCATCAAAAAAAATCAACCGTAACATTTATTTGATAAATTTTAGTTTAAAAGTCATCTTTCTAAAAATCATTGTTACCATTTTTTGAAAATAATTCAGAAGTTGAATCCCTTTGTTCTTTTCTTTTTTTCAAACCCTAATTAGGGATGGTGACAAACCCTCCCCTTGTATTATGCGAGGCATCTTTGAAAGATAAAAAATTGAACTTTAAAAGATGAAAGTTTTTCGTTATCTTTTACAATTTCAAAAAATAAAATTTTTTTTTCGAGCGTGTTTTTTTGTAGGATTATTTTATATTGGTATTTATTTCAGATTCAGAATCAAACATGACAGGATTAGAACCAGAACAAAAAATAATTCCAGATCCAAAATTTGATGACCAAAATGGCAGGACTCGTTTTGCATCACGGCATCAATCACATCGAGCAATGACAGATCCAGAAGATCCACAAAGTGCCGCAAATAAATGGTCAATTAAAGGTTCGTGTTTTTGCTTTATTACTAAAGTGGTTATTCAAAATACTGCCGTGATTACAGTTGTTAAAGTACCAATACAAATATCTAGATCCATATAAATTTTTAGGTTGTCTTGGAAGAGCTCGAACATGGACTCGATTTTTATTAGTTGGAATTACATTGCTATGCTTAACTTCAACATGGTCAAATATATTAGCATTTAATTTTGTAATGGTTTGTACCCAAACTACTGATGAAACCCCATCAGTATCAACAATTCGAAATGGAAATGATACAGATATAATTCTTCCCCCACAAATAAATGGCCCATCAAAACCTGTACATTTTTCAACAAGTCAAAGAACATTTTTAACTTCCGCGGTTGCCGTTGCTGCTTTAATTGCAAATTTTATTGTTACTCCATTAATTGCAAAATTTGGAACTCGAACCGTTTTTACAGTTTGTGGGGGGATATCCTTAATTTCAACAGCATTTATGCCATTGGGTTTGAGATCCGGATTTGCAGTTTCTATTGCCCTTCGAGCTTTACAGGGCATTGGCTTTTCTGCAAGTTTTCCAGGTGAGACCTAAAAATATTAAAATTAAAAAATATAAAATTATAATTTGTAGTAATTGGAGCAGTAAGCTCCCGATGGACATATTATAAACAGTATGGACTATGTGTTTCAACACTTGTTGCATATGTTCAACTTTCGCCAACTTTATCCATGCCAATCTCAGGTGCCCTTTGTGAAAGCTCACTAGGATGGCCATCTGTATTTTATGGGCATGCAATTATTTGTGCCATTTTCTTTGTTGCCTTTGCACTTCTTTATCGTAATACTCCTGGTATGTTGGTTGAAGTGTTGTATAAAAATATTTTAATTTCAAGTTTTTAATTATAGAAAAGCATCCACTTGTAACTCGTCGAGAATCAACAAAAATTTCGATCAATAAAGCTCGAATATCAAAAAAGGATGCAAAATCAATTCCATACATGGCAATTTTAAAGACCCCTGCAGTTTGGGCTGTTTGGATTGCATCATTAGGAAATTTTATTTGTGTTAATACTGGTAAGTGTTTATAATTGAAAAACTTGTTTACCACCCTTAAAAATGTTTCCTGATAAAAATCCATATTATTAATTCCTTTTTAGTATTCCTTTATTCACCATCATATTTTCATGCTGCCCTTGGAATGGCAGTTGCAGAATCAGGCCTCTCTTCCGCGCTTCCAGCATTTTTAGAATTTTTATTAAAAATTACATGCGGTTTTGTCAGTGACAAACTTCATTGCATCAGTGAAACAAATCGTCTTAGATTTTTTAATTCTGTTGCATATTTTGGTTCTTCAGTTGTTTTAGCAATTTTATGCTTTACACCTGCCACAAATCAAATGTTATGTTTTACTCTTTTATCAATTGCTACCGCATTATTAGGTTTTACAACTGGTGGATTTTTTAAAGCAGGTAACATCATCTTTTTTGTAGTAATATAAATGTTTTTACATCCGTTTCCTTTTTTTTCAGGACCCATTGTTGCAAGACAATATTCACCATTTGTTACAGGAAATGTATCATTAGGTTTGTTTATACAAAAGACATTTTTTTTCAAATTACATCCTGTTTCAACTTTTTTTCAGGTTTAACGCTAACAATGATATTTGTGCCATTTGTAAAGAATGGCCTTGCGCCTCAAGATACGCCAGAACAATGGCAAAAAGTTTTTTGGTTTATGACGGCATCTTTAATTGCAACAAATATTATCTTTTGTCTATTTTGCTCTGGTGAACCTGCAGAATGGACAAAAGAAACTCCAACAAATTCAAAGAGAAGAATATTAAATAATTCTTCAAGAATTGCACCAATTTCAGAAATAAATCCAACAGATTTTTATTGTGATCGGCCCATTGATGCTACAACAACAAATCCCAGAGCTTCAACACTTCCATATTAAAAAAATAATATTTTTCTAAAACTTGTTAGCTTTAATCCTCTTTTATATTTTTCCTTTCTTTGTATAAAAAAAATAATTGTTATATTTTTTAACAAAAAAGAAGTTTATTGGAAATTTCAGAAAAAAAAACTACTAAAAATAAATAAATAAAAATTAACTTTTTTTTAAAGAATTGCTTGAAAAAAAGGAAGTACAATTTTTTGGGAAGGAAAAGAAACAGAGAGAGAGAGCCGGGGATAACAAAAAATATATATAAGTAAATTTAGATAAATATTGCGAAATAAATAAATAAAAATTGGGATACAAAAAAATGACGTATATTTTTTAGGGAAAAGCTACAGTATAAATTTTTTGGCGGCAAAAGCAAAATAAAAGTCATGAGTGCAATTTTGAAATGTTTGTTTTTTTCTTCTTTCAAACAAAAAAAAACAGGCAATAAATTTTGAAGAGGGATGACAAATGCGGACTTTTTATATTTATTTTTGATGGTCTTAAGTGGAAATTGTATTTTTCCTAAAAAAATATAATACATAATTTTTGAAATTGTTGCTTGGATATTTGTAACATACCTTTTTAAAATGACAAGTTTTAGATGGAAGTTTTATTTTTTTGGGAAAAAATTGATAAATTACTTTTTTAAAATTTAAAACAAAAAAACAACAACAGCGACGGATTCTTATTCTTTTTTTCTCTAACATGGAAACGAAATGAGATCATCATTTTTAATATTCTGCAATGGCATCAGCTGATTGTTCTTGCCCGGATCGACCAAATCTCATCCATTTTGCAGATGGACTTCTTTTTCCAAATCTCATCCATTTTACTCCAGGGCTTCGCTTTCCGAATCTCATCCATTTAACACCTGGTGCACGAACAGATCGAATCATATCTTCCTATAAAAAAATATATATTTTACAATTATGAAATAAACGATAATGGATGTAAGCTTACTTCTGATGAAAGATCCCAACTATATGGTTTTGCTTCAGAGAATGCAATTAAAACAGAAAATAAAATTGCAAAAATTGTAATATAGCTGTTTAATCGAGTCATAATTTTTTAACGTTTTGTTTTTTGACAATTAAAAAATTGAAATTAAACCCAAAAAAAGACGTGCCTAAAAATGAGGGGTAAATGAAACTATAATGAGATACACAAAAATTAAATGTAAGTACAAAAATAATAATAATAATAATGCCACACACGCAAACACGAGAGATAAATATATTCAAAATTAAAGAACATGGGCCCCGTTCTTTTACAAAAAAAACAAAATGTCAAGAGACTCATTTTTGGATTAAAAAAGGAAAAATTATACTTTAAATTTAAAAAAGTTTTAAATTGTTTTTTTGTGTTTTTTTTTAAAAAAATGTTTGTACTTTTTTTTACGCAATAACTTCCGTTTGAGAGTCCGCGGGAAAAGCAAGGGTTGTGGTGTTACACGAGTATTAAAAAAAAGGAAACAATAGCCAAAAAAGCAGCTGTGAAAGAAAAAAGGGCAAAGGTTTATCCTTAGAAAAAAAGCAATGTGAAAATCTCAACCCCCTTCTTTTATGTACTACTGTTTTTTGAACCAATGTTTCCCATTTTTTCAAATATATTAAAATAAATTTTTAAAACAACGGAAGACATTGTTTAAACAGGCACAAAAAAGGAATAAAAAAAACAAAAAATGCCATTGTTTTTTTATACCCCTTTCGATTCTTAGAAAAATCTCCCACTTGTTGCCATCCTTCGAAAAAAACAAATTTTAAAACACTTGACCCTTGAAAAAATGCAAAAAAATCTTTTTTTTAAAAGTGTTTCAAATTTTGCCATCCCACACCCATATTTATATTTCCTTCAAAAAACAAACAATGAATGATTTTTGCCACTTTTAACAGTATCCAAAATACATTTTCTCACATAAAAACCCAAATATTATTTTATTTGCAAAAAATTGAAAGAAAGAAATTACGTAAAAGATTTTTTTCAAAATAATTTATTAACTTTTTTTTTTTTTGTCGGGTTTTTTTCAAACTTCAATAAAGCAGTTTTTTATTCATATATTTTTTCTTTCATCTATGACTTAAAACTTAATTATTTTTTTAACGAAAAATGCCGGTATTAATATACTTGGGAAAATTTGTTAATAAGATTAACAAAAAAAAGTAATCATCTAAAAATTAGTTAATCGTAGATTAATTAAATAAATCTTATTTTGAAAAAGCGAAAAACTAATGACGAAATATTTCAAAGTTCTTGCTAGCAAAAACGTTTTTGGTCGAATTATCCTCCATGGATTTTGAAGCGAGCATTTGACCCTTATCCATGCTACATTTAACATCAACTTTTCAAAAGTGAAGTGGTTTTTGAAATTTTGAAAATGGAACCGTTTCTATGAAAAAAGTTTTCAAACATTTTCCAAAAAACGAACAAACGAAAAATATGCAAAAAAACAAAGAACAAAGAAAATTTCCATTGCAAATTAGGAAAACCAAAAAAAATTGTGACAGTAAGGAAAAAAAAGCCACCACCAAATTTTTGCATGAAAGAATCCTTTATTCTTTGATTTAAACCTTTCCCAAAAAAAAACAAAAAAAGGATTTTTTGGAGGCGGGATTTCCAAAAAATAGCGGAGGCGGGAGTATTTTTTTCTTCCTTCTTTTAATGGTAAATAAAAAATAAACAAAAATAATATTTAAAAATTTATTTATTCCGTCTGAGAGAAGCATGCAAAGAATAAATCTTCTGAAACATCATTTCTTTTTTATCAACTGAAGATCAAAAGCCAATTTTTTTGAAAAGAGAAAAACAGCAAAAAAACATGTTTCGAGAATTTTGAAATTTTAATTTGAAAAACTGTTTTTTACGTATATTTTTTATAGTTAGGAAAATACAAAACGCCTCCCTTTTTCTTGTAATAATAATTTTCCAAAATATAATTTACGGCAATTTATAAATCCATTCAGAAATAAAGAAAGGTTAAAGACGTTTCACTCTTTTATATGCTCTTTTTGAGTTAAAGAAAAACAGCTTCGTTTTCATTCATTCAAAAAAACAACCCCCATTCATTTTTTTGTTAGATTCATTGAAAATTTGTTATGTTTCAAAAAAAATGAGTTGAATCTTTTAAAGGATTCTATTTCTCTAAAAAAGAACGCTTTCATAAACGAAAAAAAAGCATGAATCAAAAATCATGCCTCGAATTTTTTTGAACAGAAAAAAAAAACAAAATTACAAACATTTTTTTTTAACAAACGGAGACTGAGGTTCGTTGGTTGTTGCTAACCTACGCGATTCCATATAAATTCAAGCAGCTTCAATTTATTTCTTGTATGATAAATTGCATATTTTAAGATTTAAAAAAAAGTTAAAATGTCTGAAACGCCTTTTTTTCTTACAGACGAGCATATATATTTTTTTGATGAATGATATTTTACAAAAAAAAAGAGAATTTTTTGCCGCCTCAAAAAGGTAATCCTAAATCAAGTGTGAAAAGCATTAAAAAATACTGTTGTTTTCGTTCTAAGAAAAAATTTAGAAAAAGCAAACATTACCTTCTTTTTTTAATTCTTTTAAACAAAAAATGACGAACATTTTTTTAAACTAAAAAGAAAATGTTTAAAAATGGTTTTTGAATAAATATTGTGTTTTTTTGCCGTTCTTCAATTTAAAAAATGAATGTTTAAATAGAAAATAGCACTTTTAAAACGAAAAAATTACTAAAAATAATATATATGCATATCTTTTTTTTGAGAAGAACAACGTCATTTCATTAAAATTCAAAACATGGTTTTTTTCTGTTTCGACTGCATTTTTTTGGGAGATGAAAGAATGTAAGTGCTTTGTTTCCACAGAAAAAGGTCTGCAGACTTCAAAAACTAGGAAATAAAAGTAGAAGAAGAGAAGCATCATAACATTGCTTTTTTATGAGCTTATATTGTTATAGGAGTTGAGAAAAAATTGAAAGTAGTAAGTGTGTAAGGGGAGGAGGAAATGACTTAAAAGCAAGCAACAAGCTATTTTTTTGGTTGATGCCATTGTTCGAAGGTGGTTTTACAGAAACACTCGAAAAAAAGCAATTTAAAAAGGATTTGTTTTTAAAATACAAAGAACAGCAACAAAGGCAAATCCAGGAACTTTTTTATGGAACTACATTTTTTTTCGGATGGTTTAAATTTCAAAGCAAAAAATGCTTACATCCAAAATAATGAAAACAATGGGTGTAAATAAAAGTTTTCATAAATTTAGCAATTTTTAAAGCATGTTTTTAAAATTTTTTTTACTGTGATTCCGTTGTGGAAAAAAGTCTTTAATGGTCAACATGTTGTTTGAACATGAAATCTTTTTTGACAACTGAATAAAAAAGGATATAAGGGATATATAAGATTTTGGAGAAATAAAACAATGCATTCTTATTATTTTTCCAATTTTCGTAAGAATATTTTAATGTATGAAATCTTGGAAAAAAGCTGTTCTTTTAAAAAAGAGTGAACCACAAAAAAGGTCATAAAACAAAAACAAGAATCCCTTTAATATTAATAATATTAATCTTAATAAAGCGAAACAGAACAGATTTTTTCATTGACCAAAAAAATCATAAAAGAATTTTTGATTATTTGAAATTATGTTTCCCAAAATTTTTTAAATTTTAAAACTGAACTTGTTTTTCCTATTTCTCAATATTTTAAAAGTAAAAAACATTATAAAAAAGTAATGAGAAAAACAATGTATATCAAAAAAATAAAGCAAGTTTCTTATTAACTTATAAAAAATGAATGAAAAAAAACATTGAATCTTTTGATTTCTTAAATATAGCATTTTAGGATGGAATTAAATGTTTATAGTTTGAAAAATGTCAAAATGCAAGATTTTAAACCTGCCTTGCGAGTAACAGATTTTTTGCATGAATTTTTGGGCTAAATCTGGCAAAAAACAAATCTTAAAATGGCAAAACATTGCTAAACTACAGTATCCCAAAAGCACACTTCATCCAAAAAAATTAATTGTTGTACTTTTAACTTAACAATTTTGCTTATTTCCGAAACCCATAAAAAGTTTTTTACAATGTAATTTTTTTTGCTTACACATTTTCTTTAAAGTAAGTAAATAGCCGTAAAAAAGAATTATAAGACCGTACTTTAACAAAATTCATATTTTACACGCAATGAATAATTCCATAAAAGTGAAAAGATTAATAAATAAAGCTGCATTAAACAATTATCAATCAAAAAGAAAATAAAAGTCGTAAAAACAAGTGCAGCCATCGAAAACATCTCTCTCGATGTGCTAAGGAGATACTGTATCTTAACTTATTCGTGTTATCTTAAAACCTGGTACAGAGAAAAACAACGGCAAACAGCAAAGATACATTCTAATAAAACCATATAAGAAATTTACTTAGAAATTTATTCGACCTGAAAAAATATTTTTACAAAACTACTTTTTAAGCTTCATTAAATCCGAGTGTAGACTTTCTGACCAGCTTTAACTTTTTTTAAAAAAATGGCTACAAAAAAATGATGCATCAAAATATTAAAAAAACGTAGTTTTAAAATTTTTAAGAAAAGCTTTTTTTATCATGTGAAAATTAAAAATATAATTTATTTTATTTTTTATGGAGGTGGCAAAATAAAAAAATATGGATAAGCTCAAAAAAGAGAAGAATGAAAAGTGTTTAAGAATAAAAAAGGATGAGAAAAAAAGCTGTTGAGTTTAAAAAAAAATTAAATTTTAATTAGTATCGTTAAAATGTTAAAAATGAAGTGGAAGTCGTCTACTTATTAAAATTCTGTCATAATTACTCATAATTTATGCATCAAAATAATAAAACTGTTGAAACACAATTTACTGGTTTCTGGTAAACAGAATAGAGAAAAACTAGAACAATTACCGTAATAAGCAATACACGAAAAATACAGTAGCGGATGGAATCATTGTAAAGACTTCATATATTTTGGAAATTTACATTTGTATGTAAATCAGAATTAATTTAAGTACTTTTGAAAGATATAAATTTAAAAAACTGAAAAAAAAACAAGACGTCAGATATGTCCTTTTAAAAACCTCAAAAATAAAGCAAAAACTTTTTGAGTTTATTATTACACTTGAAGGAGTTTTTCTTTTTTCTTTTTCAAGCTAATCAGTGAAATATACTTTTTACACTTTTCTGATTTTATAAAAAAACTCAATTTGATTTTAGCTCTTTTTTCTTAAGTTAAAAAACAGACGACGACTTTTTCTTCTTCCTTTTTTTGGGTGTTTTTGTTCCTTGAAAAAAAGACATAAATTAAATTACATTTATGAAATTATTCCGAGAAACTTTTTTCGTTTTAAATCAAAACAATTGTGACTAGATTTTTGAAGGGAAAATTACGGTCAGTGGACACTTACAGGAATGGGGTCAAATGAATGTCTACACTTACAGGAAAGGGGCAAAATGCTGGTGACACGAGTCGACAAACCAAAAAAAACGGCTATCAAAGAAAAATTAAGAAAGTCGATTTCGTTGTGGGACCACCTATTTTTCTTCTTCAATTTTTTTTGCAAAATTTTTAAAAAAATGTTTTTTTGATGAAAAAGTAGCTCGACTTCTGGAGTTTTTATCTAGACATCTTTATGAAAAAATATTATATTTTTTTATCTCTACGTGTTCCTCACATGCTAAAGTACATATTCCCGTAGACTCAAGTCTTCAAGTAAATTTTAACATATTTTTTATTCTGGTTCAAATATACCAAACATCATTTCGATGGTACAACTCTAATATTTGAGTTCTTAAGCGGCTGTAAACGGTTTTTGTAGTATTTTTTATACATTTAGGACATATTCTGATAATTTAGAAATAAAAAAAAAATTTTTGAAAAAAAATTATTTTTTTAATTTTTACCTTGGGGTACCCTTTGAAAAAAATCGAAATTTCAATTTTGGGTTCGAAAATCTCCCAAATCATTTTTTAATGATTTTAGGATGATTTGGGAGTATTTTTAACCATATCCTAGCCATTAAACTCAATATCCGTCATTACAGTACACCCAATGAGCCCGTGTTATTGTGTACTTCAATCAGAATAAAAAATATGTTAAAATTTACTTGAAGACTTGAGTCTACGGGAATATGTACTTTAGCATGTGAGGAACACGTAGAGATAAAAAAATATAATATTTTTTCATAAAGATGTCTAGATAAAAACTCCAGAAGTCGAGCTACTTTTTCATCAAAAAAAACATTTTTTTAAAAATTTTGCAAAAAAAATTGAAGAAGAAAAATAGGTGGTCCCACAACGAAATCGACTTTCTTAATTTTTCTTTGATGACCGTTTTTTTTGGTTTGTCGACTCGTGGTGAACAGGGCTGTCCGGAATAAAAATCCGGAACAGCGGTTTTTATGGAAAAACTTTTTTTTGAGCAGATAAAAACGCTCAATTTTTTTTGCAAATAGTAGATATTATTGATACTCATCGATTCCCCCAGAATGTTTTTTCAACTATTGATTTTTAAAAAAATCCCGGACGACTTACGAAAATCCGGAACAAATCCGGAAAAAATCCGGAATTTGTCCGGGATTTTTTTAAAAATGAATAGTTGAAAAAACACTCTGGGGGAATCGGTGAGTATCAATAATATCAACCATTTGCAAAAAAAATTGAACGTTTTTATCTGCCCAGAAAAAAATTTTTTCCATAAAAACCGCTGTTCCGGATTTTTGTTCCGGACAGCCCTGGTGGTGAATGCCAATCCTGCTGTAAAAAAGCAAAGTCTTGTTTTTTCTTCTAGCAATAATAAATTTGTTTGATTTACAAAATAAATATTATCTTCTATTTTTTTTATAGTTTTATATCCGTAATATAAAAAAAGCCCCACTCTAATTTATCTTCCCCTTTTTACCAAAAATTACCCAGAAAATATTAACATTCACAAAACTTTATATGCATTTAACTGCACAAAAAAAAAGAGTGACTGCAGGGATTGAAAATCGGGCCGAAAAAGTCGGCCGGCCCGGCCCGGCCCGTCGTCGGAATTTTCTCGGCCCGGCCCTAAAATATTTCAAGTTTTTTTAAAAGTTTTTTAGAATATTTTTCGAAACATGCAGCTTGCAAAAAATAGTTTTTTGCATCTTTTCTCATCAATATGAATTAATATAACAATGATTCATAGTGATGAGAAAAGAAAAAGTGCGTACTGCGCACACCACAAACATATAAACTACCAAAAAACAAAATTTGAAAAATATGCCGGGCCGGCCCGCGGGCTTCTTAACGCGGCCCGGCCGGCCCGCGGGCCAGAATTACTAAGGCCCGCCCGGCCTCATTTTCAATCCCTGGAGTGACTGCAATGCAAGCAAATGCAGTCACTCTTTCAGTGTGCGTACATCCAGGAAGTGCGCCTGTGTATCCTTGTAAGAATTCGCACAAGCCTTGTGCGAATTCGCATTTTTACATTGTTTTTTTTCGAAATAATTTTCTTAAAAATGTTATGATACTGTAAGTTTACAATAATAAAAACATAAAAGAGTTAAACGTTTTTAGTTGCATTAAAAATTATATATTCGAAAAATACAAACAAAAATATTTTTTGATCATTTTTATTAAAAGCAATTGTTCCAAATGGTTCAGAGTTGACATAATTTTTGGGAAAAAAACTTTTATTTTTCAGAGTCTAATTTTTAACTTGTAAAAACTAGAGATAAAAACAATTTTATTTTTTTCAAAATTTCTTTGTGTCCACAAAACATATTATCTAAAAAAAGCAATGACATATCATTCTGAGCTCAAAAATAATTTTTCAATTTTCTTTCCATAAACATTCAGATATTTAAAAGAAAAACAAATATTAATTACTTTATTAAATATAAAGTTTATGACCCGAGAAAAAGGAGTAAAACAGTAATAAAACAAGATCAAAATAAATACAATAAAAAATTCTTAAGCAATAATATCTTCATGATGATGAGTACCATCTTTATCAATGACAAGAACATTAAAATTTGGTAAATTTGCTACAAAACGTTTTTTGGATTCTTTAATACATTGCTTTACAGCATCCATAGCTTGTTCGAGAGTCATATCTAAAAAGGTAACGCATATAATACTTGAAAGAATGAAAAAGAAAAAAGCTTACCAGGACGATAAAGAGTATCCATAATAGCATAACAAAAACGACCAGTAAAACCACGGAAGAGATAATTCTATAAAAAAGAGATTAAAAGTCTTTCACATTATGTTAAACAAAAAAAATATACCTGTTGTTCAATACCATTTCCCAAATAATCAATTGAGCTAAGCCATGCTTTACTTTCTTTATTATCATATCCACCAAGTAAAACATCAACCCGCCAATAATTTTCAGATCTTAATGCTTCAGCAATTGATTTCCGAAGCCAAAAATGAGTTGCATAAGGACTAAGTTCATAGGAATTTCGCATCTTATATAAGCTTAGATTTCGTTGTGCCCAATCACTGAAATTATTGACATCACCAGCTTCCCCAATAACACTCATGTACAGTTGATCACCAAGTTTAACATTCTTATTATCATCTATAAATTGAAAAAATGAGATATACAAATAATCATCAAAAAATAAGAAAAATTATTACAAACCTTTTGAGACACTAACAGCTCCATAAGCAAAAGCAGCTTTATCCGATGCAAGAATAACAAAGTTGGATGTTTTCAAGCCAATCAAAAAATGCATTCCAGACATGATTCAAAGATTCTTTTAATAAAAATAATGAAGGGTGAAAAAGATTTATACTTCAATCAACGTTCAAATTTAAAAAAAATGATGACAGCCAAAAAAGAAGAGAGGAAAAATTTGCAGTTAAAAAAATGAAGAACTTTCGCGGTGAGAATTACAACCAAACCAGTGAGTCTCCACAGAAAAATGGGTTGCGTAAAAAGTGCGTTACCACACTTTTTACGCACATTTTGAGCACTTTTTGCGCATATTTTATGCACTTTTTTAACAAAAAATTGGTCTTGTATGGAAAATGCGCACTTTTTACTCACATTTTTAACACTTTTTACGCACTTTTTTAATTTTTTTTGCAGGTAAAAAGTGCGGTAACACACTTTTTACGCACATTTTATGCACATTTTAGCACAACAATAGAAGACAAAGGAATTAAAAAAGCGTTTTTTACGCACTTTTTACGCAACCCATTTTTCTGTGGTCGTCCACCACAAGAACAACTCAACGCTCGCTCCTGCTCTATCCGTTATTTGATCTATTTTAATGTTCCAAGACTAAGCATACTGTAAGTTTGATTGTATGACATTTTATCAACTTTTAATCAACAAACATTTTAAAACCATTTTAAGAAAAAAAAATTTTTTCGAAAATTTTGTGATTTTACCTTGGTACCCCCTGTGAAAAAGGGAAAAAACGTGAAATTTTGCACAAATCGTGAAAAATTTCTATGAAAAAATGGTAAAAAAAATTCTGTCCAATAAAGTTTGTAGCCCCCATCCGTATGAATCTTTTAAGATAGATAAATCAATTTTCTGTCGTAAGGGGGCTTCAGATTCTTTATCAAAGTCATGCAACAACATGTGCAACATCTTTGATCCAATCGCAAATTGCACACACTTTTTCATTTTAGCTAATTTTGATCTCATTTTGTTCCTAATATTCTAAACTTCCTTCCTTAAAAAATAAAAAAAAATATATTAAGGATATATAAGGATAAAGATTAATGTATATTTACAGATTCACTTTTGATAAAAATTTGTTCAAAAAAGTTTTTGGCAAAATGTCAGTAAACAAATAACGCGTAGTGACAGAGTACTCTTTTTTAAAGTTAAAAAATGGTACCTCGAACAAGGGCATGTTTTTTGAAAGAGTCAACTGTGTATTATTGTTTCGTTGTTGAATTAATAAAAATATTTTTCATAAAAGCTTTAAGTATCAAAACAAACATTGATTTATAATTAAATTAAACACAACAAAAAAAATCTTTTTTAATCGATTACTGATATTATAAAAAACAAACAATATTTAAAAATCACAATAAAAAAAGATGTAATAAAATTCAAAATTTCGTTTTGCATTTATGCTTATTAGGACCCAAATCAAAACATATTTCTCCATTGTCTTTGACACGACGTGTTGCAATAACATCAGAACAATTGCAGCAAACATAATCATCTTCAGTTTCGTTTAAATGATATTCATACCATCGATTTTTAGCACTATGTGGAAAAAAAACTATCAATGTTCCATTAACAGTACCAGTGAGTTTGTTTTCTCGAAGTTCATAACCTTCTCCTTCAATAGTAACATTTGTAAGAGTGGAAGTTTGCAAAAGTGCAGTTTTTGATGATGATGACTTTGAATATGATGAAGAAGGTGTTGTCGATGCTGAACTAAAATTAGGAAGATTTAAATCCGTATCTTCACCACTAAGAACTTGAGCTTGTGATTCACCATTAGATTCATTATCTTCATGTTCTGATTCTGCTTCCTGGGTAATTAGCCTAAATGAGAAGTAATTAAACAAGAATAGATTGGCAAATAAAACATACTTATCATTTTTGCAAATAGAAGTTAATTTCGTTAATAGTACTTCATTTATAGATGCAGGGACATTATCATCTTCAGGAATCAAATCATCATTTATCGAAAGCTTTTGCTTTTTAGCTGGAACTCTGAAAAACGAAATGAAAAAGACGAAACATTTGCTTTAAAATTTTCTTACAAAGGAGCTTCATAATGTCGACGATCATCAACAGAACTTTGACTTCCAGAATCATCATCATCTGAAGGTTGTGACATTCTAAAAATTACATAATTCATTAAAATTAACAAATTTCATGTAAACTAGTTTTGGACTTCTGTTTTTAGGACTTTTTGGTTCCTTTGAAACAAGAAAGCTTTCAGAATCATTTCCACTATCTGAATGATTTCGTTTTCGGGGTCTAAAATTTATTAAATTATAAGAAAATAAATTTCAATTTTAAACCAACTGTTGTTTGATATTCTTTCCAGTTCTTGTTTGACCAACAAGCTTTTTAGCAGCTGAATTATCTTTATCATCTGACTGTTTTCGTTTTCGAGGACTATAATAATAATGAAAATTAAAAGTTTATATGTAAATTCTTACCGCTGTTCACCACCATTTTGGACTTCATTTGATCGATGTTTAGGCTTATTTTCAGCATCTGAATTATCTGAACGTTTTGGCTTTCGAGGACTATAAAAAAATATAATAAAAATAAAAAGGTTCTCTATATATTCTTACCGTTGTGTATCACTTTTTTGATCTTCATTTGATTGAGGTTTAGGCTTAATTTCAACAACTGAATTTTCATCTCCCGAATCCTCTTCACAGCTTGTTTGCCTTCTAGGACTAAAAAAATTTGAGTAAAAAAAATTTAAGGCAAAAAAATTACCGTTGTCGTTCTCCATCACCGACTTGATCTTTATTTGAACAAGAATTTGACTTTTTTCCATTGGCAGAATTATCTTTATTACCAGAGGACGTTCTCTTTGGATCTCTAAATATATAAAAATTACATAAAAGATTAAAGAATATAGTATAAATACATACCGTGGAACATCTTTTGAACTTTTACTTTTTCTTAATTTCTTACGATCATACGTTTCACTTTTGGAATCATTTTCATCAGCAGATTGCTTTTCAAAAGAAACACTAAAAATGGTTATACATTTGTAGTATCTACAGCAAACTTACCTTTTTTTACGATTTTTTTGATTTTCTTTGGAGGTATGCTTTGGTTTTTTACCATCAACAGAAGTTTCAGCATCTGAATCATCTTTGCTATCTGAAAGTTTCTTCTTTCGAGAAGAATGAGCTCTAAAAACAGTAAATTAAAAGAATTCATGCGTTTTACAATCCCATCCTTCATTTTTCGAACGCTTTTTCATTTCATTTCATTTCAGTTCATTTCAACAAACAATAGAAAAATTTTTTTTCAATGCAATTTTCGTGCTAAGAAACGTCAAATTGAAATGAACTGAAATGAAATGAAATGAAAAAGCGTTCGAAAAATGAAGGACGGGATTGTAATATGATCTTACTGTTCAACTTCATTTGGATATAAGATAAAATAAACTTCTTCTTCTTTTGCAAGTTCAACATAATGTTCCTTTGTTTTATCACTAAATTGTTCAAGCCAATCTTGGAAAATATGTAATAATTTTAAATCCGTTTCTTTGCGAATTGCTTTGCAAAGATGTTGCAAAAATCGACGATCAAGTTCTTTAAGTAAATTAGGCATAATAGGTTTTTTCTTTTTTGGCTTACCAGTCTAAAAGCATTTACATAGATGTCATATCAAATCGAAAACTATTACCTTTTCATTAATAATAACTGGCTTCTCAGGAAATATAATATCATAAACATTTTGGCAATTTGTCGCTTCACGAAAAACTAAAGCAAAATCAGAATTTTCACGAGAACCAGCAAAAACAAAAATGATATTCTAAAAAGAATAATGATCGACTAGAGATGACGCTTTTTAATAAATTAAACTTACATTCTTTGCATAATAGGACCGGCCAGGCAGACTTGACCAAAAAGGTTCATACTCTAAAAATACTGGGAAGATAAATAAATAATGATATATTAAAACCATACCCTTTACCAAAGGTGTAACTAGAATTGACTTTTTTATGCGTGAAAAATCAATTCTGCAATACCCTTTATAATGTATCTGTCCCTTCTTATTAAAACCAAGCAGTTGAACATCATCAGCAAGTTTCACCTAAAAAAAATAAAGTAACAATATAAATATATTTGAAAACAATGAATAAAGTTGCATCGGATGTTTAAAAAGATCAGTTTCAGATACTTGATAATATTTTAGTATCCAAGAATAGATAGTTTTAAACACTGATATAACATATATATTTAATGATATAAAAAAAACATACGCCTTCTTCATTCATTGATGCATTGTTATTATTATGTACCATATTCTTTCAATAAGATCTAAAAACACTTTGATTGAAATATTTTTTACAAAAGTGTGTGAAATTCAACACAACAAAACAAAGTAACACATTTGAAGTGTCGTCGACAAAAAAAGATGAAAGAAAAAAAAAACAGCAGCGCAACTGTCTTTTTTTCGTTCAAGGACATTTGTTGAAAATTTTCGAAAACTTTCGTAAAATTTATTTTTTGCTGTTATTTTTGAAGGTTGTATGCTTTTGATTTTTGAATAAAATCTGTAAAAATTTATTTTATACCATATTTATTACCAAAAAGTTAACAATAATAAACTAATTTAAATAACATTTAAAAAAAATAATTATAATAACCTCGAAATTAATGCTTTTAAAATTACATAAGCTCAAAAAAGAAAAGTTACATTTTTTTAACTAAAAAAGGGATCGGAATTTACTTGAGCAAATTATTATTTTTTGTGCACCGCAAAAATATTATTACGCGTTTAAAAAAAATGTTTAAAAAAACAAAATAAAAAAAAAGAGATTTTTCGTTGTTTTTCTTTGTTTGGAATGTTTTTAAAATTAATTGTTGAATTTCGATTTATTATTCAGTTGTCCCGTTTGCTTTTGCATTTCGTTCTTGCTCTTCTGAAAAATTTTTTTTAATTTTGAAAAGTTATCCAAATTTTTGATGTATTACCTTTAACAGCCCGCTCTCTCCAATGTGCTTTATTTTCAGGCATATGTTTTTGCCATGGATTTGGGATCTCCAGTTTACCGTAATAATTTATTGGAATTTTTCTTACAACATTTGAACCCGTTGGACTTTTACTAAAATTATTTTAATTTGCATAATTTTTAAAATCATAAACATACAGATCAGGAATTGGTGAAAGTGATGCCCCAGAAACTGCACCATCTCGGCCGCCATCATTATTTGAACCGGGTGGAAAAAGGGAATCTGATGAAGGAAGGGAAACAAGTGGCTCAACAAGTTTTGTTAACATTTCACCGCATACAACCATTGTTGGTTCAACAATAAAATCAATAAAACCAATTTGTGATTCACTAAAAATTAAATAAAATAATAAATAATAATAATATTTTTTATACCTAATATGTACAGTATGTCGATCACATAATGGTGAATATGGTAAACCCATTGAAGCTTCTAAATCACCTTGTCGGAAAAATTCTTCCAAAACTCCTTGCGTCCAACGATAATGTAAATCCCATGGTTTTGAAGCATGCGAAATATCACATGCATGAACAATCAAGCAAAGAGCTTTCATTTTATCAATTCTAAAATTTGAAGGCAAAAATGGTTACTAATTTTACTTTTAAATTTAAAAAGACGAATTCAATCAAATTTTTTATGACTGAACTTAAAAATCAGGCATGAACCCTTTTTTTATGGCTAATAAGGTACTTGATTTTCAGGTTTAGGCTTTTCAAAAAAAATTTGTTTGAGCATTAATACATTAACCAATTTAAACACAATTTTTGTAAAAAAAAAACGTGAAAACTATTTTTTAAAGCGAATAACGAAAATATTATTTTTTATAGTTTTTAAGCCTGTCATAATCCCTGTTTTACAATATCCCATTTGAAGTCATAACTCTTAAATCTCACAAAACACAAAAAAAAAACAAAAAAACAAACCCTTCCGGTAAAGTCAGCATATTTTTCATTGTTTTAATTTGTACAAAATGTGTGCTCATATCTGTTGCAAGAACAATTTCAATTACCATATTTCGAAGTTCACGAAATTCATCTCTTGTCCTTAAAATAAAAATATTTTTTTGAAATCTTAATAAACTTTTTTACAAACTTACATTCTTTCAAAAATATTTTTATCTTCATCTTTTAGCAAACGAAAACATGATGAAACGTGATGATTTTCTAATACCGATCTATCATTATATAATAAAGCAAAATGTGACCCGGATTGTATATGAAAATTATTTGTATGACCTGTATGTTCAAAATCCTAGAATAAAAAGTACATTTTTTGTTAAAAATAATATTAAAAGACAACATACATGTATAAGTGCCCCAAATAATACTGCAAGCATTTCTAAATCGCTTAAAGAGCTCTGAAAAAAGGGATATAAAATTCAATCTTTCTTTTTTTACTTCCGTTTTGGATTTAAAAAAATTCTTTAAAAGCTAAAAATTTACCGCAAGTCCAGTTTGTGACAAAATAAAATGTGACGTTTGTGTTACATCTGCAGCATGGACAGTATTATGGTATGGATTGTTATGTTTATTATATCCACCTTCAAGGGCTAACAAATAATTATCAAGAAGTTGATAATTTATCTATAAAAAATTAAAAATTCTAGAATATTCATATAAAATTAAGTAAATATATACTTTAAATCTTTCCAAAAATCCATATCTATTAAATAATTCAAATCCAATATATTTTAGGGCATGCCCATCTGTGACTTCATTAAGTTCAAAAGAATTAAACGACCAATTATTAATATTCTAAAAATGGCAGTTTAAAATGGAATATAAATTATTATTTCAAAACACGCACTTTTAAATATGCTGCATATTCCGGGGGAATTGGCGCCAAAACTGTTTGAGTTTTTCGAAATATTCTACAAAATTTATATTAAGTCTTTTCACGAAAAATGTAATAAAAATATACTTTTCAAAGAAAATTCCAGTTCGAATTGCATTTGCAACAGATTTAAATTTAGGTTTTTCACGTTTTTTTGCTGCAGCTTGTCGGGTAAAAGTTGCTGCTAACCATTCTCGAACTTCATCTGGAACTGTATCTGGTGTAACTTCAGCAAGATCATCATCTTCATCACAAATTCGACTAAAATTATTATGTCAAATTTAGTTATAATATATACCCTTAAAATTACCGTGTTTCATCCATATACGCTGTTTCCTACAAAAAAAAGTACAATTAATTTTTGTTAAAAATAAGTAATATTATAATTTACCAAAACAAG
Source organism: Panagrolaimus sp. PS1159 (assembly GCA_963922195.1). Taxonomy (NCBI): domain Eukaryota; kingdom Metazoa; phylum Nematoda; class Chromadorea; order Rhabditida; family Panagrolaimidae; genus Panagrolaimus; species Panagrolaimus sp. PS1159. Next base: position 2,195,301 of record CAWUHW010000016.1, on the reverse strand, counting down.
TGCCGCATATTCGATATTCTTTTTAAGATCATCAAGTGGTAATTGTCCGCTATTAAGTTGATGCAAAATATATCGTAGTCTAAAATACTTAAAGTTTTACAAACGTAAAAATAAAAAAGTTATCCCCAAAAATCTTTAAAAAATAAAGGACCTGCATGCATGTTTTCTAAGAATTAGCTGATAGAAACCGTAACTAAAAATGACAATAAAATATGTTTATTAATCAATGTTTTATACAATGAAATGAAATCACCTATCACCCACAATCATCATAGTCCTGATATCTGTGGAGCTGTTATTGCCAGGATGGCGAAAAGTACCGGAACGAGGAGCTGGAGGAATGATGGCAAATTTTTAGAGCAAAAAGATAAAAAATGAAAAAACTAACTATTTTTTTCTTCAAATTTAGATAAAAAAATTTAAAAGAGATAAATTTAATCTCTTCAAAGTAAGTCTACTATTGAAAAAATATATTTGAATACAACTATTAAAAACGATGATGATGCAAAATGATGAATAAATAAAATTGCGTGTTTCTAACTTCTCTCAAAAAGAAAATATATAAACAGCAAAAATAAAAATAATTTTTCAGAAGAAGCCAGAAAAAAATGTCTTCTTTAGCCACCTTTTTTAGTCCATTAATAAAAAAAGTGAAGACGAAAAAAAAGAGATGTTGAAAATTGGAAGATGGAAGGAAGAAAGCATCGTTGTCGTGGAAACAAACAAAAATGTTATCCTCTCTTTTTTTTTAACATTAAAATGTAAGACTTCCCGAAAAATACAAATTTTTTATTATCTTCCAAAAGTCTATTTTATCGATGACGAATATTTTTGAAGCCGCTTTTGTCTTTAAAATTAAATTAAAAAAAACACATAAAAAGATTTTTTTTAATTTTAAAGATTTTTTCAAAGAAAATGAAAGTGAAAAAAAGTTGAAATTTTCAAAAACTTTGAAAGTGATAATAATTATTAAATATTTTAGACAAATGATAAAAACGATAAAACTCAAAAAAGCAATCTCATAGTATTTAAAGTACCAAAAAGTTTAATTTGAAATGGTGAAAATTTTAAAAATTGATTTCAAATTTGATTTGCAAATTGGACGAGTGAAAAATTTGAAAATTTAAAGAAACAAAATTGCATCATTGAAAAAAAAATAATACGATTAATTAATAGTTGCATTTTCAAAAAAAAAACAACGTCATATTAAAAAAAGAAAAATATGTAGGTGTAGAAAAAGCTGTATGATTATCTCTTTTTTTGACAAATAAATACAAAAATTTTGTCCCGAAAAGAATGACATTCTACAAAAGTCCCTTACCGATTCCGAAGTTCATTAACAAGTTCAAAATTTGAGATAAATGGTTTTGAAGAGCAAAGTGAAATGGCACGAGTCATTGGAGGATTTTTAGGTGGTTGTGGTGGTAATGGCAAGGTTGGTGGTGGTGGTTGAATAATAACAGATGAATTTCTTCGTGATTGAGAGGGTGATGATGAAAAGGCAGCCAATGGAGTCATGGCAGCTGTTGAAGATCGAATTAAAACTTCAGCCGCTTTTAATGGCGGTTGCAACTGTGATGATGAAGAAGAAGGCACTGGTGAAGAGGTCGTTGAAGAAGATGGAGATGGACGAGGTGGAAGTGGTGGTGGCGGACCTGTTGGAGGTGGATAATGGCGCATAATAAAGAAAGAATAAAATACCCGACAACTTGAAAAAAGAAAAGATTGATTTTTTGTTATTTTAAAACTTAAACTGTCAGTGAAAAAAAAAGATAAATCACGAAATCAATCAAAAATGAACAAAGAAAATTAATGTTTTTTGTGGCTTTAAAAAATGAGAAAGTATCAGCTGTTAAAATAAAAATCAATTTTTTCATGTTATCTAATATCATATATCTTGTTCAAAAGAGGGGGATGAATGCCGGAAACAACAAAAACTTTTTGTCTTATAAACCCCTTAAGTTCAATACATCATCATCATCATCAATACATATATCTTTGACTTTTGTTATTTTTGTTGCGGTGGCTGCTTTTGTTCAACAAATCTGTCAAAGACGGCGGCGGCGAGAATTAATAGCTTTAAACTTTTTTAAAAAAAGCAAAGATTGAAAGATAGCAAAAAAATCATAATCTTTTTTTCTCTAAATTTTTAATATTTAGTTAAAGGTTTTTGGATTTGAATGAAAGCAGCAAACTACAGCGGTTCCTTTAAAGTGTTGCAGCACTTTTGAAAAAATATCCAAAAGTCATTTTTTTTATTGAAGGGATTCTTTTTTCTTCCTTATTTTTTTGCTGCAATAAAAGAAATAACTCCAAAGCTATAAAAAAAACATGGGGGATAGAAAAATGACACTTGCTGATTTTAACATTATCTCATATTTTTTATATAAATTTTAAAGTTGTGATATAAATCTTTTTGAAGGATCATTTATCACCAACAACAACAGCATGGGTGGCTTAAAAAAAGTGACCTCTTTGAAGGCAATAATATATTTAACTGAAAAATGCCATTGCGAAAGACGGCTAATTAAGTAACGTTTAAAAGTAGCTAATCCCGATTAATGTGTAACAAATTTATTCAACCATAAAATGCTATTGAGAATCAATAAAAAATTCTAAAAAATTTCATAAAAAAATCAACAAATTCTTCCACACTGTTGCAATTTCTATAAATAAAATTGAGAAAGGGTCCATATATTTGGTTATTTTCTTCTTCTTACAAGGAGAGAAAGAAAGTGCTTGTCCAATGCTTAAATTGAGCGCTTTATTCCTTCTTCTTTTTCGGAAAAAAGAAAGAAAAAGAAGATGTTCACGCATGCGTAATATAAAAATAAAAAAACACAATTATTATATTGTTTTAGCTTTAGGGCAGAAGAAGCAACAGCAAAAACAGAAGCAAAAGAACTATTTTAAATGCTTCACAAAATAAATTAGGCAATAATAGAAACAAGTTAAAGTCAAAAAATTGTGTGATTTCGAAAATGACGAAAAAATTTTAGAGAATCAAAAAAATTTAAAATTAAATTTCAAATAAAAATTTTTATAAAAAACAAAGTTTGACAAAATTTTTGAGAAGAAGAAAAAAAGAGAATTCAAAGTTGTTTTTAAACTCTACCAAAAAAAATAAAGAAAATGGTGAAAGAAAAACATTTACAAATTTCCTTAAAATATAAATAATGCTGCTAAATGGTCCTTGAAGAGGGTTTTTTATTCCCATAAGGGGGAGGAAAGGGTTAAAAAATTGCTCCCCAAAAAGAAGGATAATAAATGGAAATGCGCTCTGTCTTAAAGGCATCTGTCAGTAAAATAAATGTATGTTAAGTACCCCCTTCTTTTTTTTTACAAACTTACTTTGATAAAGTTTTTAAAGCTGCATCAGTTTTTGAAGCTTGCTCTAAAGCTTGAATTTCAAGAAGTTCATCACTTTTTGTTTTTATTACTGATGAAGTTGGAGGTGGAGATTTAATAATACTTTTAATACTTGTTGATTTTTGTGGTCCTCCAGAAGCTGCTGAAGTTGATGATGTTGAAGTGGATGAACCCTGTTGACCCATTTTATACCCTGGTGGTGGACGGGTAATTGATTCCTGCTTTTTATATAATGTAAATGGTCTTCCACGTCTTTGATCCACTAAAAATATAAAGTTTTAAACATTTTATTTTTTTTAAATATTACTACTGTGTGTAATTGTTTGTTTGAATATTGACTCCCACAACGAAAATTTTCGTTTTTTAAAAATAAATAAATACAAAAAATTTTTAAATATTTGTTTTTTGAAAAGCAATAGAAAAATATAAAAGAGACAGAAAAAGCTCGTTTCTTTTTTCTTTTATTTTCCAAAAAAAGTTAAGAAGTTTTGTTAAGGATGAAAAAAAGAAAAAAAAGGAGGCATTTTTGAGATGCGCCTCATCTTTTGCCCTTCCCTAACGAGGGCGATGTCTCTCAAAAATAAAATAAAATGAAAAAAAAGTCAAAAGAATAATTGACTCCCGAAATAAAAATAAAAAACAAAATGTCAAAAAAAATGTTTTGAATGTTAACCGTTTTTTTTCTTCTACAGGAAATCATGGGCATCCGTGGTTGGGATTTTTCTTTTGTTTAAGCTCAAGCTTTAAAATTTAGAGCAAAAAAAGTCGTTTAAGCCTTTAAAAAATTTACAACAATAAAAAAGTAAAAAATACATGTGACAAATCTTATATTTTTTTGGAAACTTTTTTGTTGTTTCATTTTTTCCAAAAATACTTATACATACATTTTTTTATGCTTACAAATTTTTTCCCCTTCAAAAAGCACGATAAAGATGTTAAAAAATTATGGAACGAATGAATGAATGGGTGGCCTTCCACTCTTTCCCTCTCTCCTTTCTTCCAAAAACAGGAACCAAACAATATTCAATTAACACAAAAAACACACTCTTAAAATTCGGAAAAAAACAACAAAAAAAATGCCCCAGATTTTCAAAGATTTTTTAAGTTTTCAACTCCCAAGTGTTTCTTCTCTACTTTTTTTTTAATTTAAATGTTTGAAAAAAAGCAATAAAAAAGTTTTTGATGCAAAAAACGGCGCAAAATTTTTCAGGATGAAAAAAAACAAATATAAAAAATCCCAGCTGCTGGTGAGACACATATAAATCTTTAAAAAAAAGAACTAAAGAAATTTTAAATTAATTTTTTGAAGAAGATTAATAACTTAAGTTTTTTTAAAGTTATGCCGCCCAACATTTATTTTTAAAATTAATGTTTTTCAATTATTTTTTATTCCGCGTAAATAATTAAATTATATGTTTAGTTTTTTTCCGAGAAAAAACGAATCAGAAAATTTCAAAATACTGTAAAAGTTTCAAAATTTCAAAATCGATGAAAGATAAAAAATCGTTTAAAATTAAACTTTGAAAAGCTTTTTTTATAAGAGTGTCAAATTTATGGGGATATTTGGAAACCCAACAATTTGTTTAGCAAAAAATTTTAATTCCCAGAGTATTGAACCTTATAAAGTAATCTTACTTTAAAATAATTAGATATCCAAACTTTCTCCAAAAATATTTGCTTTTAAACAATTTCAAACAATAATTTAAATATTTAACTTTAAACAATTTTGAAAGAGCTTGAAAAACAACAAAAAAATATTTTTAAGAAAGGTGTGATTCAAAAATGAGTCTTCAAAAAATACTGGTTTGACGTAATACAAAAGAAATGATTCTTTTCTTTTTTGGTAAAACTTTTAAAGCATCCATCACCTCTTTTTTTCTGTGAGTCTACACTAATTGCAGTTTTTAAGTTTACAAAAGTTTTTTCTTTTTAAACTTCCGAAAGATTTAAAAACATTTTTTCCAGCAAGAAGGCAAAGAAAGGAAAGGCAACATACCAGATCTGAGCATCATCTTTAAAAATATAAATTTCGGAAGTTTCTTCGTTTAACAAAATTCTGATTTTAACAAACTCCAAAAAATTTGGAAGAAAATAATGTTTTAAAAGTTGCCTCAAAAAAACAACAACAAAGTCTTTTTTCACTTAGCAAAATTCATAAAATTTTAGAAGGAAGCCAAAATAGACATTGGAATATATATTATTTAAAAAGAGGCGATTGTGCCCCAAAGGAATTTAAAACAGCGCAATAAAAAAAAAGAATTTTATTTTTTTTGGGAGAAAAAATATAAACATCTTTTTGTGGGTGTTGGAAAATTTTGTGGGAAGTTAAATTCCCTTTTTTTTATTACTTACCATCAACAACATAAAATTCGTCGCCACATTTAAGTTCATATCGAAGCTGTTCAGAACCGGGAGAATCTAAAGTGGCAAAAATAATTAAACCTTGTTTTTTTTCTAACACAACTTTTTTATATAAAAGAACTTGGAAATCAGGCATTCGTTGACAACATCAATTTACCGAAATCCTGATTTTCAAGTTCAGTTGTATAAGGTTGTTCCAAGAGGATTTTCTTTTAAGGATGCTATTACCTGTTTGATTTATGACATCCGTGGAAGCAATAACTTGAACAGATTCAACTGAAACTCGAGGAGCTACAATTGCAGCAGAAATTGCAATTTCAGATGGCTGTGAAATTGTTTCAGCAATTTCAATCTTTCCTTCATCATCCCCCAATATTGCCGATGATGAAGATTTTGGGGATATAAAATCTGCGCCATCATCATCATCTGTTTTTGATGTTAATGCTACAGCAGCATCTTCATCACTTTTAATATTACATAAATTTTCAATTATTGTTGTTGTTGCTGTACATTGTGGAAGATGCTTCTGTGAATCTTCAATAACAATTTCTTCGCCCAAATTATTTTCAATTGTTGTTGCAACATTTATCGACTGAGGTGGGGGTTCATTCTTTGTTGGGGTTGTTGGAGTTGTTGAAGTTGAAGCAATTTGATCACGAGATTGTGAAGAACGAAATGATGCAAGGAATGGAAAAATTTTTCTTGCTGCTTTACTTTGCACCACTCGGCGTGGAAGGCTGCGCGAACGCTCGCCTCCGCCGGTGGCGCTTGAATTTGAACGAATGTTTAAATTTTAATGAAGGAAGGAAAGAGAGATGACAGGCAATTTTTGTTGTGGCAAAGTTTATATAGTGATAATATTAACCTGATAATTTAGTAGGCCTAAAAATTGGTATAAAAGTTATTAATTATTTTTATAAGAAAATTTAACGATAAATTTTATGTTTTGAAATTTGTTAAGGATAATTTTTTTTATGAAAATATAACAGATTTGAAAATAGATTTTAAAAAAAAGATTAATTACCAAAGTAAAGAAAAATCAAAAACCAAAAAGTTAAATGTCTCGGACAAAGTTTTGAATATGGGCAAAATTTTCAATTTGAAATGGAAAATTTTGAATTTTAATTTTTAAGCAAGACTGAAAAGAGTAAATTCGAAAAAGCTTAGGTACAAATTATGAAAAATTGTTTTAACACGGTTAAAGGTTTGAAAAAATTCTATGGCACCTTTACCAACGATAGAATAAAAGGTGCCCATTTAGTATATTTTAACGGCAATAATTTTGCCAAAAATATTAGTGGAAAAAAAAGAGAGAAAGATAATTATTATAAAAATGTTATGTATGTTATTTACCTTGTAAAAAAATAACATCAAGGCGCCAAAAACGTCTCATACTCGGATAATTTTCTTTTTTGGTTTTCTTTTTGCTTTCTTTTTCTTTTCAATTGACTCCGCCCGGGATAATGCTTTTTTTCTTGTGTTAAACAAAAATGCCAAAATATATAAAAGCCTTGAGGGCTCAATTAGAAGATTTTTTAGTCGTCGTCGTCGATGTCGTTGTTGTTGGACTTGGACTTGGGACTTCTTGTCGTCGTTGTCCCTTCTGGAGGCAATCGCAAAGAAAAATGTTGACTTCTCAAGAACTTTGAGGGGGTGCCGAATGTCGTAGAGTCCAATCAAAACTTTTTTCAACCAAAAAAATAAGAGAAATGCAACCCAATTTTGATTCAAATTTTTTAAAGACGGAATATAGCAGTTTTGTTGTTGTTTGTTACTGCTGTATTTGGCAGCACCCAGTTAAAAAAATAAAACGAATATTGCCCAAAAAGAAGGGACTCTTGAGAATTTATATATTTTCAAAAACTTGATTTTAGAAAACGAAGAAAAAAAGCAATCAAGCCTTTCTTTTTTGGATGGCAAAAAAAAATAAAATGACAACGTCAATTTTGGGATTTAAAAAAACAAGCTTTTTAAATTAACATATTTGTTTAGTGCTTTGAAAAATATCTAAAAACAAATATCCAAAATTAACTGTAAAATTACTGTAAAAAACAATCGCGATAAAACAAAAAATCAAAAATTGGTCTTGAACGGAAAAGCTTAAAAACTATGTAGTCCATCTTTGAAAAAAAGTTAAACCAAATTAACAAAATTTAAATGGGATCGAAAAAAGTGAAGGAGAAAAGGGGCATCTTTAAATTAAATAATAAAGTTTGGAAAACAAATTCAATAAAGCTGTAATAATCGGATTCAAATTCTAAATTGATTGAAAAAAAAACATCCTCCCTCAACTCTTTAATTTTTAAATAAAAAAAACATTTTCAAACAACATACGTTTTTTGGTTAAAGTAAAGAAAAATATTAGAAAACGGGAAAAGCAAAAAGGGAAGCTAAAGGAAAAAAAGATAAGGAGAAGATGTCTTGAAGCGGATATAATTAAATTTTGTCATTTCACGCAACAATAACAAATTAGAGAAAAAAAATAGAGCCATAAGGAGAGTGTCTCGTGAATGATGAAATAAATCTTACTCCAAAAAATGAATTGAAATGAGAGTAAAAAAAATCTGCGATTTTGTGCCAATCAAAATAGAATGACAAAATTTTTGATGGGTAGAAAAATGGGAAATTTTGGGAAAAATTTTTGACACGCTTGGAGAAGTCTAATTTGGCATAAATAAGATTAATATTGATTTTAATTAAATAAAAAAACAAAATTAACAATATGTATAATTTAAAAGCCATAAAACAAAAAATATATTTTCCTTGTGAGACCAAAAATACTATAATTGTAATTTGCAAACTTATTTAACTATTCTAAACTTGCTTAAAAAATGAAACAAAAATTTGAAACAAATTTTAAAAAAAGTCATTTTGTATTAATGTTTGTGAGTACTACTTAAGAAGAAGAAAAAAAAAACAGATAATGTTAAAAACAAATAAAACATTTTTTTCTTCTATTTTTATATAAATACAATCATAAAAAAAAAGCAAGCAGCAGCACTTTTACCCTTCTTTCCTTTTTTTAAAAAAATAAAAAAAGTTAATGGCCGGCATTTTTTTGCTTTCAAGAGATAATTTTTGTTTTTTTTATTTTTGAATGGCGGTGGCTTTGAAAAAAAGCAAACATCAAGACAGAAAAAAACTTAACAAAAATCATTCATTCAAAAAAGGGCAAAAAGGTTTTTTAAGCTCAGTTTTTAAAAAAATTTTAAAAAATAGGGTAGTTTTTTTTTAAATAATCTTGTTTTTCTTCCGTTTTCAGGATTGTAGTTACACGTTTTTAAAAAAAAATTAAATCAAAAGTCAAAAATTATACTACCACTTTTTTATATAAAAAATCACAACAAAAAAACACGAGAAAAAAAAGAATAGATAAAAAAGTTTTTTTTGAGTCAATAAAAAAAGCATGGGTATCATTTTCTTCTTCTTTTCTGTCATCAAAAAACAACAATAAAAAGCAAGTTGGGGATTCTTTTGATCCACCGAATGAATTAAATTTGAAAATCATATCCTCCTGTCTTTTTTTTATTTTGTTTAAAAGTAAAAAATTTGAGTGTGTTTTTGTAAAAAGACATTTTTTTTAAATAAAGGAAAGAGGTGATGATTTACTTTTTTGAATGAATTTGTTTGTTTTAGCACGGGACCTTCAAATTTTGAATCAGAACTTTTGAAAATTAATATAAAGTTATTTATCGTAATTAATCATATTGGACAATATTACAAGCGCGATTAACAAAATTATTATTTTTTCAATTAAATCAAACGTAAATCAAAAATGGTTTGACACTTTTTCTTTCGCAAAAGCATGCTTGCAAAACGAGACTCAAAGTAAATATTATCAGTGCGGCGAGATAGTACCTCTCGTGTTTTCTGCTGTCATAAAAACATATTTGTTTTTTTTTATAGTGTCGTGTCTCGTATTCATACCAAAAAAAGACATAAGTGCTTCAAAAAAAACTTTTTTTTGAGTGCACGGAATTTTTTCTATGCACACCCATACAAAAATAATGGACATCTTAAGCACATTGGATAATATGGTTGGGATACTAACCAAACCCCAAGTGCGGGCCTTCTTAGAAGCCCTTTACACAGATCCTTATGAATGATAAAGGAGTTTGCAGCGCTATCTCTTAAAGATACCTGTGAAGCCATGGACTGTTCTTGATTTTTTATTGGCAAAAAATTTTTGGATAGTCGATTTTTGATAAATCGACACCCAAAAAATAAGTTTATAATATGCATTCATAACTTTTTTGCTAGAATGGCAAACCGTAGAATGGAACGAGACTAATGCCGTTGTAAAGAACAACTAGAAAATAATCATTGAGTAAATGATTTCGTAAATGCTGATAAAAGAAATTCAAAAAAATAGTCTTATTTTTTCTTATTGTTTCCAAACATTTATAATACTTTTTAACATAAAACAAAAAATGACAACAATGGCACATTTTTTATTTATAAATAAAAAAAAGCTAAAAACCAACAAAGTCAAAACCTAAAAAGGAAAAGCTTTGACTTTTTTCAAAAAAAACGAGGGAGGATGAACGTCACTTTTTCCGTCCTCTTCTTTCTTTCTTTGTTGATAGCCATATTGAAATGTTGCGCTTTTTTAGCGCAAAAGCATAAGAAGAAGCAAAAAGAGAAGCTTTAAGCTTTTTTCTTTGAACTACATCGGTTGAATTTCATTTAAGCCATCCATTTTTCATCTTTTTTCCTATTTAATGCACCATCATCATCACTTTAGTAAAAATATAATGACAACCTTAAGCTTTTTTATCCCTCCATTTAAAAAAATGCTTTTTTGAATGCCCTCATTTTTAAAATAATAATAGTAATTGTAATAATATTTTCTTTGATTCAAAAAAAGGCTTTGAATACATTTTTTTTTCAAACAAGAATTTTGATATAGTGTATTCTATTTCAAATAAATATGTCTTCATTAATCGTGAGAATGCGAAAATTTAACATTATTTCATTTATTAAAATTTATATAATCAGATTTTGGCGTTTACTAAAATGGTTTATTTTAAATTAAAGAGTGTTTTTTTTGGACAACAAAAACTGTCAGATTTTTTTTAGATTTTTCAAACAGTAGGTTAATTTTTTTTTCAAGTTTAACCGAATAAGTGACATGAAAAATTTTAACCAAAAATTTTTTTGATGGATTTTTAAAAAATTGTATTCTTTAAGGCAATAAAAAATGATAAACAAGATCAAAAAAGGGAATCTCAAGCAAAAGTTTTAACAGCAATAAATAAAAAATCAGAGGTAGTTAAATTGGTTTGTCTCATAACAAAACAACCATTTCTCATAAACAAATACAACAGCTAACAAAAAGTTCCCATAAAAAGGATATCTTTTGGAGCCATTGATTTTGTGCCATTATTTGATGTAATAAAATATAAAAAGGGATGCGTTGCATTAAAAGTATTTATTCCAGATGATCGTGGAATTGCTCGAAAAACATTTGCCGCACTTGCAACAGTTCCTTTTTCATCAACCTATAAAATTTTATTATAAGCTGCTTTTTTTGTGTGATAGAATTTTTAAACCTTAAAACCTACTTTAATAATTGCTTTATGAAGAGCTTTTTCAATTCTATTTGATCCTTGAAGCATTTTACTTAAATTACATTCAAAAGAAAAAACATCTGTAATACCAAAATTCGATAATTTTTCTACCAAATCAATTGTTGCTTTAATTTCCATAATTGGAATTAAAATATGCGTTGTTGTGGATATTTTTTGCCTAAAAAATTATTATAAAAAACATGTAACATTTTTTTTTCTAAAATTTAGAAATTCAATGCAACCAGTATTTCATACCTTTTTGTGCATTGTTTAAATAAAGAAAAATCAAAATTTTTAATTAAATTTGAAAGTCCATCTTTTTCTTTTGGTAAAACAATGAAGAAAGAATGTTGACAATGAACATATGGAATTCCAAGAGCTTGCCAATCTTTTCCTTCTTGATAATTCCATCCTTCTGCTGAAGGTGGAACCATATTTTTCATCATTGAAATTTCTCTCGGTGGATTTGAATTAAATAAAATATCTTTTGTGTCTTCTTTATCAAATGGAAGATGCCATGTTCCAATAAAATGAATTGCATTCACCAAAATTAAAGATGTTTTTCCAGAAATATCTTCAGCAGTAATAATTTCTTTAATGTTTTCTTTTGTTTTTTCAGATACAAATTTATTGATTTCCTTAAAAATAAATGTTACATCAGAGATTTCATTAAGCTGTTCAAATTTAAATTATTTTCCATGCAAAAACTTACTTCAACAGCTTTTTCGGTTTCTGCGAAATTTGTTGATTGAATTTTTGCATCAAAACTATTTAAAATTAATTCTTCAAATTCTGGCACAAGTGATACATTTTCTGAAACAAAAATTCCATTTGCAATATTTACATTTACTTTTGCATTTGGATCGTCTTTTGGATCAAGAAATCTTCGTTTTCGAGGAAGGTTGACCTCCTCGGTATCATCTTTTTTCTTCTTATTGATAATTTGTGATATTACTTTATCCTCTGATTTATGACGTTTAACAAATGCTACATAATATTTAAGGATTTCCTTTTCAGTTTTTCCTACAATTTAATATTAACGAATAACAACAACTACTCCACTTTAGGTTTCTAGTGTAATCTTTACGTTTTCACTTAACTCAAATGTTTTATTAATAATCCAGAAACAAACCTTTTCCAATAATATCAGAAATTTGTTTCGCAGTGTTTCCATCAGATCCAAAATAAATTATTGCCAAAGAGTTTAATATTGAAGAAGGAGAAAATACTGTTGAATTTGAAGATGCTTTCAATAATGGAAGCAATTTAAAATAAAATTCTGCTTCTGATTCCAAACTCATCTTTCATTTATCAGAATTATGTTTGAAAAAAGTTATTCGGTTTTGTAACACTTCTTAACAGCAATAAAACATTGGATAAAAAAACTAAATTTTTTATTGAATGAACAATAATAATATGTTGAAGAAAGGGAACTGGTGTTTTTGTAGTTTGTATTTTAGCAATATATTTTCTTATTTCACTTTTATATTAAAACAAGAAGAAGAAAAGAATTAAGATTGGCAGGACCGGATGCACAAGGTATAATAATAAGTGGCTGACGAGAAGTGAAATTAAATATTGCAGATGGTATTGGCTTAAAGTTTGACTAGAAGTGAGATTTAAAACTTACTAAAACGCTTTTGTTAGTTTGTTCTTACTCACTGGATATAAATCAGAAATTTGAGCTTTTTTAACCAAAAAATGATTATGTATCCCTCTTTTCATTGCAATTTAAAACACTCTTGCATAATGCCAATGTAATTTTGAACGGACTTGCAAATTCAAAGATTCCATGTTTTTGTTTTTCGAAAACAGAAAAATAAAAGCAACAAGGTTTACAAAAGCAAACTTTCCCATCAAATTTGCGTACCAATTCCTATTTCCCGCAAAAATGGCAGCGAGCAAATGAAAAAAATTCATTTTTTTTTTTTTTTTTTTTTTTTTTTTTTTTTTTTTCGTGTTTTTTAAAAAAGTATTTTGTGAATTTTTTACTGCAATAATGCTTGAAAGCCAAAGCCTGAAATTTGGGTCCCGTGCATCCTTAGTTTTAAAATCAGATTTGCCAAAAAATGCGATCGCGCGAAGCAAAAAGTTTAACAAATTTTTTCGAGAGTGCATTTTTTGGCAAAATATCCAATCAGCAGTAAAAAATTGAAACAAAAAATTTTTGAAAAAATTGATGTCAACGATGTTGATTTTTATTTTGTTCCTCACTTTTTTTTTAGCCTTTATACATTTTATCCATAAATAAATTTAATAATAAGTAACAGATAAGCAAAAGCAGAAGCAAAATGATGAAATGAGCAAGGCTTTTTTTGAGGCTTTACAATATTTTTTTTGTTGGAAAAACTAAATTTGCTTTAGAATTTAGGTCATGGATTTTTCTGAAAGCATTTTTAGCAGCTGTTATTTTACTATTGTATAGTATTAATACTACACAAGTTTTAAGGGTACGAATATATTTGTACCCTTAAAACTTTGTTGAAGTTATTTTCTCTAAAGCCATTTTTGAGAAGTGTTGAACAAAGCTGTAAAATTGTGCGTGTGCTTCTTTTGTAACTATTTTGTTATTATCTTTTGAAATTTTCATCGTGCTTTTCTTTCCGAGCTTTAACAATCATGTTTTAACTTTTTTTAATTTTTTTAGAATCTATTATCTCTCATTTTCTTCAACTCAAAACAATAACCACCTCCAACAACCTCAACAATGCCAATTTGCAAAGCCCAAATATCTTTAACAAAACCAACAACAATTAATTCAGATGGAATAACCTTTGATATTGTACCTTCAAATACTTCTGCAATAATTCATCGAACATTTACAATTAAAAATCATCAAAAGAATTGCAAAATTGTTGAAGTTTCTTGTGAACGTAAGTTTTTTGGTATTCTTTATCTTAAAATTTTTTATTTTTTAGATGGCTGCGATCTTGACTTTAGAGATGATAAACTTTGTTTAACCTTTCAATGTACGTTATTACATTGGATCTTCTTTCATATTTCTCCTGTCATTCATGCTTATGATCTCGTTGTAAAATCTCCAAGAAAAGAACTTTTTGATGAAAATAATGCGTATCAATGTGAAATTGGTATACCAAATTTCGAAGATATCAAATTTAATGTTGAATATAAACGATTGCAAGATGGAACAATGGGGGTATGGTTAACAAATCGATGGGATGTTAAAATTAATGGTAAGTGTGGATTTTGCTTTGTGTTGCTGCTACTTTGGAATTCATATCATTTTTAGGCTCAACTGGTAATCAATTTTTTAACCTCTACGATGAAGAACATTTTGCTAAAGTTGTTCATTTTGAATTTGATCCTGATGTTGTTCGTGAACAGATTGTTTCAGCTTTTAACAATACAACAATCACAAATCAAACTTTAACTCAATCGCGAATAAATGAAACAGTCCCAAAAGAAAATTCTATTCTTTCAAGCAGTTTTCTTTCAGCTCAAACAACAACAACATCTGATAGCCTTCCATCGATTGAATCTCCTTCAAATAATGATGGATTTAATCCAGAACTTGTTCAATTAAATCCCAAATATTCTGATGTTCATTTTTATACTTCTGATGGCCATATTTATGGTTCATATCAATGCATTCTTTCAACAATGTCACCAGTTTTTGATCAAATGTTTCAAAATTCTCCAAATATACCTGTACAGATCGCAATAAATGGTATAGATTCAAAAGCAATTCAACATGGACTTGATTTTTGTCATGGAAAAATTGATAAAATTAGCGGATACGAAACGGATTTATTAAAATTTTCTTCTGAATTTATGATTACAAAATTACAAGTAAGTTTTTTTTTGTGTTTTACTAGTTTTTAATGCTTTGGGTTTACTGTACATCTGTCTTGAATTTAATCAAGTTCACTGTAGGAGGTTACTCGATTACGGTAATTTGAAACTTGTACTACGTCAGATGACATAGAGTAACCCGCAAAATTTATACCTAAACAAAAAATGTTTAAAGGAAATATAAACTTTAAATTTTTAGGTTGAATGTATTCCTTTTCTTGAAAGAAAAATCTCTGTTGAAAATGTTTGTCAAATTTTAACTATTGCAAAATATAATAGAATGTTTTCAATCAGAGATGCTTGCATTAAATTTATTGCTAAAAATAATCACACTATTAATCTTTCAACTCTTCCACCTGGTATCCTTGATGAAATTTCGTCATCTATTAATTAATGTACCTTTTTTTCTCGAATAATTATTATTTCATTGTTTTACAAAATGTTTTATTCATTTCTGTTGTGTCTTGTATTTCTTTTTTTATTACAGTTTTTGATAATTGTAGCAATAAATATATTTTTAAAATTTAATGTTGTTTTTAACCTTAAGTGAAGATTAATTCAGGTTTGGACTTTGCCAAACTTGAATAAATAAAATTGATTTAAACTTTAAATGTAATATCTAATAACAGCAGTTGAAAGAAAAATGTTTTTTGAGGTGATTCAAGTGACTTCAATCAAGTTACATTCCCTTTTAAGTGCTTCAATAACAGATATTAAACAGTAATTTTGAATAAAGCGTTTTTCTTGATAATAAAATCCAAGACAATGTTTTCCTCGTTCCAGTTCCGGTTTTCGTTTCTTATAAGGGAGCGGAATGGAACCGATGGAGCCGAGGCCGATAAAAATGGAACCGATTCCAAAAAGAAATGGTTCTTTTAACAAAAATTCAGTGGAAATATTATATTTTTGAGAAAATCTTATTTCCAACATCACTAAATACCCTTAATCATCCATAAAACTAAGAAAACAATACATTTTTCAATTTTTTGAAAGGTTATGGGATTTTTCTTACTGAAATTCTCTACTCGAAATTGAACAAATTTAATATAAGAAAATTAGGACCTTTTTATCCACGGACGTCAACACGAGGGGAACGTGTCCCATCCAAAATGGACAAGATCCTTTGTTCTTGTCCCAACGTGTGTCAAAAGCAGCAAAAGATCAAAGGCATGCCCCTCCCGAAAATAATTCCTGCTGATGTCCTCGCCTTTATCATTTAACACTGCAGTGACGTTTTCATTTTTGCTATTATCATTTCGATTACCGTATCAAAGTATAGTTTAATTTACTTTTACTTTCATTATAATCTAAAATAATGTTTCCATTATTACATTTCATTATCAAATGAGTCATTTTTATCGTTTATAGTTTAAACACTAAAAAGTGATTTTTGACACTTCCGGAATTGTAATCAGCTAATGTTTTGACTTCGGCTTCTTTTTAAAAGTCCAAAGTATCGGCTGCTTTTTTCGTATCACTTATCTTTTTAAAGCATCAAAATTCCATACGTTTACTTATTTTTGCAATTTTTTTGTATTTTTTCCAAAAAATATATTTATCAGACATAAAAGTTTTCTAGAAAAATATCGGTTTTTGATTCCTTTAAAAAATTATCAAACAAAACAAATGCAATGGTAAACACATGGAAAAAAGTTTTAATCAATTTTAATGCAAAAAAAATTCAGTTTCGATAATTATGTTGATTATGTTGAAACCCCCAAAATAATAAAAAGTTGTCTCTTTCTGTGTAAATAAAAGTTTTTGATTTTTGGTGGATTATATTAGATAGTCCGACGTTTAATTTAGGTCGAAAGAGAGAAAAGATCCCCAGAATAAATGAAAGAAAACATAGAACAATGTTACTACAAATGGCATTCAATATTATTGCTGTTTTTGAAAACTACGTTTGAATGAACAATTTTTTTATGTTTTGATAAATAAGTAATGACAACTTTGTATTTTTAAGCAATCAAAAAACTTATTGACTACATTTTGTTACAACATATAAGGAAAAATGAATTAATTTATATCAAAATAAAAGAAAGGAGAGAAAATCAATAACAAAAACAAGCATTGATTACTATCTTCCAACTTTTTTTTTACACATCAAAGTTCGATTTTATATCAGTGATAAATAAAAAAACGATGAAGAAAAACATGTCTAATTTTTTATTTATTGTTTTTACGTCGCTTTTATTTGTTTTAAATGTTTTGCAAAAAATATATAAATTTGAAAAATTTTGATTTTGAAAAAAGTTGCAAAAACGACATTAATTAATGTCTTTTCTACTTAAGCGTCAACAACTCAAAATCAGGAGTTGTCTTTTTAAAAGAGACGATAAATGATAATTCGGAATAACAAAGAAAAGCTCGGTCAAAAAACATTTTTGATTCATTTATTTCATGTGTAAAAATCGTGTCGGTGCTTTTTTGCAGAAAAAAATAATACAAACAATAGTGTTTTTCCACATTCATTCAATGTTCAGGTGATGGTGCTAATGTTTATGTTCTTTGATAATCATACACGTACTTTTTTTATTGGATCAAAAATTAAAAAATCAATGAATAAATAAAAAATCGAAAAATAACAACGTCTTTGAAAGCTTTTGAAATCGTCACCTTTCATTTGTTTTATTGCCATAGTATTTTTTTTTCTTCATTGATGATTCAAACCTTAAAAATGCACTTTCAACAATCATCAATGTTTGTTAATCAAAAATGGGATTAACAAACATTGAAAAAAATGCCATTAACACTTTTTTTGAAACATAAAAATTGTTCCGCAATTTGGATTTGACACTTTTTTCAAATTTGGCATTTTTTATTCAAATTGGCACGTTTGAAGAAAAAAGGGATCATGCTGTGATTTTTCTAAAAAGGAACATTTAGGTTCCACAAAACAAGTGTGAAAATTGTTGAACAAATAATTGCAAGATTATTATTCTTTGACCAAATAAAAAATTGTATACAATAACATTAAAGGTCGGTAGTGAATTGTCATTAAAAAAGCAATAACACGTTTTTTTGTCTTGAAAAGAAAACGAAAGTAACGATAATTGTACTCATTTTGTTCTTTCTTTTTTTAAATTATTATTTACTTTTCGGTGACTGTTTTTGTCTGCTGTTGTTTTTTTGTTTTTCGTAAAATTCAATGAAAGAATTATTTTAAGTTTTTTATATTTTTTTATTATTAATTAATTAATTAAGATAACAAATGATAACAAGAAAAAAAAGAAAATGAAATATCAATTCAAAATCGTCAGTCACGGATCATCAAAAAAACGAAAGAAATAAGAAATTCAAAAAAAAGAAATATCAAAGAAGAAAATAATTAATTAAAAATAAAGAGAAAAAACCGTAGGTTAAAACTAAAATTGAACCGAATTTTAAAAAAAAATACAAAAAATAGAAAAATGACCCGAAGAAAGTAAATGTGTGTGTGTATTACAATTATAACAAATATTACAGTAGTATGCTAATTTAAAAAAAAGACTATTTACAATTTAAAAAAAGATTACACAAAAAAGATACCCGTAATTAATAAAAAAATGTTTCTTAATCTTGATTGAAAGATTCAGAAGATGGCGATTTTTCGGAATCTGCAATTCCATTTTCATGGCCGATGTTACGCAGCAGCTTCAGCAATTTCGGATAATGTCTCCAAAACGGGTTGAAATTTAAGATTTCGAGATGAACCAGAATTATTTCGTTCACGATAAACAAGAAATTCTGGATCTTCTGGTGATGGGGAACGATCAGGGATAATTTCTTTAAGATATACATCTGGAATAAGTTTACCATCTTGTGCTTCATCCCGAATAATTCGAACTGATCCAGATGTGCCTTTAAGGATTTGTTCATAATTGATTAATTGGCGCCAGAATCCAATATTTGGACGAACCATTGGACGTTTAGAGCACATAAGATGATATGCATCCCGAAGGGAACGAGATTGATATTTTGTAAGATATGCCAAACAAATTGTTGCAGAACGTGAAACTCCTGCAACACAATGTACCAAAACATTGCCCCCATCGCAAATATTTAAATTTATTTGATCGGCAAGAAGATCCAATTGTTGTGGAGAAAGGCCTTGCTCTTCTGGAATATCTTCAATCCAAAGTTTCATTCTTTGTGCATTTCCAAGTAATTTTAAATTTGGAACTTCATTTGTTGCATTTATAATAAATGAAATTTTAAATGCTTTCATATTTGCTTCCGATAAAGCTGAAACACCACAAATAAATAAATGTGGAACAATTTCAGAAATTTGTGCATATTCTGGATTAACTTGAAATACTAATGGAGCCATTCTGATAGAAGCAAGCTGATGTCTGGTTTGTAGTTGTTGGGTAAAAAATATGAATAAGAAAATAAATAAGAAGGAAACTAAAACAAAATAATAATTAAGTAAAAAAAGTTTAAGCTTTTATAAAAAAGTATTTCGCGATAATGAACAAAGAAAAAAAGAGAGAGAAAAAGGGGATTGCTTAAGTCTACTTCTTTTTTTTGTCATCGATGTTGGAAAAGAAAAAGGGGTGGCGGCTTGATGACTGAATGAGAGAGAGAAAGAGTAAGGAATAAATATAAAAAGAAAGAAAATATAAGCAAGTACAAGCTAGCCCCTTTTTTTCTTTATAGGCGGAGCAAAACAGAAAAAAAAGTAAGCCGAAAGGAAATTCACGTGAATTTCATCAAAAAGAGAAAATTAGTAAAAAAAAGAACAGACGTGGGAAGGAAGGGCGGAGCTTGCTTTTAAAATAGCAATGAATAATCTTTTTAAAAAATTCGGTCAAAAGACATTTTTCGAAAGAAATGCAAAAAAAAGAGAAACCCCAAAAAATCGTAAAACAAACTTTCAAAGTTTAAAAAAAGAGCCATTGAAAGTTTTTTTCAAACAAAAGCAATGTATCTGAAAAATGTTCAAGATCGCTTCCTTTTTATATTATTTTTATCAATGAGAAAAAAAGTTCTCAATGTTTCTTTCTCTTTTTCATTTTCCACCCTTTTTTTAATCATCACGCGCACGTCTGTCTTTTTTAACATTAATTTTAATTTTCGATTGCGTTCACCTTTTTTTTATTTCATCGAACAATCAAAAAAGTACCAAAATCAACTGCACTGCACACGAAAGAGAGTATAGGGGGGAAAACCAACCCCAATCTTTTGATCGTTTTCTTTGAGGACGCACGTAAAAAACTTTTTTTTCTCATGCGATTTAAAATCAAAAATCATTGAAAAGTTAGACGATTAAAAAAAATTTTACCATATTTTTAAACACGTTTTTTGGCCAAAAATAAATATTGTAAAAAGTGATATCAGCTTAAAAATATTTGATCATTTGGTCAAAAAAAATGTTGATCAAAAAAGCACATTTTGAAAAAGAAAAGGCATCTGACTCGACTAAACATGCTTGCTTATATTTTTAAGATCATACAAAAAACATTTAATATCGCACATTTTTTTTTGGTAATTTAAGCATTGCTAAGCATTTTTCTAAAGTGAAATTGGAGTCATATAAATATAAACATATATATGTATGTAGCATTTTTTTATCAACAAAAAGAAATGTGACCCTCAAAAAAATAATGGCTAATAATCAGTCTCTTCCAATTTTCGACTAAGAATTAAACAATCAAAACTCAAACCATAAATGTCCAAAATGTCAAAAAGTATCAAATGCAAAATAAAAAAAAGGAAACTCAAAAGCAAAAATCCAACAAACAATGAAATCTTGCAAAAAAAAGATTTCCAATTTCAACAAAATCCTCTCATGTAGCAGAAGCAGGAAAAAAACAACTTTTGTAAGTAATGTTTACAAAAAACTGAAAAAAATAAAAGGAAACCCAATTTTTTTTCTCAAAAAAGCCAAAGTCAACAAAAAACTCTTCTTTTGTTTAAAAAATGAGAGAGTTTCCTGCTTTCAAAAAAAATAATAGTTTGAAAAAAAACTTTTTACGAAAAAAAGAAGACCGAAAAACAGGAGTGTCAAAGGCCACCTTCTTTTTTTTAAAACTCAGCGCTTGATAGTTTTCTCTTCTTTTTTTGAAGGTTACAAAGAACACCTTTTTTGAAATACACTCGTTTACAAAAAAAAAGTTTTTTCGAAAAATATTGAATTTACAAATTTTTTGAAGCAATTTCATAATTAAAGTACACATATTTATCGAGAAAATTCTTTTATAAACACGTTGTTTTTTTTTGGTGGTGGAACAAAGCTGCTGCTTATTTTCGATTTTTGGCAATTTCATTCTTCTCTTATGTACGTAAAAAATAGATAAAAAAAGCACAAAGTGACAATGACAATCGTCAATGAACTGTTTTCTTATTTAGTCGAATTTTTACATTACCAAAAATCACTTTTTTCCCAATTTTCAGCCACCAAAAAAAATTGTTTGTTTTTTCCAAAAAAAATGTTATTTCCTGATACAAAAAAAGAATTTTTTACGGAAATAAATAACAATAAAAAAAACATGGAAAAAGGCCATGAAAAGAGAAGTAAGATTTTTGTTTCAAGAAAAATATAAAAAAACGCTAAAGTTCAAATTCAATTTTTTTTGTTGAGAAAGAAAGAAAAATCGCGTGTATTATGATTGTTTTTTGTAGGCAATAAAAAAATTCAGTCAGTCAAAAAAATATATATTGATATGGACCATCGGGCGCCATTTTTTTTCCGACGACGCAACATTTTTTAAAGCCATGTGACTATGTTTATTCTTTTTTGTAACATTGCTTTGTTACAGCAAAAAAAGGAAGTTCAAAAAAAGAATTCGACCTCGAGTTTTTTTGAATTTTGTATAACAAAATTAAAATTTTGCGCATGTTGCGAGCAACCTTTGCAAAAACCTTTTTTTCTCACATTTGAAAAAAGAAGGCAGACACAGAGTTTTAAAAATGAAACTTTTCGATAGAATTTGAATCTCTTTTATTTTATTATCACGAGTATTTTAGAAGGTTGAAAGTCCTGCCCCATTGCTGATATTAATGATAAAAAAAATAAATGACAGCTGTGCAGAAATGAAAAAAAAAGTCCCGGACCGCAAAAAAAATAGTATTTTGACCGGAAAATTATAAAAAAATAAAAGAGAAGAACTCTTTTTCTTGAAACAAATTAAAATTGATGATCATCGATAAAGACATTAGGCAGGCAGGCGATCAACGGACCAGCCAGCTGCTAAAAAGACTAAATGGAGCTGGCACACCTCAAAAATTATCATTATCGCCGGGTTGAGTAAGAAAGAATGAGATAAAAATGAAAAACGACTGAGACGAATTGTATTTTATTTGATTTTTGTCACGGAGGCAAAAAAAAGCAGCAGTCGATTATATGGCGGTGATTGAACACGGTTAAAATATCTTTTTTTTTTGAGAAAAAGGAGAGAAAAAAGATTAAGCATTAAAACTTAACATTCCAAACTACAAAAAAAGGAATAGAAAAAAAAACTTCAAATATTGCAATTTTTTCCGTCTTCCAAAAAACGAAGAGAAAAAAAGATAAATTTTTTGGGCAAAAAAATTCTAAAATAGACTGAATGAATGAATGCTTTCCAGTGTCTTCTTCTTTCTTTTCTAAATCTTCTTACTAGCATCACAAGAATGGCACGTGCCATTGAAAATTGCTTTAAAAAAGCTCTTTTTGCATGCAAGAAAGGAGCCAAGGCTACAGTATACTCAAAATAATTAATGGCAGAGTCTTAGTTTTTTTTCTCCAAGAATGATCAAAACATAATTTTTTTTTATAAATTTTAAGAAAGAAAAAAACGTGACTGAAACATTGCAATTTTATTTTTTTCTCTCTTTTTTTTTCAAATGATTAATTGTATGTAAAACAAAATTAAAGGTTAAATAAATCAAAGAAAAAAGTAGGTAATTAAAAATGGTACGACTGACGTCCCTCCCCATCCATCCCAGATGATAATTTTTGATGGACAGTTTCTCCTTCTTTTTTTTCTTTGTTATTGTAAAAACAAAAATTATTGTAAAAAAGCAGAGCTAAATGACCAAAGAATTAAGCATCACAATTAGCGTCAGTCAACATCTGCAAGGAGCAGTAAAAGGGGAAAGATTAAATGTTCAAAAAAAAATTTTTTTTGCAAGCTATCAATCACTTAAATCAAAGAAAAAAAGAAAGCAGGTATATAAAAAATTAAAATTTTTAGCAAAATTTTTTTGCCATTGATAAAAAAATTGAAACTGGTTGTAAAATGTGTATGTGTATGTAGGTGATGAACGGGGGATAAATGATTGATTACCAGGAAAGAATGGCGCGATAAAGTAACAAAAAATATTAAATTAATGAATGAAAAAAAGGAAAGAAAATAAAATTTTAGAAAATGTGGGAAGAAATTAATGAGCGTGAAAGAGGCGTTCGCTAGAAAAAAAGTTTGAAAAAAGTTTTTTTTGACATTATTCTTTTGATTTTAGATTGCAGTTTTTTGCATTCAAAGCATTTCTCTTAAAAACTGTAGAAAGACATAGTGCCAAAAATTAATAACCATAAAACGGTTATTTTTTGTTTTTATAACCGAAGCAAGATCAAAAAACTGTCTTTCTTTCTTAATATTGTTCTTATAAAACAGAGAACAACAATTGTAAGAAAAAAATAAACTTCCTTATTGTTTATTTTTTATTGTCGAAGCATCTTTCAAACTGACTGAATCATTTGATAAAAGTGCGCTAATACCGTATCGCCCTCGTGCCCCCCCTTTTTAACATTTTTGAATCAGCTTCTTTTTGGAATACATTTGTATACATTAGTCTTTTGTGTTCCGCTTTTTTTGGCTGACAAGAAAAAAAATGAAGACTAAACAAAAACACAACTCACATGTTTCTTTTTTTTTACGAGCAAAAAAAACTGAGGTATCATCTGCTCAAAATTACGCTACACCTTTTCTCTTGAGTCAACGCTAAAAGCAATAAAAAAGGGCACTTTTTTCATTTTCGAATAAAAAAAAGTTATTGCTTTTTTTCATAGTTTTTCAATGAAAGAATTCACGTGAAAGCACAAACTTTTTTATTTTGAAAAGAGAGAGAGAGACAAATGCCATTTTCAGACAAAGATCACAAACACGCTGGGTATGCGTGTTTGTGCTGTTACTGCTGCTTGCTTGCTCGAAAAAAAAGGAATGAAAGCATTTGTTCGCCGTTAAAAAAATAAAATGAAACATTTAAAAAAAAGAAAGGCAGCTGACTGACGCGAGAGCCAAACGAGCACCGTCCTTTTTTCAAAAAAAAGCAAGAGAAATTTGGCAATGCTTAAAAAAACACAAGACATCCCATCTCTCCCCAAATGCCATCATTGCCAAAGAATAAGCGAGTTTTAAAAAAGCTTCAAAAACCAGCAGCAGCCATTTTTCGAAATGTTAAAAAAGGGCAAAAAACAGAACCCGTGGTTTCACTTTTATATTTTTTTTCGAATAAAAAATTATGGACTTTTTTAGAACGCTTTTTGAGCAAAAAAAGAGGAATGTTAAACAAAAACTAAAAATAAAATATCTTCTTTTTTGATGTTTTTCAAACAAATAAAAAAAAAGCAAACAAGCAACAGATGATTTTCAGATGCGCAAAAAAGAGTGCTTTACATTTTTCTTTGTGTTAAATATTTATGCAATGAAGCAAAAAATGAAAAGAAAAAGTGAAGACAACAAAGATCAATTTTAAAATAATTTTTTTTGAATAATTATTTGACAGAAAATATTTTATCCGCAACATTGAAACAGGAAAAAAAGAGAGAAAACTTGTAATTAACAAAAAAGTGTGATATAAATTTGCAAATTTTTAAGAAAAATTACTGTTTTGCAAAAAAGTAAAAGATTAATGAAACTCGTATGACAGAACTTTTTTTGTTGTCATGTTTTTGTTGCTGCTCGAACTTTTCTTTTTGTAAATGACAAAAAAAAAGATCATGCGTACAAAAATAAACGAAACGTTTGCACTTTAGTTTTATTGAAATCATTAAAAAAAGCGATTACTTAAAAAAAAGCATTAAAACACACAAAAGTTTATAGCCCACGAAATTCCTTTGTGGATTAATTGTTACCATTGCTTTGAATGAAAATCAGTCATCATCCCTGCTGCTGCTGCCAGTCATCTGCCCCCCTCAATCACTTGCCTGCTTTGGCTCTCGGGACAAAGGACAAAGGTTATTGCAGCAGCAGCAGCCAAAATTCAAAAAGAACACTTTTCCATCAACAAAACACAACATTTAAAAAAAACAATACTTTGTTTTTTGTTTCTTCCTGTTTTTTGCCCGTAGTTTTAAAAGGTGTAATGTCGGAAAATGCAAAAAAAAGTCAAAACAAATAACAATAAATAATTTTAGGATAAGAAAAAAGCAGCCGTTGGCGCTTGAAAAAAATTTTTTTTTAAAAATTTTGAATCCAATCTTTTTTGACATAATTTTTATTTTCTCAAGCTCAGATGCAATCAGTAATAAAACAGAGCAAAAAAATTTTCAAATGGAAAAATATAATTTTGCCGTTTTTGCAAAATTTAATTAACTTGAAGCTTTTTTAGTAATAATTTTCAGTGAAGACTAAAGCTCTTTTTTTTGCAAAAATTAGCACATTTCAAAAAACCAATTACGGTAGTTTTTTCACACCCAAAAAAGCAGGCTACAAAAAAGTTGTTTTTCTTTTTTAGACATGAAAGAAAAAACTTTTAAAATTGTTTTGCTCAAGAATCCAACAAAATAAAAGTTGACTAATAACATTTTAGTCAATTTTTATAAATAGATTCAAAAAAGGGATTTATCATTCACAATCAATTTTTTTCATATTTAATTATTAAAAATTTAAAGATTTTATTATCAAGTTTTTTCTTAAACTTTAGCAATGTTCTTTGCCCTTTTTGAAGGCATTTAAGCATTGCCAAGCAACAGAAAAAAAACACAAACATTTATCAAAATTGTTTTGCAATTCTTCTTTTTTTGGCATTTTTTCTCTTTTTTTGTGCATTCAACGGAAAGCATAAAAACACAAAAAAGGAAGTGTCCAGGGAATATTCACATGTATTTTAAAGGCATTCACATGAAATTCGAATGTCAAAAATAAAAAAACAAAAATCTCATAACCCTTCAGGGGATTTTTAAAATAAAAAGTTATGGGGAGATAATATTATAAGAGGGAGAGAGGGGGTAGCAGCTGTCAACAAAAAGGAAATCCTTCAAAAAGTTATTATTATTACATAATTGCAAAAATAAAATGAACATATGCTTTTAGATACAAATAGATAGAGAAAGGAAGGAAATTGTCTATTACAAAATGCTAAATATTAAGTAATTATTTCAAAAATAGGTTTGAAATCCATCAACTTAAAAGTTTGTGCCACAAAAAAAGTTATTGCATTTTGTAATTTTTTTTAAAAAATGATAAAATTGAGCTAAAAATAAGTAAAAGTTCATCGTAGTTTTTGGCATCTTTCATTCAATTTAAAAAGAATAAAAGAAATGCAAAAAAAGGGAAAAACGCAGAAAGAAAAGCTGTTCTTTGAAATACACAAAAATAATCCTATTTTAAGATTTTCAATGGCTTTAAATGCTTAAAATGATTTCATTTTTAAGAGGGCTTTGTTGATTGAAAAAAGATGTTATATCACAAAAATTTTAAAACACTTTTTGAAATAAATAGGAATTCGAAAACTTTTTTTTATACAAGAAGAAGTACAAAGTTTAGTGATTTTTAATTGAATTACAATTTTTGCAAGTTACAACATTTTGCAAAATTATACCTTTTTTGTTTTACAAACAAAAATTAATGTTTGTACTTTTTTCCTTTTTTTAAATGGCAAATGTTTTGTAACATTTGTTTGGAAAAGATTAAAGAAAGTTTGGATAATTTTAGTTTAAAAGTAAATATTGGAAAACGCCGATTTTAAAATGAAGAAGGAGAAAGTTTTGTTCTTCAAAAATGATGATGATAATCCACCGAAAGGAACAAAGGACACTTCTTTGTTTTAAAACAATTGAGGGGGAAGAAAGAAAAAAAACTGTAAATCTTGAATTATTTATTTCTGGAAAAATTAAAAAACATTAAAGAACATTCAAAAAACGATTTTTTGTAATTACAGTTAATTTTGAGATAATCTTTAGAAAATGTACTTTTAAAATGTCGCACTCTGATGATTCTATCGAAAAAAAAGTAGGATCCACTTTATTAAAGAAAGAAGGAAAACCAGTAAAAACAGACATTTCGGAGACGAAAGTAATTTCCCTCGAAAAAAAGAAAGCAGCTTTATTTGTTTTTGCTTTTTTTAAATCCAAAAAAATCGAAATCACCCATTTAAGCTTCTTTCATTACTTTTTTGTTTCTGCTTTTGCGCATTCACGTGAAATATGAATGTTTTCATGTGAATTGCATTGGTCCACACATGTCTATGCAAAAAAAAAGAGAGCTTAAATAACAGCTGCAAACAGATATAGAAAAAAAATAAAGCAAAAGAGAGAGAAGCTTAACAAAATAAAGGGAAAAAAAGAGGAGGCTTTTGTTTCAAAGCTCACCAATGACGTACCTTCCTTCTTCTCACTTTAATTTGCAATTCAAATCCTTCTTTTTTCAATGAAAAAAAGAAAAAGATGAATTACAAACATTTAATTTAAAAAATCTTAAAAAATAATTTTTTTGGGATAAAACGACGTTATAAAATGCACCGTAACTGATTTGCGAATGTGAAAAAATTTATTTGCTTTTAAAAAATGATTCAAAAATAGTTGCAAAAAATTACAAGAATTTTTATCTCTGAGATTGCATCATCTTTTTTCTCTATTCTTACATTCTTTTGGCTTTGCAAAAATATTTGTATTTCAGATTTTAAACTTTGTTCGAGATATAAAAAAAATAGATAAAAATGATTGCCTCTGTAAAAAAATTTGGAAAAAACTTTAACTACAGTATTTTTTTCCCCATAAACATTTCTCATCAGTTTTTTATCCATGGTTAACGCAGCCAGATAAAAAGTTTGAAATCAAAAAAAACCCCAAAAACTTTATAAATAAAAACCTTTTGCAAATGTTATAAAAAAATACTTTGGAACATATCACAGAAAAAAATAATTTAAATATAAATAATCTCTAAAACATTACTCAACAATAGCAATAAAAAAGATTGATTGCATTAAAAGAAAAGATTTCAAAAAGACAGTATTCAAAAGTTAGCTGCTGCAGAAAGATGATATTTGGAAAATTTTAATAAAATTTTGCTTTTTCTTGTTTGCTTCTAAAAATGAAAAAAGTTTTAAAACTCTACTTTAAAGGGTTTTACTGAAACATACCTAATAAAAACAAATACTAAAATTACACCACTTTGTGCAATTGCAATAAGCACGAATAAAGTTGTTGTCAAACAATTTGAACAATCTGCAGTATTTAATTGTGGAGCAGAACCTTGAGCAATTTGTGTTGCACGAATTTGTCGAATATCATTTTGAAGATTATCAAGTTGTTGCTTTGTTTGTTCTTGAGCAGCCGTTACTGCAGGGCCGCCAATTTTTTGTTCCAAATTATATGTTCGAGTAAAGATTTCGTTAACATAATTTTTCATATCTCGAATTGAAGAACTTAAATCCCGAACACCTTGAATAACTTCATTCTTTTCAGCCTGTTGGAAACCATCTCCAACTCCACCTCCAACATTTGTCAAAGGAGGTTGCTGTTGTTGTTGTTGTTGTTGACCAGTTTGTACAGGGGGTGGAACTCCACCACGTTGTTGCAACATTGAAGTATGAACATTTTGAGCTTGTTGAATTTGAGCTAATTTTGCTTCCATTTGTTGCATAACTTGATGAATTGCATTTTGTGTTTCATAAATTAGTCGAAGTTCTCTTGCTGCAGCATCTTCAAAATGTCTTGCATATTCTTCTTCTTCATTATCCAATTTTGCTTTATCTGGATGTTCTTGCTTAAATTTTTTTCTTTCATCTTCATATTGTTCCATTTGTTTTGCAAATTCTGCATCATATTTTTGTCGTTCATCTTGTGGAATTGCTTGAGCAGCAGGCTTTGGTGCTTCATTCAAAACAGAATAAACACTGAAATCCAAAATATCATGATCATCAGCAAGAGCACCGGTTGCAGCAGAAACCCCAAAGTATCCATTGCGTGGAAGGAAAATATTTTCAGCTCTTAAACAAAGTTCAAATCGATGTTGTTGTGTAAGCCTAAAATTATACAGTATCTATTAATAAAGTTCTTGGTTAAAAATGGTTAAATGATGTTACATTTACTTACCCATCTGTAAGACTAACAGTAAGAACATTCTTAATATATTCAACTTTAACATGAATTGGAAAAGGTTTATTTCTAAAATCTCTTTGACAACCAGTAAGAATTTGTTGGGCTCCATCTGTTTGATGATCATATGATCTTGTGCCATCATTAATCATTACAGAAACATATGGATTATTCTTTTGTCCATCATTATCAAATGAATCAAAAAGAACGCCCAAACCCGTCCAATAATCATTTGAACCAAATACTTCACCCAACGTTCCTTGTTGTGATGTATACCTAAAATTATTTATATGATTGAAAAATTGTGTTTCTAAAATATGTACCATAATGCAAGTCCATCAGCTCCTATTCTACCTTGTCCAGTAACTTTAAATTGCATTTCAATTTCAAAATTTTCACTTTCAACAAATGGTCGCTTATTCCATGCAATACCTATATAAAATAATATTTAAATATCTTGTGATTATCGAATTTATTATAGAGAAATATACCCTTTCTTGATCTCATTGATGGAGCTAAACGAAGTTGTTCACTTGAAGCAATGGCATCACCCGTAACCTTTAAAATGATAAATTTTTGATTACTGTAATAAAAATTTTGAAAAGCTTTACCATCCAAAAAGGAATTGATCCATCACGTTGACTTAAATTTGGTGCTCGAAAACTATGCTTATATTCAAATCTACGATACGTTGGAGCTTGTGATAATGTTATAGATATTATCGTTGAAATTATAGTTAGCACAGAAATTTTATAAGTCGTTACCATGATTGGCTGAAGCCAAACTAAAAAGATTTATATTTTAAGAATTCTTCACAAGTAAAATTCTTAAATAAGAAATTAATTAATTAATGCCACGTTCATTCACAACCAATAATAATAATTATTTAGGGCAAATACAAAGTGGTGGTATTTTTTGATAATAGTTCTTTCAATTCAAACGGCCTTGCTCTTTTTTCCCATACTTTTCTTCTGTACACGTGTATATTGTTTTTTTCATTTTCATTAATAGACATTTTGCCAATAATTTTAATTTTGTCAAAACTTTTTTAATTTGGATTTGATAAATCCACTGCAGCTGCAGTAAATCATGCCATTAATTAAAAAATACTTTGCTATAAAAAAATTTTGCTGCCAAAAAAATGTCAGAATTCAAAACAAATATTTTTTTTCTAAAAAATGCATTTATTTACAAATTTAATACTAAAATATCTTTCAAACAAAAAATAATCAAAAAAAATTGTTTTAAAAAAATGATGAATTCTAATGCCGGGAGAAAATATTGTTATGGAATTTAATTTCATTTCCAAAATCAATGTTCAGCCGTTGAAGAACGTGATGAAGATTGTGAAGAATCTTCCGTTGTTGCAGAATCATCATCCGCAAGTTGATTAACCGTTAAAGATGGAAAAAATACAACCACCGATTCAATAACCTTATGCATATAATACCGTAATTCATTCATCTTAAACAAAGAATAAATCATTACAGTATTTCCAAAATAAAAGGTAAACAAACCCTTTCATCAAATTCGATAAGTTTTGTTCCATTCAGTTCTTCGCGCAATTTTGGATACATAATTACCCGATCTCGAAACATGCATCGAATTGATGCAAATGATGGTGCAGCAGGTCTTGGATCATCAGGATAAAAAACAGTAAATTTTGAATTATTTGAAATAATTTTTTCAACTGCTTCTTCAAGAGGCATCTAAAAAGAAATTATTTTTGGATACTGTACTACCAACTAGATAAATGAAACAAACCCATTTAAAAGTTTTATCACAAAGTAAATCACTTGGTTTAAATTTTCCTTTATAACGCATTTTTGGACAATCTTGGAGATAGTATCCCATATAATAATAATGAAGTGAAGGACGAGTTTTTGATAGCTCTTGTGTAAATGCAATTTCTCTTAGAGCTGAATATGTGCCCATTGTCAAAAATGAATATGATGGATCATAAAAGAAATATTTCGAAGAAAGGCATCTTGGAAGTAAATCAATAACACCAACGGCAATAATTTTTCCATCAAGAATATATTGTTGATGATATGACCCAAGTGCAGGCAGCTGAATTCGATCAGATGGTAAAGTTGTTAGCGGTGAACTTATTAAAAATCCTTCATATCCCTTTCGAGATGTATTTGTATCATCATGTACAAGCTTTTGATATTTACAAAAAAGATTATATGATTCTAAAATGAAATATTTAAGCAATTAAAAAAACTAAATTTTTAAAAAATTTACCTTCCATTGATTTATCAAATTCTGGTGAACCTTTTTGTACAGTTCGAATTTCAAGTTTATGCGCCCATTCACCTTCAACATATTCTTCAATAAATGATTCAATTGTTCTTTTACGTGATTGTTCTTTTAATCTTCGTTCACGTTGATACTGTAAAAATAATAATACTGTATAAAACAATAGTAAAAAAAACAAACCTCAAAAATATTTTCACCCCGTTTTAGCCTTCTTTCAATTGCACGTTGCTTTCGAATTTCCTTCTTTTTAACACCCTTTTCAGATCGTTCTGGTCTTGCTTCGTCTTTGACAGTTAACTTTTTTAAATCTGCATTTTTTGATTTTCCTTTTGATGATGTTGTTGAATCAAGTGTTGGATCATAAATTGTTTTTTCCGGATGTTTACCAAATTTTAAATAATTATGCATATTTCGTAAAACACGCTTATGCGTTCGTGAAAGACGAAAATTATGAACATCCAATCGAATAGTATATTGTGGACAGCAAGTCTAAAAGAGTATACTGTATTAAATAATGAAATATGAAAAAAAAGTACCTTATCCATTATCGGTTTGTACAAATATTTTCCGCTCCTTAAAAAGAATAAAACATTAAAGAGAGCATTGTTAAAATAAAGAAAAAGGAAAAAAGCATTAGAAAATTACCGACGCCACCCTACATCACATAAGCCACCGTAATCTTTAACAGTTAAATCATGAGCCCAAACACCTGCAAAATTGTCTTTTTTTGAAAAATTTAAACCGAATTTTTAGACAACTTTTTTCTGAAAGACAAATTTGCAGACGTCAAGTTTTTTAAAAAAAAAGTGACAAAAGTTAGAAAAAAGCAGGCTATTATATTTATAAAAAACATGCCGATTAAACCCAATGTCCAATAACCTTCCAAAATCATCGCAAGTTAAAAAATGCGCAATGACGCCTGAAATTTTGTCTTTCGGTTTTCTCCAAATTAATTAAAAAATTTATTTACAAAAAAATTCAGAAAAAGCTCCTACCTAAACTAAATGATGGTTCATCAGTATCATCCGTTCCATCTAAAAATAAAAAAAAATTAAAAGTTATTCGCAAAAATTTAATATCAAACCTTTTTTCTTATTTCTTCCACGTTTACAGTATCCACATGATCCAGAATTTGCTGGTGATAAATATTGTACAATTGAAATCGAAACTCGGCTATCATTATCATCCATGTTAAAAAGAATCCTAAATTTTGACATGGTTTTTTCAAATAAATTAATTGGAAAAAATATAAAATCGAAATTTAACGATTTAAAAAAAAGACAAAAATGTTATCACTATTAAACTATTTATTGTCCTAATAAATATAAAAAAAAACAATTGAAATAACAATGAACTATTTAAACACCAGCCGCAATCTTCTTCTTTTCAATTTCCTGACGTTTTGCTAATTTTTCTGCCTAAAAATTTGATAAATTTTGTTTTAAAAATTATGTAAAAATTTTAATCGAATTAAAAGTATCAACAAAAAAACTGGTTGTAGTTTATATTTAAAGAACAAACAACAAACCTTCTTTTCTTCAGCTTCTTTTTGCTTTAACATAACATCAAATCTTGGATCTAAAAAGCAGACACATATAAAAAGAACGCAAATAAAAAAGTAATCAACCTTTTGGATCAATCCAATAACCAAAATATTCTTGAATTTCACGAATTCTTCGTTCTTGTATTTTATCTTGTTCACTTTTTTCTCCTTCAACCTTTTCTTGACTTGTATAGTATTCCGCAAGCTTTTTCTCATATTCTTCTTCATTTTTACGAATTTCAGCAAGTCTAAAAATATAAATTATAGAGTTTATAAATAAGAAGAAAACACAAACTTGTCTTTAAGAGCTTTTTCATTATCAGATTCGCGCTTCTTTGCGATTTCAAAAGCTTCTGAATGCTTTCTATAAAGCTTTAAAGCTTTTGCTTCTTCAACTTCCTATAAAAAGGGGTGGGTTAAATAATTTTAATAAATATAAAAAGATATACCTCAACAGTTGGCCATAAAGTTCTAATATCAACTCCACTTTTAATACCAAATGTTCCAAAGCGTTGCTTTTGTGCCCATTTTTGCTTTTCAAAATCATACGTTACTGCCGGAATTCCACCTTCAACAAGCAAGCGATGCCGTTCATTTAAACTAAAAAAAATTATCATAAAAATCAAAATCAAAACAAATCAATAATAAAGACGATTAAAAACTTATCATCAAAAAAGAAAAGAAACGTACCTTGTTTTAATTTTTGAAAAGTTTGTTGTTGTTGTTTCTTCTTCTTCTGCGGCAGCGGAAGTCGAAGTTGAAGCAAAACGAGTTAAAATTCTTGTTGTTAATTGAATTTTAATTATTGAAGATTTCATTGCTTAAATTTATATTTAATAATTAATAAAAGATATTTTTTTTAAAAAAATCACATGTAAAAAACTTTGGAAAAAGAAGTTGCTCAAAAACATTTTATTTCACTTTCGACACGAATTTTTTATACTTTATTTTTTCAATCTACACTGCAGCCGCCGTTGGAGACAAATATAAAAAAAAAATATACTCTCTTGCAAGAGCCACTTTTTTTCATCAACGACCAAAGTCTTCCTTTTTTCTTTCTGTTTTTTTATATATGTAATATATCGACAACAACCATTTTTTTTCATGAGAGACTACCCTCAAAAAGGCCATTGCTGAATGTCAAGGGAAAACAAAAATTTTTTAAGGAAAAAAGAACGAGCTGATTATCACTGCCATTCAAAAAAACGAACGCATTATTTCTAGAATTTTCCAACTTTCTCAAATGTGCTTGCTAACTTTTGTTAAATAAAATCATTTCCAGTTCTTGAAATTTATTCCAAAAAATTTTTCACCATCAAAATAAATCGAGATCCAAAATAAAATAACATAACAACAGTGCAAAAAAAGTACATGTAAAAAAACAAGATTTTATAAAAGTAAAAAAAAACAAATTGAATTCAAAGTTATTGCGGTTCATCATTTTCTTCGCTGTAGATGCAATCAGCAAGTTGCCAAATTTGCATTATATTATCTTCAGATACAGAACAAACGACCTAAAAAGAAAGAAAGTATTTTTGGTTACTGTATCCAAAATAAATTAAACATACCCATGGTTCATTTGGATTCCATGAGAAATCAGAAATTTTAGCAGTATGACCACCATGAATAAAAAGAAGTTCGGGTGGACCATCTTCAGCATCTTCAGGAGTTTGTTCTTCACCAATTTTGCTTAAATCCCAAATATGTAAGCGTCGATCAGTACCTGAAGAAGCAAGGATTGTTTCATTATGAGGTGACCATTGAACTTGGAAAATTTCATCTTTATGTGATTCAAAGGAATGAAGTTTAAGGCGAAGATTTCGAAGATCCCATAATGCAACGGTCTAAAAATAAAACTTTTTTAAAAATTATTAAACACCAATATAAATGCCATACCTTATCAGCAGAACCAGTAGCCAATATGTATTCAGAGAATGGATTAAAGCTTAAACAATTAACTTCAGCACCATGTGCTTCAACGGTATGAGTTGGATCTTTATTTCCAGAAGCTCGAGCGTCCCAAATCATCAATTTTCTATCATCACCAACTGAACCAAAGATATCTTCATGTAAAACATGCCATGCAACATCTTCAACAACAGCAGTATGACCTTTGAAAATTGTTTTAGCATCAAGGAAATTTCCTTGTGCGGTACTAGCTTGAACATCCCATAAGCATACGGTTGTATCATCAGAAGCAGATAATAAATGTCCAGGAATATTAGTGTTCCAGCTTAAACCATATCCTTCTTTTGTATGACCACGTAAACGTAATTGTGGACGACAGGTTCGATCAGTTCCAGGAACACTTGGATGTTTCGTGTAATCAAAGAGAAAAACATCAGAACTTGGAGATTTTGTTGCAATAAGTTGTGGATTTTGAGGCATATACCGAGCACGATTGACTTCTCCTTCATGGTTCATTTTAATTTCAACATCAACTTTTCCAGTGATGCTTCCGAAGCCACCAAATTCTAAAAAATAATTACAAGAAAAAAACTTTTTTTACAAAAAAACAAACCTCCTCTATCATGATCATATTTCGAAGCATCAAATTGAGCTTCATCGGTTGGCATTAACAATTTAGCAATAACAAGATGATTTTGTTCATCGGAAGTATGAGTACCCAAAATCAGGCGATGAATTGCATAATCACTTGCTTCAGGTTTTGTAACATCCGGAAGCCATTGAACAGTTAAACTTGGCCATTCTAATGCATGGGTCATAACCATATCATATAAGAATGGGGTATTCTTCTTCCAAATTTTGTATTCTTCATTGATTAATTTTTCTTCATATGATTCGTCTTGAGTTGCCATAACTGCAGCCATGGTTAATTCTACAAAAAGTATTAAAAATGATTAATGTAGCGTTTTAAGATTCAAAGCAAGACTCGGATATTTATAGAAAAAATAAAAATATATAAATTAACAAATTTAAAGCAAAAAGTCATACAATAAAAAAACGGTTAAACGAATTTTTTTCGCGCCCACAAAAAATTATTCATTTGCCGCCCATTGCCTTTTTTCCCTGATTCATCAATCTTTCGTGTCAGAAGTGTTTGAGGGTCCAACTTAAGTTATTATAAGAGAACCCCCCCCCCCCCCCTTTTTTTTAAAGAAGCCAAATAAACTTAAACTAAATTTATTTAGATCTCTAATTTATAGTTTTCTGCTATAATTCGTTGGCCAGATCCGCAAGTATGCAGGAAGAATGGATTGATGCATTAAGGAATTTTGTTATTTTTGCATACATTTTTACATTGGTTCCATATAGTTTGGCTAGAGTTGCCGATCAAGGCGTTGTTGCTGCAGAGGTGCAATTTCAAGCATTTCGTTTAAGACATTATGATTTTTCTGGTGTTCAATATGGTTCTTCCTCTTCAAAGGTGGCATTTGATGCGGTATCATTGGGAAAAGATATTGTAAGGAAAGCAGTAATAGTAAATTGGCTGGATCTTGTTGGAAAAGATATTGAAAAACTTTTATCTGCACCTGCTGGAGCTATCTTAGTGATAATTCCAAAAGATGTTGCAAGTTTAAATGCTCAACAAAAGAAGGTAATATTTCTTAATTACTTTTTCGACTACAGTTCATTTTTTAATTTTAGGCTTTTCTTGCTGTTGAAAAACAATTGGAAAGCTTCAAAACCGATCAAGCAGTTTATATTGTACCAGATTCTGAAGAAATTCAATATGTTCTTGGACAGCTTACACAAACAACTGAAAAGGCAATATCTGCAACTCGACAACTTTATAATCTTATATTTTCAAATAATTATGTTTTGAGTTCTTTATTATCTAATAATCCAGCTCCAATTACTCCTAAACAATTTAATGTTATTGTAAGTATTAAGTTTTTTTAATTCAAATAATTTTATTTTTTAGGCAAGTTTAAATGCAAAAGAAAAAGCTCCAACGCTTGCATTTGTTGCACATTATGATAGCAGCAGCATTGCACCAGGTTTATCAACGTCATCTGATTCAAATGGAAGCGGGGTTGCTGCTTTATTAGAATTATTTACAGTATTTAAGAAATTTTATTCTGATGAAAATAGCCCAAAATATAATTTATTATTTGCTTTTACTGCTGGCGGGAAATATAATTATCAAGGATCTCGACAATTTATTGATTCATTATCTGATAAAGGTACCTTTTTGTTTTTAAATGCTTTACAAAGGAATTTTTTAGAAAATATTCGTCTTGTTACTTGTCTTGATTCACTGGGAGCTGGTGAAGATTTATACATGCAAGTATCAAAAATTCCAAATGATGATGCAATTGCTAAAAAAGTCTTTGATAGAATTTCAAATAATATGCCAAAAAATAGAAAAATTAAAATGGCACATAAAAAAATTAATTTGGGAAATGAATGGCTTGCATGGGAACATGAACTATATAATGTTCGAAAGAAGCCTGCAATGACTTTAACACATTTTGCTGAACATGATTCTCCTTTAAGGTAATATAAATTATCATATTTTAATTATAGTTTTAAATTTGCCGTTTTAGAAATTCTTTATTGGATACAATTGATACTGTAAATATTGATGCATTATATGCAAATACAAAAGCAATTGCAAATGGGGTTTTAAGCTATATTTATGATCTTGATGAAACATTATGTGCTGATGCATTTGCTGAACATGTTGAATGCTCATTTGCAACGGGTGAAATTGTAAACAAGGAACGAATTGTTGCATTTTTGGATGCAATTGCAAGTCGACCAAGACATATTGAAAATAGTGAATCATTTGCAAATTATATTAAAGAAATTCTTGAACGTTATGAAGTTAAAGCTTCCTTACAACCTGTTAAATTTGTTGATGCAGTCATTTATGGAAATTTTGAAGATACAATTTTTGCACATTCTACAAAAGCTCCAATTTTTGAATTTTTTATTGGTGCCTTTGTTGCTTTATACCTCTATCTTTTTTATCTCTTTTCTGTAAACGCTGAAAAAATCTTTACTTTTATTGCTTTTCCATCATCAAAGAAGATTCTTGCAGATGAAGATTTAGATTAATTTACTTTATATTGTTGTTTTCTTTATTTTTATTATTATTATTTTTTGATACTTAATAAAGCTTTTATGCCATAAAAAACTGTGAAAAAGAGTAAATTGTAGCAAAAAGGAAAACATGTACGATAATTGTAAATGAAATTATAATTAATGGATTTCACTAATGAAAGATTGTCCCTGTTGGAGGAAATAGCGTTAAAGTGGATACGAATTTTTATATTCATATATTGTTAACAATATATGAATATGAAATTCCATTCATTTCATATTCATATATAACAAAAAATATTACCCCTAATAAATATACCAATAAAGCTGTAAATAGACCAAATATAATCTGAAGGTTTTTTGTAAAAGGAAATGCAAGATCCAAGGATATTTGTATGCAATATTACCTCGTATTCTATAGCATGAAAATCAAAAGTTTGTATTTTTAAATATGGAAAATACAGTGTGAAAAATGTTGCAAAAGTATTTTTTTAAAAAATGTTAAATTTTGAAATAGAGAACAACTGCAAATAGAAATGCATGTTTCACGCATATTTTTAAAAAACGTTTTATTTTTTAAATTTTTGCCTTTCTGCTTTTAAAGCTGATTTATTGTTGAATATTTTCTATTTTATTTTATAACCAATAATGTCATCAACAGCAGCAGAAATTGATCCAGCAGAAAAAGCTATTCAAGACTTTGCCCGAATTACTGGCGTCAATGAAGGGCTTGCACATTTTTTTCTTCAAGATTATGATTTTGAACTTGAAGTTTGTTATCTTTTTTTTATTGGCACTCTAAAACTTTGTCTATTTTAGAAAGCGCTAAATGCATATTATCGTCAAATGGAAAAAGAAGGAGATTCAACAGATGAAAATGATTCAGATTGTATGATTATGGATGATGAAAAAATGGAAGTTGATAATAATGTTGAAGCAAAACCAACATCAAGTCAAAAATTAAATTCAACACAGAAACAACGACAACCAAATCCAGATGATGATAAATTTCCTGATGATATAACTCTTGTAACTTATAATGTTGATGGACTTGATACAGGAAATTTAAAAACCCGCTTTCAAGGTGTTGTTCATATTATTGCAAAGTAAGTATTATTTGTATTTTGAACATTTTAATGATTATACATTTTTAGAATTAATCCTGAAATAATTTTATTGCAAGAGGTTGTTGATGCTCACATGGCAATTATAAATGAAGTAATGGCTCCAATGTATCACGTAATTACTCCTCTAGACAAAGAAATGCCATATTTTACCGTAACCCTTGTTAGCAAAAATATTATAAGCCGTACAATGGAAGTTAAACCATTTATTAATACATCTATGGGAAGAACTATGACTGTTTTTGAGGTAAATATTTTAATTTATTGAACTCAATTTTATGCCACTTTTTTAGGGATATTGGCAAAAACTTCGTCTAGTTGTGATTCATTCACATTTGGAAAGTATGAGAGAACATGCTGCAGCTCGTAAAGCACAATTTGATGAATGTATGAAAAAAATGGAAGAAAATTTGGATCCAAATACTTTGGTTATCTTTGCTGGAGATTTAAATATTCGTGATGCTGAACTTCCAACGATTCATCCACAAATTAAAGATGCTTGGATTGCTGCTGGATCTGCCAAAGAAACACGATATACATGGGATAATATGAAAAATAGCAATAAAGGATTACCAAATAATGTTCGATGCAGATTTGATAGAGTTTATTTTAATGGACCATATCGAAAAATTGATTTTTCTTTGGCTGGTACTCAACAAATCCGAAAAATTATGTGTTATCCAAGTGATCATTTTGCTGTGGTATGCAAATTTTGGGATCCTGTGAATTAATTTATTGTTCTATATCTTCCGGTTATGAAATGAAGTGGGGCTTTTTTAAATTGCAAACTTTTTTTACGTGTATTTCTACATTATCTTTTGAAATATTTGTCCTATAAAAAAGTTATTAAATTTTTAATTCATTAATAAAAGTTTTACAAAAATAAATTGACATAGAAATTAAAACCAAGCGACATTTCTTTATTTTTTTAAAAAACAACAAAAAATTTGAGCTCATAAAAACAAATAATAAAAGAAAGAATAAATCAGAGACCCTTTTTCTCGGATATTACAATTTCGATAGCACAATTTAAAAAAACAAGGATTGAAAGACGCAAAAACAAAGTGAAAAACAAAAAGTATTAAAAACAAAAGAAAATTAATTAATTATTATAGGTTTCATTAATGGATTATTATTAAAGTTACTTTCGACATGTTTGGGATTAAATGATAGCTTTTCTTCATTATCGGATGAACAACCAGAATCTGTTGCTGTCATTTCTACAAATTCTTCTGTTAATGGGAGTAGCTTTTCTTCTGATTCTTCATTGACGATAATTATAGTATTTGTATTCCCCTAAAAATTACAACTAATTTAAAAAAAGAAAACACAATAAAAGTTACCGTATAAGAAATTCCAGAATCCGTTGCTTTGAGTGATTCCAATGATTTTGATCTTCTTAGGAGACGACAAAAATTAATTTTTTCATGTTTATTACATTCTTTAAAAGCTTCTTCAATTTCTTCCATATTTTCCCAGCAGGTTTTAGATTCTTGTAGCCAATCATATAATGCATCTTCAGTTGCTTGAGATTTATTAAATACATAAAAATTATTATCTTCCATAATTGGTTGAAGTGGAGTTGAAAGTTGTCGGCTAAAGCATTCTGAATCACTTATAAATGAGCAAGATGATGATGATGGACTTGCATCAAGAAAGAAAGAGCTTTTATTTGCTTTTTTTGTATTCGATTGTTCTTTTTCTGATTTCTCTTTTTCATTTGTATTTGATGGCTCTTCTGGGATTGTTTGTTCTTTCATTGAATTTGATCGATGTGGTCCATTTGAACTTCCACCGCCTCCTCCACCACCTTTTGGCGCATCATCATCATTATTTTTATCATCAGAATTTCGTTTACAATATTTTGAACCAATTAGTGATAGCTTTCTCTCATTTACATCATCATCAGAGGTTTCTGAATTCTCACTGCTACACGAAGTTGAACGACGATTTCTTGATAGCAGACGTGGATGGTGATCATATCTTCTTGCCATATCTGGTGAAACAACGGCTTGCCGTGGACGAATAACTCTAACAGATGAATATGTTGTTGGAGCAGATGTTGAAGAATCTTCTTTTGTAAACGATGGCTTTAATGAAAATGTAACATTTGAAAGTCCAATTGATGCACTTCGATTTCCTCGACTTAAATGTGGTCCTTTTTGTGATATTGTACTTATTGAACGAGGTGTTGAATGAAATGGAATTTTTAATGGTTCAATTGTTTCTTCAGTTTCCTAAAATTTAATCAAATTAAATCAATTCAAAATTAAAAAGACATACTTCACAAATTCCCAAAAGATGTGGAGATGAACTAAGTTTTCGCATTCCACTTGATGTGGAAGGATTTGTTGATTTCAGACGAAGGAAATTTGCTGTAATTGCTGGAGAAGTTCGTCCTGATGAATTTGGTGATGGACTTCGACTAGAAATTCTTGAATCTGGTGAAGCTGCTCTTCGCATTGATGAAAGCCTTGAAAAATCAAGTAATTCAGAAATTGCATGTGGACTTATTCGATCCCTTGAAGAATGTAGGCCACTTGTTCCAAACATTGATACAGATGGTGATGAAT
Organism: Panagrolaimus sp. PS1159; assembly: GCA_963922195.1. Classification (NCBI taxonomy): domain Eukaryota; kingdom Metazoa; phylum Nematoda; class Chromadorea; order Rhabditida; family Panagrolaimidae; genus Panagrolaimus; species Panagrolaimus sp. PS1159. Next base: position 2,153,452 of record CAWUHW010000016.1, on the reverse strand, counting down.
TCCTAAAAAACAAAGTACATTTTAGAAAAATTTAAAAAGGTTTAAGTTAGTTTCACTTCAATTTGCAGATTATGAAAAAAAGTACAGTAGCGTAAGAAGAAAAAGGATCAAAGATGCAAAATAATAATATTAGACGGAAGCAAAAAGCAAAGGATGATAAAAAGATTATTAAAGCAAACAAAGTTAAGCTTTTATGAGCAATATAATAACCTTCGAAGAAGTGGCGGCGGACCAGTAACATTTCGTAAAAAGCGCTTTTTTGCCAATGTTGAATATACAGAATTTGGAGCCGATGGTGTTCGGGGAAGTTTATCTGAACGTTTTTTAGATGGCGGATTTTTTGTATCAGAATCAGGAATCTCCAACGAAATTGATGAATGCATTGGTTTTTTTCGTCGATTTAAATTTAAAAGTGTATCAGGTCTTTTTTCACGATCACTTCCACTATCAAGTTGAAATTGTACCGTATCCCCAAATGTATGTTCACCAAGTTCTCGAATTGGTGAAAGTTCATCAAAATATACATTTGGAAACGGTCCAAATAGTGAAGTCTTTCTTGTTTCAGATGGCTCTAATTCACATTCAAGTTTTGCTACGGCATCTGCCACCAAAGCTATTGTTGCATCCTCTTCTTCTTCTTTAAGGGAAGCAAAGTTTTCACATGAGGATGCCCTGCTTGTAACAAAGCTATGCCGAGAAGAAGAAGAAACTTGTGAAATTTCTCGACGTAATGGTGGTGGTGCAAATGAATCTTTTGTGAAAAATCTTTAAAAAAAAAGAAAAGAAGTACAATATCAAATATAATTTAAAAATTATGTGAAACAATAAAAGTTTAAAAAAATCTACCAACCTTGATGACTGCCTTGATGGTGAACGAAGATAACTGCAAAGTTCTTCTTCACTTTCTTCCTTCAATATTGTACATGCTCGACGAGTTCCACGGAATGAATTTGATCTTGAACGTGTTCGTTGTCCACCTTCACTTGTTGAAGGTCCACCACTTTCACCTCTTAAAATATAAAAATATTTTTAAAATGATAAATACATTTTTTCATACGCTTCTGCAGCAGTTGTTGGAGTTGTTAAATCTTCGCCATCTTTTGATGAAATTGCTAAAAGTCGAAGAGCTTGTTCTTCTCGATAACATGCAAGTACCCGTTCAGCTAATAAATAATATGTTGCTGTAATATATGTATAATCATCATTATCAATTGAATTTAAAATTTCTTCTTCTGTTGCAATATTTCCAGCAACCATTTGTTCAACAATTGTTGTATGGGCACTTATAGGTAATTGATCTTTCATAATTAATGGTAAATGTTCACTTAATCCACGATCACCAGCTTGTACCCATGGAGATTCAACGATTTCTGTTAAAGTTGCTCTTTTTGATGGTTCACGAACAAGCATTCGACCAATTAATCTAAAACATTTTTATTGTAATTACAGTAATCTAAATATAAAAGATAAACTTACTGTTTACATGATTGTGAAACATGTTCAGGAACACAGAAACGGCAATCAAGAATTTTTGTTAGAGTTTCTGATTCATTTGTTTCTTGAAATGGTAGCCTTCCACAAACAAGCATATATAATATTACACCAAGTGACCAAACATCCACAGCTGGAGCGTCATATGAATCTCCTAATAAAATTTCTGGTGCCGAATATGCTAACGATCCACAAGAAGTTTGAAGTTGTTGACCAGGTTCAAATAAATTTGAAAATCCAAAATCTGTAAGTTTTACCATTCCAAGCTTTTCAAAGAATACAACATTTTCTGGCTTTAAATCTCGATGTACTACATGTAAAGTATGGCAATAATCAATAGCTTTAATAATTTGATTAAAATATTGTTGTGCATCAATTTCTTTAATTCCTTTATGCTCATTTTTCATAATATAATCATACATATCATAATCTCCAAGCTCTAATATAAGAAATAACTTTGAAGATGTATCAATAACTTCATAAAGTCGAACAATATTTGGATGTTGGACAAGTTTCATACATCGAACCTTTAAAAAACAATTGTTAAAGATATAAAAATTGTAACAATAAAACTTACTTCTTGCATCATATGAGATTGTGAAGTTTTATCTAATTTTGTTTTATCAATAACTTTAACAGCAACCTGAAAAAAGTACTTTTTGAAAACATAAAGTAAACATAAATAAACTAACCTTTTCTCCTGTAAATACATGTCGTGCAAGTTTTACAACAGCAAAATGTCCCTTTCCAATTGTATGCTCTAAATCATAGAGTCCCGCAATCCTTGCATCATTAATAGATAATTTTCTTGGTAATGGCATTTCTTCTTCGACTTTTCTTTAAAATAATTAATGTTTCATTTCTTTTCGGCAATTAATATTTACAAAAAAATGGAGTTAATGAAAAAAATATATTTGAGTACAAATCAAATAAAAGAAAAATCTAAAAATAACAAATAATTAATAGTTGTTTTTTTATATGTGTATAAAAAAACGTAATAAATAATAAACACGTCAAAGATCTTATGCTTTTTTTCCATGCATTTTTTTGACGGAAGAATTTCTCTGTCGATGGATTGAAAAAAAAGACACGGGAGAAAAAAAAGTCGGGAAAAGAATGCACGGATTTGTAAAAGTGAAAAGTGGTCTCCCGTTTTTTAGTTGACTGAAAAAAAAAGAAAAACGTGGGGGGTTTCATTTGATGTCGCCGCTCTGCTTTTTGTTTTTAAAACTTATTTATTTACTTTTAACTGATACCTTTTTTAAATGTACTTGGCTGCAAGAAGTGTACATAATTTGTATGACTAGTTTCTTATGTCTCATTTTTTCTCTAAAATTACTTTAAAAACTCTAATAATAGACACAAAAAAGTAAAAAAAACCAATTATCTCTAAATTTTAGAGTCTTCAAATTTTATAATATAATAATCCTTTAATTGTTTTTTTTTTATAAAATGTTTAACAAAAAACACGATTCAAAAATAGAAAAAAAAACCTTTAAAAAATAAAAAAATCTTCTTTTTCAAAAATGTTTTATGCGGGGTTAAGTTTGAAGCGGCGGTTGGTGATAAAAGGCTTTAGTACAAGAAAAGAAAAAAAATTGAACACAATCAATCCATAAAAAAGGAATTATTGTAAAAAATATTTTTCGTCACATTTTTTTCGTTATCAAAAAAACGGACGTTATTTTTTTTTGATGTGTAAAAAACGAGACTTACGGGGAAATTCCGGGGAAAGAATGATCAGAGCACATAGGAAAAAAAGAATTGTTTATTTTTTTAGAGTCTAAAAAACGGGGTTTAGTAGATTGTTGTTGTTTGGTTGTTTAGATTTTGATAACATTGTTCAGAGGGAGTGTATTAATAATATTGATATTTAAGAAATAATAAATATACCTTTTCGTTGTAAGAGAAAAAATAGATACAGTAAAAAAATTACAAATCAAGCATTATTTTTTTTCCTAAATTTAATGAAGCATTGTTTTTTTAACAAAGACGATTTACAATTGAGTAAAACTTTTTTTATTCTTTTTTTGTTAAAATATATTCTTTTTAAAAAAAGGCCTCAAGGGGATTTTTTTTGTTGTCAACAGGAAGGAGAAGGGGAAAGGGAGGAAAAAAAGCAAAGTTATATGACACAGTCGGTCTCTTTGTCGCTGGTTTGGTCGATGAAGGACTCGACGACCGAAAAACTATGCCCGTGGACTTTTTTTTTCTGAAAGTAACAGAAAAAAAGAGGGCAATAGACACTTTTTGGAAAAACAGAGGGGTTGACGATGCCCTTTTTTTTAAAATTCCTTCTGGCTTCTGCGACTGCTGTTTTTTTTTATTTTTTTTCAAATGGCGTTGCAGAAGCAGAAGGAAGAAAAAATATATATTTTTCTGTTTTTGCACAAAAACAGCCTCTTTTTTCTCCTCTCTGTCTCCACTTTTATCACTGCTATTATTTTTATGGTAAAAAATAAAGACCGTAAAAATGGCATTTTTTCAGTATTTTTTTTATAGCCCATATTAAATGCTACTTTTCAAATTGAAACATTAAAAATAAATATATATAGATTTTTTTATTTGAACGCATAAAACAAAAATATTTATAGGATTTATTTTTTAAAAAGAAAAAAACAATTTTTAAAAGAAAAAAATGCTAAAAAATAACAGAAAAAAGGGAAATTACTCAAAGAATTTAATTAAAGAATTGTGTTTCAAAAAAAAAAACCAGCAAAGAAAATGACAGCTTTTTTAAAAGAGAAATGTAAAAAAAACATTCTAGAAAAAACAAGGGTTACCCTCGTTTTCGCTTTTTTTATATTTCTTATCACTTTTGTCTTCTTTTTTTGACTTTTGTTAGAAAAAAACACGTGAAAAATGCTTTTTTATATTTTTTTTGCTGCGGCATTGTGTGATCCCATTTTAATTCGAAAAGAAGAAAAAGAGGGAGGGAAAAATTATCACATTGTGTTTGAACGCATAAAAAAAGATTATTTTCAATTGATATCGAATTTTCGATGGAATTATTTTTGTTTGACGGGGGTTCGCAAAGTCACGAGAAAAGGTTCATACATTTTTGGAGTCCAGAAACTTTGGTAAAAACAGTTTTTTTTTAAATTGTTGTCTAAAAACGATAAGAACAAAACATTAAACAATTTTAATATTTCTGGAATGCTTCTTTCATGACTGCTTGCCTGTTTTTAAAGATAAAAAGCAAGGAATTTTAAAATAATTTGTATCTTAAAAAGAAACTTTGGATGTGGGGTTTTTTAAAAGTATTTTTACTAAAAAAACATTTTTTTAAAATTTTAAAAGAAATTATGGTTAGCTACGTGCGCAGCAATGTGCGACGCCAATGTTCCCCATCATTTTTTTTCAGTCAAAAAAAAAATGAAAGAGAGAGTATACTTAGGTATACTGTAAAAAATAAAACTTTTTTTTAAAAATTTAATTTTTATCCACCTAGATGTAAAATTTTACGGAGATTCCAAAAATCCAACTTTTGACTATTACTTTAATACAAAAAATTAAAGAAAATCGGTTTTTTTGACCTGTATTCTGTCTTCCACCTTCTTCCTTTTTAAAACCAGGCCTATTCGACTCAGAATTTTTTTCTGCATCGAACAGTATATTTAAAATTATCGCACAAGGCCGCACCGCGAAATATGCGTCTATGGCCTAGTGGGAGAGGCGCTGCGCGACAGTTTACAGTCGTTTGGGTCACTGGTTCGAATCTAAACGACTGTAAACTTTTTTTAAAAAAAAACTGCATTTATTTTTGGATTTTCCATAGTCAAAAGCATATATGTACCAAAAATAAGCTTAATCGGAGATAAAAAATATTTTTGTGTTTTCCATGGGGTTTGAACCGGTGAAAAACAAATCTTTTTTTTGCTGCAAAAAAATGTTGTTTTTCACAAACGACACTTTTTTTTGCAACAGTTTGCAAACGCGACACGAAAATTTGTATAAAGAAAATGTGTTCCCCGACTGAAAAAAAATTGTTTTTTCTATTTTTTAACAGTAATATTAGGCAGTAATATTACTTTTTTTTACTCATCAATATTTATACTGCGCATCTAATGATACCAAATTTATTGCATTTAGAGAACTTTGAAAAACCTGCGCACGTAGCTAATTATGGTAGCTTTTTCTTAAATTTAAAAGTTTATGCAAATTTTAAAATGGCCTATTAAATTATTTTGAAAAAAATTTTATTCTTCACATTTTCTAGAATTTTACAGAAATTTTTGATAACTATCAATGACGGAAAATTTGAAAGAAAGAAAAATATATTGAAAAAAGGAAGTTTAAACTAGCTACGTGCGCAGCAATGTACAACGCCAGTGTTCCCCTTCATTTTTTTTCAGTCAAAAAAAAAGAAAGAAAAAAAAAGAAACAGCTCCTTAGGTATACTGTAAAAAATAAAACTTTTTTTTAAAAATTTAATTTTTATCCACCTAGATGTAAAAAAATACGGAGATTTCAAAAATCCAAGTTTTGACTATCACTTTGATACAAATAATTAGGGAAAATCGGTTTTTTTGACCTGTATTCTGTCTTCCACCTTCTTCCTTTTTAAAACCAAGCCTATTCGACTCAGAATTTTTTTCTGCATCGAATAGTATTTTTAAAATTATCGCGAAACACAGCGGTCAAAAGTTTGCGTCTATGGCTCAGTGGGCGAAGCGCCGCCTATCAGTCCTTCGGTCACTGGTTCGACTCTAACAATCGTAAACTTTTTTAAAAAAAAGAACTGCTGTTATTTTTGGATTCTACATAGTCGAAAGCATATATGTACCAAAAATAAGCTCAATCGGAGATAAAAAATATTTTTGTGTCTCTGGTAGGGTTTGAACTTTTGAAAAAATACTTTTTTTTTGCTGCAAAAAAAAGTGTTGTTTGCGAACGCGACACGAAAATTTGTATAAAGAAAATGTGTTCCCTGGCTGAAAAGAAACTCTTTTTTTTATTTTTTAACAGTAATATTAAGCAGTAATATTACTTTTTTTTACTCATTTATTTTTTACTTTCCATCAATATTTTTACTGCGCATCTAATGATACCAAATTTATTGCATTTGGAGAACTTTTGAAAAACCTGTACACGTAGCTAGTTTAAACATAACAAAAAGTTTTTGAAACATTTTCTTTCGATTCCATCAAAATCAAAACTCAAAAAATAATAAAAATCAATCAACAACAATTATTTTAGTGTCTGCAAAAAATAAAAATTGAAAAGAAAAAAAATCTTTTATGTGTCTGTGGCTTTTGTTTTTTTCATCATTTTTGATTTTTTGCCTTTAAACAAACACATGCCCTCCCTTCTTTTCTTTGTCTTCTTCTTTCATCTTTCCTTTAGCTAAATATGCCATCGTCGTTCGTCGTTGTTGTCTTCATTCTTGTCCGGTTAATATCCATTTAGCTCGTTTGTTGTCGTTGGTCGGTAAAAAAACAGAAGTCTTCTTTTTGCGGCTCGTTTATTGCTTTTCCTTCTTTTTTTCAAAATGAGTTTTAAAAAAATGTGTCTAATAAAAAAAAACAGGCACAAAAAATAAGGAATAAAAAAGAAGAAAAGGATTTTGACATTTTTAAAATATAAATTTTTAGAGCAAAGATTAAGCTTTTAAAATGCTTCTTTTTTTGTAAATGAACAGAAAAAGTTAATATTAAATTTTTTATTTTTTTAATATAAAAACAAATATATTAAACCGGGAAAATATTGTAAACAAAAAACATATAAAATTATTAACAAAAGTATTTTAAATAAAGTTACAACAAACAAATTCGAGACCGAAATTGACAGGAAAAAATATATAAGAGAGAATTAACCGGTAACGAAAAAAATGATAAAAAATGAGATTTCAATTAAGATTATTTTTTCAAAAAGAGAGATTCTGATACGGTATTTTTCAAAGAAATGATTAAAGCTTGGCTTAAAAATTTTGTTTATTAAAATAATGATACTGTAACTCGTTTTAAAAACGGCAAAAATTAAAATTTATGTATTTTTTTGTTTTTTAAAAACCATTTTTTCACACACATTTTTTTATCAAAAAACAGCCAAGTCAAATAAAAAAAATTTTTGAGAAAAAAAGAAGGCAAGGAGAGATAAAACAGATATAAATTATTTACAAGTATTAAAAAATATGATTATGAGATTTTTATTAAATGTCTTCTTTTTATTGCCTTTTTAAGGCATTGCAGTTAAAGCAGGAATTGTTGAAGCATTTAATTCACTAAAAGGGCTGTTTGCAGTTCGACGTTGCTGTTTTGCAACAACAGAATTTGCATCAGTGCCATCCAAAGAAAAATATGAAACAATTGCCTTTGCGCCATTACAAAATGTTCGACCAGATTCTCGACGCTTTGTTCCACGAATTTGTTGGGGTTTATTTTGATCCAAATTATTTGAAGAATTTCTTGAAATAATTGTATTTGAAGTTGGCAAAGGTTTTGAGGTTATTTCTTTTTCAAACATTGCTGCTTCAGATTTAATTTCATTTAATAAATCTTCACAACTTTGAATTTTCCATTCTTGATTATTATTGTCAGTATTTGGAGATGTTGGAAAATCAAATGCATATGGATCAGGAATTGGGTAATTTGATATTCCAGCTGATAATGGAGGTTGTGGTGGAAATTGTTGTTGTTGTTGTTGTTGCTGATGATGTTGTTGAATGAATGAAGATCGCTGTGGAATGTATGGAGTTGAAACGGATTGAGTTGAAGTTGGAAGGGGATATGGTTGCCATGGATCTGGTGCAGGAGTACGATGCTAAACAAAATACAAATACAAAAGTGTTAAGCCGCCTACAATATACAACTTACCATGAGCATTTGTTGCTGTTGCTGTTGATGCTGAATTGGATTATTATACGAATTTGCAACTTCAGCTGATGGACATCGAACAGAAATTTTTTCATCAACTATATAAACATCGGGTGAATTTCCAATTCCAAAATTTGTTCGTTGTGGTGTTTGTGGAGTTATTGAAATTACTTCTGGATTTACCTAAAAACTCTTTTTTTTTGTTAAAGTACAAAAAATGTTAAAAATGTTACTTCATCTTGTGATTTATATCTTCTTTGACGAATATTAATATTACTTAAACGATTTTTAGGTAAAATTGTAAAAGAATGATATGTTTTTATTCCACCATTTTGTTGTTGATGTTTTCGTTGTGGGATTGAAGCAACAGAAGAAGGTTCTGGTTTAATATCAAATTGTCTTTGATGTGATTGAAATTCTGTTGTTATTGGAGTTGTTGATGGAATTGTTCCAGAAGTTGTTGACTGAATTCGATAATGTGGTGGAAATGCAATTTCTTCAACTTTTGCATCAAATTGTGATAACTTTTTTTGTATTGGTAAATGTTGCATTGGTTGCGGTTTTGGTTCATCTTTAAAGAAATGTTTTGTTTCAGCTTCCAAAATATTTTTTAGCTCTAATATCCCGGCTTCAATATCTTTATCAAATCCAAGCACAGTCATTTCATTTGATTCATGTGTAGCATTTTTAATTTTTACCAATCGAAGTCTTAAAGATGCAGCTTTTGGGAAATATCTTGTCATTACATTTGGATAATATTGATTATATTCATCTTTATTTGATTTCATTGGATCTTCATCTGTTTTAAAATAATGTCTTGCAAATATAAGAATATGCTGATTTTTTAATTGATAGAATTTTGTCTGCAAAAAATTCATTGTTACCTATAAAAATAGCAAAAAAAACACATATTCGACAATACACAAACAACAACCATGTTAAAGACAAACAAATTAGAGAACATTCAAAACTTACATTTTTAGGTAAACCATTTTTCCATATTGCTGCAATTGCCGCAGATCGCGCAGCTTTTTCTCCAGGTGAAAATTTTTGTTCTGGCATTGTTGAAGGCCCAGGTTGTTGGGGAAGGATACCTAAAAAATAATTTCAAGAAATAAAAAAATGGAGCTCAGATTAAGTTCTCGTTCAATAAAATTCTGATTCATTATAACAGCATTTATTGTTCTTCATTGCTTTAGAGACTTGGATTCGAACTTTTGCGTTCGAGTTTAGAGTCTGCTGTACAAACAACTGCGCTATGCAAACAGCGAAAAAAAGTTCGAAACAAACCTCTTGAATCAGTTGAAATTTTGCAAGGTTGTAAAAGATATGATGAATTATAGTTTTGTGGAATTGGCGATTCTTGCATTGAATGTGGTGATGCTAAAAAAGATACATTTTTTTAGAAATATAATTTATTAAAAAGCATACGATAAGATGGCGGCCATTTAGAAGACAATATATCAGGATTATTATAATGTGATGGTGGTGGTGGTTGTTGAGGGAGGAGGGTTGTTGTTGTCATTTGTGTGGAAGCAGCAACTAAAAAAAAGTGATATGATCTTCAATCTTTTGAAATTTGGAAAGTGAAAAAAGAACAAAGGTGCAAATTGAAGCAACGTTGCGCAAGAATAAAAAAAAAGCTATTTCGAAATTTTATTTAAAAAAAAGAAGTATAGGTTCAACTTGAAAGAAGAATGGAAGAAGAAGGGGGGAAAAGGGAAGCCCAGTTGGCTGTCCTCATCTTTTTTGCGTATTTCGTAATTTTATGTGTTTTATTTTCTTTCTTTTTTTGTGTCAAACATGTTTTTTTTAAAAAGAGAGGGATAGATGCGGTGGTCAAGAGTCATCTATCTATTTTCTAAAAAAGAATAATTGATGTATCCCATTTTTAAAAAAATAAACATTGAAAAAACTGCTTCATCAAAAATTATAGCTTTTCATCTCCTCTTCTTTATATATCTAAAAAAGGCAGCCATATCCGTTTCAAACCCAAATATTAAATGACTCAAAAATATTTTTTCAAAGATTAAATTTTTAGAGAAATGTAAAAATTGAAAAAATGAAATTACACGGTACAAACCCCGCTTATGAGCTCATTGCCAATTTTTATGTGCATGTGTGTTTTTGGATTTTTTTTATTGCTGGGTACAAAAATTATATGTTTGTATTTTTTTTCTTCAAACATGGGAATAATAATTTTTTCTTTTTGCTTTTAAACAAAAGTATATTTGAGCATTTAAACTTTAATACTTTATTTTATTAAATAATACTCTGAAATGGTAAAAAATTAATTTTTTAGTTTTCCAACGAAATGCGAAAAAATTTTGTATTTACCATACTTTTATGACTCATTTAGGGCTTGTAAAAAAGTTTTTAGGATTTACATAAAAAGTATTAAATAAATGTTGGAAGAAATTTTTCAAACAAAAAATTTGAGAAATTTAAGTCTCAGATTTTTTAAATTTTTTTGAGACAATTAATACAAAACAAAACTATAAAGCAATTATATGAAATAAAAATTACTTACCATAACAATTATTATTATTGCTGTAATTTAAATAATTATTTGATTGATTATTATGATAATCATTTATTATTCGACGATTCTGCATTTACGAATAAATACACTGTTTAAATAAAAATCAAAAACAAAAAACACGTATTATTTTTGTGTCTGCAATAAAAATTTTAAAGTTGTATTAAACTGAAAAATTTTTTGTATTAACAAAAAAGTGAGGCAGTAATAAAATTAATAATTATGTTTGTTGACGTTTGAGGAAAAAACGCGATAAATAAGTTTAAAAAAGTAAAAAAAAATTTTTTACTGTACGAATTATAAAACTTAAACAAAAAAAACTTTAAAAGAGTAATAAAAAAGTGATAGCTTTCAAAAAAAAGAGGTATAATAACCTTTGGGGATTTTATTTAAAAGAAAAATAATTAAAACTCGTGGCATTAAAAAAGGTAAAAAAGTGAAAAGAAAAAAGCTTCCATTTTGTTGTTTCAATAAAAAAATAAAATATAAAAAAGCATTAAAAACATTCTTTGCAATGAAAAAAAATAAACGTGACAACAGAAAAACGAAAAAAGGGGAAGAAATGAAAAGAAAAAAATAGATAAGACGCATGTAATTTTTCTCTCTCAATCAATTTAAACAATTTTAATACCCCCCGCTTTTTTTTATTAAAATTATCTTAAAAGATAAATAAATTTTGTTTTGATTTTTTTAATAATTTAAAAAGTGAAAAAAAAATGTTTTTTGACGTTTTCTCTATTTTCGCTGCTGCTGCCTTTTTTCTATTGTCTTTGTGCGCCAACAAAAGCCATTATTTGGATCTCTCTCTCTATTTTTTTTGTATTAAAATCTTTTAAAAAATTCATACAATCTTTTTTGCCTCCCATATTTTTTTTTGTTGCTGGTAATTTTGTTAATGCAAAAATCTCTGATATTTACGCAAAAAAATGAGAAAACTGGTGGGTATAAAATTAAGTAAAAATCAAAAACGAATATAAAAAAAGAGATTTTAATAAAAATAATTGAAAAAACATTAAAAGGCATAAAAATTAAAACCGTGTCAAACATATAATTTACTTGTAATTTTTGTTAAAGCAACAAAAATCTGCTTTTTGCAAAAATGCAAAAAGAAGTTTTATACCTTTTAAAAAAACAGCAGTTTTAAAAAAGCAATTATTTGTGAAAAACAGAAGATAAATACAGATTCAAAATATTTGGGGATGAATTTTATAATCCTTAAAACCCCTTAAGAATTGATTATTATCATTGATAATCAAAAAGCAAGGAAGCTTTAAAAAATTGCATATTTGTAAAAATGGGGAAACGCTAAAAACGGTTTTATACCTTTGTTTTTAATATTTTTTTGAAATATGAATTAAGATGGCTTTTAAAAAAAGAAGATTTTGGATGAATCTTCTAATCTTTAAACCCCCAAAGGAATGATAAGGGGCAGTCCAGAAATGAGGTCATACGTATTTTCGTTTTATCCCATCACATCAAAGGCGGTACTGTCATTTACCCCACCCACCTATGAGACGTCATATCTGGACAGCCCCTAAACACAAAACAAAAAACTATCAAAAACTCTATTTTTTTGTAAAAGTTCAAAAAAAGAATGTGTCATAAAAAACTTTATGCTACAAAAATTTAGGTTCAAAAAATCTTTTAATCCACATTTTTAAATAGAAAAAATTAATGAAAGCCAGATTTGCTAAAAAATTAATAAAACTCCGCCTTCAAAAATATTATAAAAGCTACAGTATATCTTTTAAATTATTATGCAAATGATTTACAATTACTCTAATAACCACACAAAAAAATTTTTTTTCGCATAACCTTTACATGGAAAATTGTATTCCGTGAAAAATAAAATTTTATACTCTATTTTTTTTTCAAAAAAAGTTAGTTTACAGTAATCCGCAACTGAAAAACGGAAGTAACAAAATTGAGTACAAATTTACTCAAAAAGTCTTTTACGGTAAAAACAAAAACTTTTCCCCTTTGACAAAAATGGGTTAAATGAAGCAAAAAATTTTAATTTAATGCTTTAAAAAATCCGATTTGTAAAAAAAGAGAGTAATAAAAATCTCATATTTAAGTAATAATACATTAATTTATTAACAGATTGTACTCAACAAAAAAAGTGTATTGGCGTCATCAAAAAATATATTTAGGTGCAAAGTTTACAAAGGATATCAAATTTTTTTTTAAACATCAATTTTTAACATTTTTTTAAATATCAATTTTTGTGTCACAAAACTCATATAACATTGTATTAAATTTTAGAGGATGAACAAAAGCCTATAAACATCACTTTGGATTTAAAAAAAGCAGCAACAGCTTTTTTTGGAAGCTTAAAAAACATATTTGCAAACTTTTTTTGTTCAACAAAAAAAATGTCACGCAACTGTAAAAAAAAGCAACAAAAGCGTGTTTTAAAGTTGATTTTTAAGGGAAAATGCCAAAAGTACAAAAAACTGCGCAAGAAAATGTTATTTAATTTTTTATAAAAAAACTGTAGGCATTTTTTAGGATAAAAAAATAAAAAACGCAGCTACAAAAAATGGTTTTTTGTTAAAAGCATTTTTTTATTGCTTTCAAAAAAAATTTGGGTTAATAAACCTTAAACGAAAGAAGAAAAGGGAAGAATGGGGGCGGAATTAAAAAGGCTTTAATAAAAGAAATTTAAAATTATACAGCTTTTATATAAAAGGTAAAAAATGAGTAAAACTTTGTTTAAATACAAATGTTTAATTTGCAAAATTATATAATGCTTTGAAAAGAAAATTATAGTCATAAAAAAGAGATTTACGATAAAAAAAGAATTGAAAAAAGCAAAAACAAAAAAATTTAAAATGAAAAAATTCAAATTCGCATAATTTCTTTTTAAATGTTTCAAAAAAGCAGCCGTAAAAAATAGACACTCATCTTTCGAAAACAGTTTTTTTAATGGCACCATGAAAGATGGAGAGGAAGAAGGCCATTGGAATCGTTAAAAAAAGATGGAATCAGTTATCTCTCTTTTTTTGATGTCTTTCAATGCGCAACAAGAAAAAAGTTGTTGAAAAGCCCGAAGAACAAACGACAAAATGATGACTCGAATCACCATCAATGATGACTACTACTGCAATGGCCTGCTGATCAATGAAAACTTTGAAGAAAAAAGAAAGTGTCCAAGTTGCAATTTTTTAAAGGAATGAAAAAAAACGTGTGCTCAACGGAAGAAAAGAAAAAAAAGCGCGCGAAATTTTTGCGCAACTCTGAAAAATGTTTTTTCTTTTTGGCTGCCTGCCTGAAAAAGAGAGATGAAGAGAATAGAAAAATGACTGACAGATTTTTGCCTTTTTTTATTTGCCAGCCAGCTGGTTAAAAATTGAGCAAGGACAGTTTCATTCGCTGAGAAATGTGCAACACAAGAAAAATATATATAAAAAAATAAACGGAAAAGAAATATATATTTATAAATCAGTGTTGCAGAAGCTTTTTTTTTCAATGGAAGCAAAGAAGGAAGGAAAGAAAGAAAGAAAAAGTAGAATGACCAAGTTTTCTTTTTTTGCTCTGCGCAAATCAAAAAAAGAAGCATTCATCGAAAAAAGGAAAGAAATGAAAGGAAATATGCTTTTTTCCAGCATCCACAAAAACGTTCCATTCCATTTCCTTTCTTTCATTTAATGCCATTGAAATTACCATTTATTAACTTTAAAAAATTACAGTCCTAAAAGTGTTAGCAAAAAAACTTCTTTTTTAAATTCAGCTTTAAAACTTACAAAAAACTGTCAAAGAAAAAAATGCTAAATAAACATTTTTTTATTTGACGTAATCTTAAAAGTTGAAAAAAAAAGGTTTTCAAAAAGATTTAAAACACTTTTCTAAAATGAAAAGTTTTTTTAAGTGTTTTAAAAGCATTGTTTAAGCAAGAATCACGGTTTTTGAAGGAAGTTGTTTTTAAACGATTTTTGATCATTTTGAAATTTTTGGGTTACGGTAGACTAAAACTGATAAAATGATTTTAAAAAAAGTCATTTTTGGAACCGTTGAAGGTTATTGATTAAGGAAGGGTCACATGGGTCAAGAAAAAACGTCAGAAAAAAATTAAAATTTAAAATTTAATGAAGAAAGTAATAAAACTATGAAATATTAAAATGTTTAAATCCAAAAAATTACACGTTACATAGATAAGCTCAATTATAGGTAGCTGTAAATTTCACCAAAAAAAATACCGAATTTACAATTTTTATCAAAAAAATCAAAGGTAACCTTTGACCTTTTCTGTCGATTGAAATAAGTTTCAAACCGATTTCACAGAATTATTCTTTTTTGACAAAAAATTTTTATAAATTCTGGAGAAAAATCAACTTTTTAAACAACTCGATCTCTCTTCTCTTTTTAAAATCACAAAAGCATCAGGCAGCAGCAACCGTTCAAAACGACCTTGAAAAAGGACTGTTTGTTCTATTATATATTATTTTCCAGCCCTTTGCCTCATATTCTATTTTATTTTATATTTTTTTGAACGAGGTTCTCATATGATCGTTAACTTTTTTTAGTATTAAAAAAATACACATACATTTTTTTAGCAATCTCTCTTTCTTCTTTTCTTTTGTATGTGTAAAAAATATAAAAGTTGGCTGTTGTTATTTGACTGACCATTGAAGACGGGAAAAAAAAGAAAGAAGAAAAAAAATAACGCCGATACTTTTTTGAATCTTTTTTTTTGCCAATGCGCAAGAAAAAATGAATGTCAATGAATCACGGAAAAATGAGAAAAGAAAAAAATATCTGATGAAAGAAAGAAGAAAGATCTTGGAAAATTTAATCAGAAGAAAAATGGATTCAGAAGGGACAACAAAAATGATAACCTTGAAAAAATTAATAATAAAAATTAAAATGAGGTAAGGAAGCGGAAAATTAAAAAAAAGAGGAAAATAAAATAATTTGTGCCACTTGGCACAGACAAAAATTTTTTTAACAATTAAAATAGCATCAGTAATTTTTTGTTTGTAGCAATAAAAACATCTATTTTTGTTTTTTTTTAATGGGCAAAAAAGCCGTTTGTGTGGTCATCATTAAATTCACATCTGCAAAATAATAAAAAAAAGAACTCCCACAAAAAAGCTATTAAACGTTTTTTTTCTGTTCAAAAACGCCGACGTGAAATATACTTTTTTGATTTCTTCAACATTCATTCCTTGGGGTCATAAAAGTCTTCAATAAAAACCTTCTTCTATCTTTTTTCCAATGCCAATCAAAGAAATATATAAAAAACAAGTTGTTTGAATGAAATAAAAAAAATCTAAAGAAAGAAAAAAGAGAATATAAAAAAATGCCTGTGTCAAAAAAAAGAAAGAAAGAAAGAAAAGAATTGGCAGCGGTAAAAAATTGAAGAAAAAAATACTGCGCATTTCTGTTTTTTTGTTTTTTGCCCTTTCATTTTTACTTCTACTACTTTTTGTGGCTCCGAAAAGAAAAGCCATTATTCAAAAATGAATAAATGAGTTCAAAAAAGAATGAAGATGGAGGAACGAAAGAAAGTCTGGCAGATTTTCTATTTTAAAAAAAAAAGAAACGATTGAATTGAAATTTTATTTTTTGTGTTGCGCAAGAAAGTAAAAAACAACAGAGAAGCAAATGAATGTCAAAGAAAATCATAATCAAAAACCAGATGCCTTTTTTAAAAACATCTGATTTCAACATGCATATTTCAAATACCGTAACCAATGAAAAGAATATTATAACATATACAAAATGATGTATAATTGCGGTATTAAAAAAATATATGAACACATTTTTTAGCTTTAAAAAAGACCGTAATCGTAAAACAAAGGGAAAAAAGAGTATAAAAATAAAATACAAACCCTTTTTATAGAGTTCTTGAAAACGTTTTAATTAAAAATATAAAATAAAATGAGTAATATGATTTTGGGATACATTTTATGACAGTATTTTTTTACCTTATAAAGTAATAATAAACACACAAGTTATTTTTAGTTGAGTTTTTAAAAGATGAGAAATTTTAACAAAAAAGTATAAGAGGGAGTAACTGTTAATTTACACAAAAAAAATACAGGGTTTTTAAACAGGAAAATCTCGTCGCCTCCAATTTTTCAAATAAAGAAATTGATTGATCTATTTTACCTTTCTGTTTTTATCTTTTGAATATTTTAAAAGAATTTATTCGAAAAACGTATCTTCTGTTTTTTAAAATACAGTATACACAGTTTAAAAATTAAAAACATGCTTTACATCCTGTTAAGTCTAGTCATTCTTTCTCCAAGTGTAACAGGGAAGAAGAAAAAATAGCTATCTTTTCAGACATTCGAAAAACACTGGGAAAAAAGAAACCTGAAACAATTGCGCGAAAAAAAATATGGTCAAAAAAAGGAAAATAAAAGACTGAAAATAAAAGAACCAAAAAGAAATAAATAAAAAAGAAATTTATAAAGTGAATAGAAACCGAACAACAAAAAAAGAAAGAAAAGCAGCAATGTTTTTTGCTGCTTTTTTTTCTGTTTTTGCATTTGTTCCCATTACATTTTTTTTGTGTTCAGAAAAAAATGCCATTGTTGCAGCTGTTTTATTTTATCATTTTGAGTTTTCGGATGTCAAAAAATAAAAGAAACAAGCAAACAAAAAAAGCAGCAAGTTTGGGGTCAAAAAAATGAAGTTAAAAAACCCAAAAAAAACGAAAAGAAGCCAAATAAAATGTTTCTTTTATTTTTTTCGCAGTTGCAACAAAAATAAAAAACGTTTAAAAAATGTGCAATTTTTTGAAAAAAAGAAGCAAATTTGATTTATCACACTTTTTTCATTTCAATTTTTGTTTTTGAAAAAATCAAACAGCAGTTTTGGAAATTTTTTTTAAATGTGCTTTTTTGTTACGTGATTTTTTTGATTTTTGAGCTATCAAAATAATTTGATGTATCTTTTGGTGAAATGACGAAAAATGAACTTTTTTGGATATATTAATCAAGTTAAAAAGGATTTAAAACATCACATCGAAAGCGAATGAGAGATTACGGTATCCGACTTTTTTAATAATAAATCATTCTTTTTGTTCGTTTTTTTTTGCCGTACAAAATTTAATTTTATTGTTTTAAGAAACAAAACAAATCCTGATTATTGTATTTTAACATAAAAACCAGGAAATCAAAAAGAGACCAAAAATTCTATAAATGAATAAAAAAATTTTGCCGGATCTGAAGTTTGTTTTATTTTCAAAAAAACATTTGGTAAAATTCATTAGGTTAAAAAAATTCAAAGTGTAAATACAATAAAAAGTGTGCGGTTTTTTAAAGATTTTTTTGTTACCGAAACGTTTTTGAACTTTCTAATATCAAAATCTTCGAATCGCTGCTTTTCGAAACCTATCAAAGAGTTTCACCGCCTTAAAATAAACCATTTCTTTTTTTAAATATTAATTTGCACATATTTTTTTACATTATTTTGTAAGTGAATATTATAAAAATAGCAATTCTATTGTCTTCAATAAAAAAGCAGGAACAACCATTTTTTTATAAAAGCGGAAGGCCCACATATTATTTTCTGACGTTTTTTTCTTTTTTAATATTCCTTTTTTACCATTAAAAAAAGAGCTTTTTTAGTTATTTTTTTCATTTGCTTTAAAACAGATTGTTTTTTCTTTCTGCAAACAAAAAATAGCTATTTGCGAAAAAAGGTCTTTAATCAAAAGAAAAAAAAATAGCCAGCAGCTGTTTGTTTGGAAAAGTGCTGGCTCTTCTTTGGTAGGGGGATTAATTTCTGGGGTGGTCTTTTTTAAGTGCCTTTCTTTTTTCTCCCTTGTGAGTCATTAAACATTTTATTTATTTTTTCCAAAGGCGTTTTTTATTTAAGCATAAAATATAGAAATTATAAGATCAAAGTCGGTAATGCCAAAAGGAAAATGTTTATAAAAATTTGTTTTATTAATTATAATATATGAAATATATGGAACAAAAAATGAATAAAATAACAAAAAGAAAATTTTAAAACAAAAGCAAAATCCTATGAATGAGTTTTGGAACATTTCAAGCTATGATTTTGAAATAAAATTTGACATATTGATTTAATAATCTCGTTTATGCCAAACTGGCAACGTACACAAAAGTAGTCCGATTCAAAAAAATGTTTGTCCGAAATTTTTCTTTTTGCCACTTTCTATTATTTGAGCTCATTTTCTTCTCTTTTTTCACGAACAGGAATGAATTTTGTGCAATTTTTTGAATATTTTATATTTAACTTTATGGGTTGAAAATGAGGCCCAACGTTTCTGCCGGCTGTGACCGATGCTGAAAAGTTGTCGGGCTGGCCGGCATCCTTCCATATGCTCGACACCTCCTCCAGTAGAAGACTCTTCGGATTCAAGCAAAATTGATTCTGCTTCCGATTCTGATGTTAAAAATGATTCAGCCCCAAAATCACGAAGAAAAAAAATTACTATTACATAGTAATTTTTTTATATGTCAAAAATTAATTTGAAATCTCTTTTTAATATAATCATTAATTTATTTAAATTATTAAAACACATATCCAAAAAACCTAATTTTAACAAAATTGAGCATAATATTTTTTATTCTTGTTGATATTTTCCAGAATAATTTGTCCAATATAACAAATTAAAGGTTAAAAAGCATGCAGGAAAAAGTGCCCTTGAAACATAATCAACCCTTTTGGCATTATCTGCATCACCCATATGTTTAACAATATATCGAATAATTGGCAGGGATTTTATGCATGCCATTATTGTTGATCGACGTGGTCTTCGACGTTGTTGAAATTCAATATCATCATTATTATTATAATTACTACTATTATTATTATTATTAAAATGGCTATGATGTTGTTGTTGTGATTGATTTCCACCATTTGAATTTCGTAATAGAGTTACTTGAGATTGTGAAGATGGCCGTTGTTTAACCCAAACTTCTGGCTCATTTGGATTATTTGGTACTGAGGCTAAAGCTGGTAAAAGAAGGGGAGTATTTGTCATTGGATGGGTTGACATAAATGTACTTCCACCAAGTGTTGCCTTTGGTGCAGATTGTTTATAAAATTTTCTGGAAGAGATATATGTGACTGCTGCAAATTCGAGTAATGCCGTAAAAATGAATGTCATACATGCTAAAATAAATATAAAATATAAAAAATTCTACAGAAAATTATTATTTACCACCAATCCATAAATCTACAGCTTTCACATATGAAACTGGTGGCAATTTTGCATTAATACCTGAAGCTTGTGTTGTCTAAAAAATGCCGTAATTATGTTTTTTTCCAAAAATTTCAACAAACAATTGTAAGTAAAGTCGTTACACCTAATGTAACTCGAGCTGGAACTGCATTTCTATCCAACCAAAATGAAACCCATGAAACAATTACCAACATCTAAATACATATATTAATTAAATTATACAATTAATAGTTACCGTTGATGGAATATATAATTGAAGCAAATAATATGAAAATTGTCGTTGAAGTGTTAAAACTGTTCTGAGACATGAATATGTTCCCGTATTTGTTTTCGAAGTACAATATGTTGTATTTACTTTATTTAATTGAAAACTTGGAAGTGAGGATTCTAAGCCACCTTTGAGCTGAACCGGATCCAATTCTTTCCACATATATTCTAAAAATTAAATTAAAACATGTTTTTGTTAAAAAGTGGATGAGAAATACCAATGTCATTATCTGTATAAGCATATGAAGCTAAATCAATGAGACATACTTGAACATCCATGGGATAATTCTAAAAAAAAAAACAGGAAACGTAAAAATGCCAAAAGATGTGTTAAAATTACATGTAAATGCATTGGACATGAAAGTACCAAAGAAATTCGAACACTATATAAAATTGAGCCATCTTTGTGTACTCTTATCATTACATTTGGCTTATCAATCATATGCTTTTGTGCTTGTTTTTCATTCTTAAAAAATTATATTTTAAAAGAAATATTCAAGATCTTAAAAGCTACCTGAAAAAATGAATCAGGCATCCAAATTTGTTGCCCTGGGGCAAGAATAATAAATTCCGGTTTGCTATCCCTTGGAAGGCCATATGCTAATCTTCCATCAATCCATGATTCACGAAATGTTAGCTGTATACTATATTCCATATTTACGTCATCAATTTTAGAAATACTTCGAATTAACATATTCACTTTTACAACAACTGGGCCATGACTTCCTGGAAGGGATAAATTTGTTCCTGGGGGTCGAACCCTCCAATCATATCCATTATTTAATAATGCATTTATGATATCTGTATCAGATGTTGCAATAATTTGTTTACTAAAAAACATTAAAAGATTAAATAAAAAACGAAAATTTTAATTATTTCTCCCTGGAGATACTGTAGTTTTATAAACTTTATTTAAATTTTTTTTTATAAAAACTTATGAACTATAAAAATCTATTTTCCCCAGAGTAAAAATTGGAATTAAAAAATTTCAAAAAAATTTATTATCAATGAGAATTGTTCAGATGAACGTTTTAAAGCAATAACATCTAGCTTAATTATTTTACCTTTGTTGAACAAAAATAATAAAAAACAGCAAAATAAATGATAAAAAATTTTTCGTCATCTTGATGTCATTTTGATAGTATCTATTAGATCTTGGTAATTCTAGAAGAGAAAAAAAGAATTGCAACATTTTTTTTGTGTGAAAATAAAAAAATGACACGAGTAAAAAAAAGAAAGAGTCAGATTGCGCCAAAACTTTTTTTTACATTCTAAAAAAAATGAAAAAAAAATTGTTCAAAGCCAAATTAACGATGCCAATTAATAATCTGCTTTTTTTCTGTTTTTGCCCAAAGTGGGAATTCTATTTTTTTTATTCTTGGAAAAATTAAATTATATTTTTTTTCAAAAGAAGCTTTTGGAATTTTTATATAAAAATAACAAGGCAAAAGCAAAGCAATGGCATGGCAATTACTTAGATTTTCTGTTTTTTAAAAATATATATATTTTAGAATGGCATTTTTTCATACTATTATGAAAAGAATTTACTTTTTGGCACGAAAGTAAAAATACCTGAAATAATCCTAAAAAAAACAAATCCATGGCATTTTTAAAAGGAAACACAAAACAAAGTTCCGTTTCCGACCTTTGGCACTCAAAGAAAAAGTTTTTTGGCATTTGTTTAAAGGAAATGCAAAATAAATAAATAAAAGCAGGTATATTTTATCTGTTGCTGCTGCTGCTATCAACTTTCATTCTTCTGTTTTTCCTCCCTCTCAATTTTTTTCAGCTTCCGTTATACTTATAAGAAAAATAAACAAAAGAATCCAAAATTAAAAGGAAAGAAAGAATTTGCACTCAACAACTTCTCTTCAAGATTGAAGAGATCGAAAAATTTAACTAAAGAAAACAAAGAAAAGTTTTAAAAGCATCATTTTTAAAGCCTTCAAAAAAATAAAAGAATGACAAAATCTTTTCTTTTAAGGAATTTTAGTTAGAAACAAAACCAACGTGTTTTTTAAAACCACAAGAAAGAAAAGTTTTTACTCTTTATTCATTGACACATGGGTTTTTTTCAAAGATGATGAGAAAAAAACAAAGACAAAAGTGGCAAAAAAGTAGCTACAACCTTTTTTTTCAAAAGTTGCAAAAAATTAAAAGTGCAAAAAAATGTTTCGACTTTTTTTACTCTAAAAAATATGTAAAAGATTCTATAAGCATTATTTTTTTCAACAAAAGATTTAAGGAAGCAAAAAATATTTGAATATTTTTAAATTTTTAAAATACTGATTTATGTTTGAAAATTAAATGTAAAAGCTACTACTTTTTTATGTGAGAAAAAAAAGTGAGTCAAACTGAAATAAAACATGTCATTTTTTGGTGGAAAAAAAAGAAATTAAGAAGAAGCATGTTTTTAAACAAAAATGATTTCAAATGTGACAAAAGTTGATCAAAAAATATTTGTTAAAAGTTTGCATTTTTATTTTTATAAGCGACAAACTTTTAAAGCAACAAATATCAAATGTACTTTTATGTTGAGACTCTGCGGCGCAATTGGTAGTCGCGTTCGGCTCCAGCAAAATAATGCGAGAATCCGGAAGATCGTGTGTTTTCAAGCCACGTCAGGGACAAAAAATTTTTTTGTATTTTAATTTTGCAAAAAGAGATAGAATTTTTTTCCAAATAAAATTAGTGTTTTAGCTTTAATCATTAAAATGTAAAGCTTCTTTCTAAAAAAAGATATCACAAAAATTGCAATAATCCAAAACAAACTCCCTCTTAAAAAATGATAAACCTAAATCATTAAAAACTAAAAAGAAGAAAAAAATCTGGAAGACGGAAGCTAAAAAAAGTGTTAACATAAAAAACTGAATAAAATCCATGTCCTTCTTCTTTTTCATCCGTGAAAATGAACAAATCTGTTTTGTTTTGAATCAAAAGGGAGATAACTCGTTTGTGCCGGGCTTTTATGCTTTGGCTTCTGCATTTCTTTTTTCTTTTCTTTTTGCCGCTTATAAGATTTCATTATTTTTGTATACTCTATTGCGCGTGAAAAAAGAATTGTTGCGAGCTTTGAAAAAAAAAGAGTTATATAAAATTTATTCAAAAAAAGAAAAGGAAAAAAATGATGTGCCCGGAAAACCTTTTTTTTAAAAGTAATTTTAGGAAAAGTAAAAAATTATCGCTCAAGGAAGTTATAAAAAATTCAGAAATAGAAAAGAGGTGCGGGAAAAAAAGGAAGCTGTATAACTTTGAAGAAAAAAAGTTTTTTGCAAAAGTGTAAGATTTTTGTTTGAAAGGGTTTTTTCTTTTCTTCTTTTGTCATTAAAATGCAAATTAAAAGTGGGCTAAAAAAATGCCCTTAATCCTAGCCACAAAAAAATCTCCATTAAATTGATTAAAACTACAGTAACCTGGGTTCATTTTTTAATAGTTAACCGTCAAAAACATTATTTTTTATTAACAGAACATGAAAATCAGGGAAAAAATTATTTATTGTCAGCTTCTCCAAAAAAATGTTTTCAAAAATCTTTCTGTTTTTCCTGATTTTCAATTTGAGTTAAAAGTGCCCCTTTAAAATATTTTCAAAAACAAACTTTGGCTCAGTTGGTGGAGGAATTGGTGGTTGAATATCATTAGAAATTTCTTCACCATTTGAATTTGGATCATCTTCTGCAAGATATTCTTCATATTCATCTTCGCCATCATCATCCGTTCCACCACCTTCACCACCTTCATCAATAACATTTTCCATTTCATCTTCATCTGCAATTTGATTTAAATTTCCTGAAATATATCCTGCATTTTGAATATTTCCAAATGATCCAAATTGCTTTCCCATATCATGATGAACTTTTCGAGATTTTTGATGTAATTTTGTTCGAATTCCTGCTTTTGATGCTTTTCCATCGGAAAATTGGATTAAAGATAATAAAATTGTAAATGTAATAAAATATAAAAAAATTTTTGATGTCCTTTTTATCAGTGATAATGATGTAACTGATTTATTGATACTGAGAAAATGCATTTTGTTTTTAAAAACTGAAAAAAGAACGGGAAAAAATGTTTTAAATAAAAATTGAATTAAATTTTATAGACAAAAACCAAATTACGTCAATCAAAAATGCCCGTTAAACAAAGAGAGACAGAAATCATTGTTCTTTTTTTATAAAATAATCACTTCAGACTTTTTTTTATTTCAGAATTTAAAAAGACAAAGACGAAAGAATGAGCTAAAAAAAATTTGAGAGTGATAATTCTAACAGCAAGAAAAAAGTCGAGAATGCTTATTTCAAAAATTATTACATTTAATTAATACTTCACATGAAATTATGCTATAATTTTTTCAAATTCTGTATCGATTAGAAAAATAAATACACAAAGTATTTTTTCTTCCAAAATATATTTTGTGATTTGAATCTGTGTTTTCAACAGAATAGTTTGGATATAAAAATTATATAAATAAATTGAAAAAAACAATAACTTTAGCTTTAAAATTCAAAGTATATTTTATAAATTTTTAACAATTATTTTTTAACTTTTAATTACTTCCCAGCAAATGACTGTATTTAAATTAAACATTTTTAACAGCAAATGAGACATTTAAAAAAACGGAAAGCAATCATAGTCAAAATAAAGGAAAATAAAAAACTTTTTTCTTTCCTTTTGGCTAAAGGATAAAGGATAAAAAGGACTACGTCGAAGAAAAAATTGGATTAAACGTGAGAAAAAAAAATATATTCAAAGCAATTTTTACATTTTTCTTTTTTTATCACTTTTAAAAAAATACGTTCTTTTTTGGAGTTGTCGTCTCTTTATTTATATTTTTATTATGATTGACTACAACGGCATTTTATTCATTTTTTTATATAGAACAACAAAGATAAGTGTTTCTTCTTTTTTTATTCTTTTAAAATTGCTAAAGGCAATTTTCTACATTGAAATCCTTGAGACAAAAAAAGATTTTTTATTCTGAAATTTGGAAATTATTGTTCTTAAAATTAGATTTAGAGTTAAAAGAAAGCTATTGTTTAAACTTTTTTTAATACAAAAAACAACAGTAAAAAATGACAAACTTAATTAACAAAATTTATAAAAATATGAAAAATGCATGAAAAAAATTACTGTGATTTCTTAAATCTCAAATAATCCAAAAGTTGCAAAAAAAATTTTTTTTTCACATTTAAATGCCAAAATATATCACAAGGGAATGAAAACAATCATTACTACTTTTTTTACACATTTCTAATTTTTTACAACTTAAAAAAAAGCTAAAATGGAAGAGAGACAAGATTGTTAACTAAAAAAAAGTGTCAAATATCTTTCTTTTAAAAAAAAGTTTTTTAATTGATTCAAAAAATCTGTAAAAAAAATGACTAACAAGCAGTGTTCTGCGGTGCTGGCGCGACGCGCCGCGCCGCAGTCGCGCCGGCTACATTTAAACTTCTATTAGATTACAGATTTTCCTACAACTTTGGTAAAAGATATTCAGCTATAAAGGCTATCACGTGGAATTATTACTTTAAGTTTTAACTTAATTTCTAGTAGCCGGCGCGACTGCGGCGCGGCGCGTCGCGCCAGCACCGCAGAACACTGCTAACAAGCATTTTTTAAATAACAGAAATTTAAAAAAGATGACGTTTTTTTAGAAATTAGTTATTCAAAAATTGCTTCATTGATTTCAGGAACGAAAGTTTCCATGACAAAAAAAAACAGGCTTTAAAGTTATTACCGTTTAAAAATTGTTTTTTAAAAAATAAACAAAGCGTATAAGATTATTTTTTTGTTTAAAATAATTGAAGCCAATTTTCTGAGGAAAAACAATAAACAAAAGTTTTGTTTTAACTTAAATGAACATTAACATTTTGAAAAGCATTCGGGATAAAGAGGATGTTGGTAAATTTAATTGATATACAATTTCAACAAATAACATTAAAACTCCCGACATTGGTTTTAAGTAAAATTAAAAACAGCTCATCGAAAACAAAAATAAAGCGTTGCTTAAGATTTACAGACATGTATTTTTTATATAAAATGTGTGGCAAAAATATTTAATCCCTTTTTTGCTTTTAAAAAGGGATGACAGGGATTTATGAGAGATTACACCAAAAAAATTTTAACATGTTTAAAGAAAAGGTATCAAAAAAGTAGGCTCAAAAAATTAAACTTTTTTAAGAAAAATTTTTTGAAGCAGATCAATTGCAAAGAAAAACACACAGTTCTTTTTTTCTATCACAAAAAAGTTGAGTAAAAAAAAGAAAGAAAAGCACTTGAAAGAGAAATGAATAACGGAAAAAGAGATTTTTGCGCAAGCTTTAAAACATAAAATCTCAGTTACATAAGCAAAAGAATGATATTATCTCTCTTGTTTTAAAAAAAAGAATTTCAAGAGTTTTAGAAAACATTAAAGAAAGGTAAAATAAACTTTGTGGATATTTTTTTGAATAACTAAATCCAGAAAGTGCAAAATTAAGTTAAATTTTTTCAGAATCCAGCCGTTTTTTATTTAAATGCCAAAGTTTTTGTATAAATTTTTTTGTTAAATCTCTTTATCATCCAACAGTTTTATATGATTTTTATTATGAATAAAAAAAATAAGATAAAAAAAATTTACAAATAAAAAATGATATTAGAAACATGGAGTTTCAACAAAAAAGAATATTTTAAAATCAAAAGCAAAAAAACAATGTAAAACATTTTAAGGCAACAAAATTAGCCGAGTGTGAGAGTTTTACCAAAACAATTGTTATTAAATCCAAAACCACCAAATTTAAGAATGATATCCATTCCAATTATTAAATCTTCTGCCAATGTTTCGGTAACATAAAAGCTTTCATGAATTTCAGCATTCTTAATCAACAATGTAAGTTCAGCTTGTCCAATTGCATCAAGAGTTTGTCCCATTGGTGCATTAATTGTTGTCATTTCTTTTTTATTCATTTCAACATTTAAACATTCCAAAACGCTGTTGCTGCAAACGGACCGAGAAGTTCCTGTGGAAACACGAGCAGTGAATTTTTTGCCATTAATTTTTACCTTGATACAGAATGGACCTAAAAATGCAAATGGTATTTTTGTTGGAAAATTTTGTAAGTATTTTACTTACTTTTGATGATCGGAACTGTAACAGAATTTGTGTTACCTTTTTGAAGGGCAAAAATATTTGAAGAAGATTGTCCCATTTTTTAACGAATTCTCAATTTCTTTTGTAAAAAACTTTCAAATGGCAAAAAATGAGGAGGAAAAAAAAATAGGAAAATCAGCAACCAAAAAAGCAGAGCAAAGAATGTGTATTTAAAATGAATAATTCAAGCAATAATTGAGCTCCTTTTAAAGGGATGTTGTGACCAAAAAATCAAAAACTACAATATTTGGCAAAAACAGAACTCCCCCTTTTTCTGCCATATTTTTTACAATCGCAAAAGCTCAAAGGTGTTTTTAGATTGTTTTATAGTCGGCCTCAATTTTTAAGATACCATAAAGAAACAAAAGTTTTCAAAGCTTTGATTGAAAAGAAACAAAATAAAAAAGATAATTTACAACAGCATTAAAAAAAGAACCATTTGCCATTAATCTGCGGCACCTCCAAAAAAAATGATAAGAGTCTGAAACAGGAATAACAATATTATACAATTTTCGGCGCCAAATTTTAAATAAAAAAGCCATAATAAGAAACAGTGTACAGAAATATTAGAAATGATATATTACAAAAAAAAATATTTGTTAAAATTTTATTTAAAATGATTAAAAAGTTTCGTAAAGTTCTTTCGCATGAATTTTAAAGTGGCTTTTAGAAATAATTAAATGCCAGTTAGAAAAAAATAAAGCAAAATTTGTTACTTCAATTATCTCATTTTTGCAAAAACTTGTAACAGTATATCATTTTGATAGAAATCATTCATCAAACTATTTTTCCTTTTTAAGTTCCATAATATTTAAAACTCTTTTCTATTGTAAAAACTCGATAATGAATATTTATTAACTCGTTTTCTAAACCCTTGCATTTTATTTACCTCCCTTTTATAATCCAAAAACATTTATTCGTTTTTTTTTGAAAAACAAAGACGTGTTAAATTTAAATATTTGTTAACTTTCTTTTTTTCGTAGCAAAAAAAATTTTTTCAAAGGATGTGAATTAGAGCCTCTAATTCGAAAAAAAAGAAGCATTTAAATTCGAGAAAACAGATTCCTTTGCAAATTATTTGTTTTTGTTCCACATAATTTTTTGCTAAAATTCGATGACAATAAGATTAAAGCTGCATTGTTTTGTTTCTTCTTCTTCTTCTTTCAACTTGCTCTTTTTTGTTTGTTTGGAAAATAAATTGTCGGCAATATTGCCCTTTTTTTTTGGCATCTTCTTTTTTTTGGTGGAAGAATAAAGATAAAAGTTTTTTTCAAAGAAACTGGAAAGTTTGACACTTTTTGAGCATTTTTCAAGTTTGAAATGTGAATAAAATGGAGGAATAATTTTTAATCGACTCTTCATGAATAAGATATTATCACCCATTTTTTATAAGCTTATTTTTTCTTTGTTTTTATTTTGTTTCTTTATTTTTACACTATATTTTTTGTGTTAAAAAATTGGAGGCATTTTTTTTATTGTATTTGAAGTTTATCTGTTTTTTAACGAGTTTCAACACTTATAAAATTATTAAACATGAAAATTAAACATTTAATTTATTGGTATATCTTTAAATTGGAGACTTCAATAAACAAAAAGTCAATGACTAAATTAAAACATTACAAAATATTTCCAAATTCAACCATTAAAAATGATTTATTATTTCTGATACAATTCTGTTTTAATTATTCGATTTAAAATCTAAAAAATAAACTCTTTTTAACCGCTAAAAACATTTGATCATTAAAAAATTATAATTTATTGCTTTTTCTCGGTTATAGAGAATTAATTCATTGCCAATCACTCTGTATTTATTAACATTTAAAACTACTTTCTTTTCTGCAACCGTTTCCAACAAACTTTTTTATTTTGTTTTTTTAACGATTATTGTTTTTGACCTTTTTTCTTCCATTTTTGCAGACGTTAAAATTTTATCGTCCGACGCCTCGGATTCCCTTGTGGGCTTTTTTCTTCGCCAAAAAAAACTTCTTTTTATGAAAAATCTGTCATTCAAGAGAAATTTGTTTTCTTTGTTTTTTGCATTTTTTTGAAAAAAACTTTCCAGAATCAATACTTTTTTAAAAGAATTCTAAAAATTTTTTGTTGAAGGCTTAAAAATTGATCATGATTTGGTCAATATTTTTATTATTTATTTTTTCTGCCATTGATGCTGCATTAATTCATCAAATTTCTTCTGAAAAACCAATTAATTTTCGGATACGTTTGTGTTCACATGAACGTCAGCCAATGCAATTGGAAACAATGCTTGTAAGTTTATTTTTGATTGTTCAAAAATGTTTATTCTTTAAAATTTATTTAGTATTTTCCTGAATCTGTAAAATTTTGTGCATCTTTAACAACGAATAAAAATGTTTTGGCACTTTCAAAAGATCGACAGCGAACAACTTTTTTGCAGCCGCTTCTTTCAATTGGAATTAAAGAAATTGGTGCACAACATCGATGTCAAATTAATTTTATGGTATTTATTTTTTTGTCTTGGAATGAAAGTGTTAAAAAAAAATATAATTTTTAGGGATATGGAGGCGAATATCGTCTTTCCCCAGATTTAGGATATTATACCCATTGCCAACGATCAATTAGTCAGTATATAAATCAGCTGGTTGATGGTGAACCAAAACCTGAATGGAATGCCTCAAATTCACAATGCCCAATTCAAGAACTTCCAAATTCATATAAAGTTTGTTACAACAATTCTTTTGCCAATATTTTGTAAATTTTAAATTTTTTAGGATTATTTAGCCTGTGATTTAATCCCTCTAAAATGGTATGAATTAGATTTTGAATCATCAATTCGATATGAAATTTTTCATAAAAAAACTTATCAACAATTTACCTCAAATTTTTCAACAACTTTTTTATTTAAACCTGATTATTTTTTGGAACGAAATGGAACGGAAATTGATTGGCTTACAAAATTAATTGAAATAAAAGCAAAGTAAATTTTATTAAAATTTCGACGTCTTTTTTTTAATTTTTTTATTACAGATTAAAAGGATGTAAAAAAGTTCGATATTTAATTCAAATTGATGATCAATGGAAGCTTCCAATAACAGTACATATTGAATATCGGATAACTGATGGAGGATTAATTAAATATTCACATCATGTTGGAAGTGGAATTATTGATAATTGGTTTAGTGGTTCATTCCCGTTTATACGTTCTCCATCAAGGGATCATGAAATTTGTATTCGAATTGAATGGAAAAATTCAAGGCAAAGTTTTTGGATTTGTCGAAAATTTGCTTTAAGGGGGCAATGCAATTTTAATAATTCTTTAAAGAATAAATATTCTTTTATATTAATTACATTTTTAAGCTTTGTTTTGTTATTTTTTAAAAATTTATAGCTTGTTATTTTTGTCAATAAACAACAAAAAATTTTAAAACAATTTTTATCACCAATAAAATCCATCCAAGCATTATAAAAAACAAGAGAATAATACACAAAAGTACCTCATTAATTAGAAGATAAACAAAAATTAAGTTAAAACTTTTTAAAAAAAAAAGTTTGAAATTTTGTTTATTTCAAATAACTGTAAATGAAAGTGCAATGCTAACAGTTTTAATAATTGAGTACAGATTGATATCCCCCATTTCGAAGCATATTTTGCCATTCACGTGCCACTTCCAATGCACCCTTTATTGTCCAATATTTATTTTCTTTTAACCAACCGCCGCTGGCAACTCCGTTACTGAAATTTTAATATGCAATTAAATTTGGAACATATACCTTTCCTAAATAATTCAATAAACAGCGCTTACTGATAAAAAGAACAAATGCTGTCACCTTTTTGCGTAAAAAGTTTTACAGCAACTTTTAGAGACTGAAAAATGGGGAAAAAATTTGATAGGAAATGTGACATAAAAAAATTATACTTCTTCAGTTACCAAAATAGCAAAACTTTCACCACATTTTCCGAATCCATCAAATTCCCATCCATGCCATAGATTATCTCCAAGTTGTTTAATCGATTTAAATCGATTTACTGTATTTCTTAAATTTGTTACTTCATAATAGCGTTCCATTTCATTTTGATGAATAATGTTCTAAAGCATTACAATAAATTGTTTACATTTGAAGCATCTTACTTTACGCTTTTCATTCTCTTCCTTTAACTTTTTTTCAATTTCTTCAACAAGTTTTACAATATGTTGGTTACGTCCTTCTAATTCTTTTTCATCTTTAATTTCTCCATACACAAGAGTTTCACAAATTGGGAAGGCTATCAACTAAAAAAATAGTAGTTTTTTTTTAAATTTAAAGAGAGAGTCAACGGCAAGCAAAATGAAGACCGCTTTATTTTGATCGGAGGATTTCAATGGCAGCGGCGATTGCCGCTGCCATTGCCGCAAATTACCCTGCCTGCAGTTTTCATTACATGCCGCAAATTACTGCATCCCACTTTCAACGCAAAAATTTGTCAGTGATGGGAGAATGAAATGGGATGTTTTTCATTCACTGTGTGTCGGTTAGTGGACACTTACAGGAATGGGGTCAAATGAATGTCTACACTTGCAGGAATGTTACGAACCTGTGTGTCGACGTATAAATTTTTACAAATTTTTCCCCGTCGTTTGGCAACAAATTTGTAGTCGTGCACTTCCTTAAAAATTTAAAACACTTACTAATTGTTTCATCATATTTTTATATATTGATTCAATCCCTTCAAAGGCTGCATCACTGTATTCACCATATTTTAATTGATTTGTAATTGCATTATTATCTAACAAACTTTTCATATCCTATAAATTTTAAAGAAATTAGAAAACCTTGTTTTGATTATCTTTCTAAACAAGTCAAACTTACAATAAAAATTGATTCAATAGTAAACTCTTTGCAAGTATGATTTAATTTATCTTTTAAACTTTTAGTTCGATAAGTGTAAAACATAGTAAAATGATTTATTAGTTGATTTACCGGAAATTTAACTTTCTAAAAAATAAGGATATTTTTTTTGTAAAAATAAAAAATTTTTAACCTCTTCAAACTGTTTAACTTCAATAAATGCTTTAATTTCTTGAGTTGATTTTTCGATTTTGTCACTGATTTCATCCAATTTTCGGACAAATGTCTCAGTAATTTTATCCAACTTTTCAACCATAGGATCCTAAATCTTTATTCGTTTTAGCCGTTTTAAAAAGGTTTCCAGTTTACTGCTTGTGGAAAATAAAGATCA
The DNA here is from genome assembly GCA_963922195.1 of Panagrolaimus sp. PS1159. NCBI lineage: Eukaryota > Metazoa > Nematoda > Chromadorea > Rhabditida > Panagrolaimidae > Panagrolaimus > Panagrolaimus sp. PS1159. The sequence continues at coordinate 2,120,857 of CAWUHW010000016.1, read as the reverse complement.
TATCCAAAACAAATCCAATTTCCAACAATACCAGAAGATTTTAATATAAGTTTACATTTTGAAGCTAAATCATTTTCAGGTAAAAGATCAACAATGTTTTTCATTTCATTTATAATTGTTGTAGCAATTTTTACATTTTCAATAAATCCTTCGTTTTCAGTCACCGCAAATTTAAAGCTTTTTTCGACATTATATTGATCACTTTCTAATATTACCTCAAAAGATGCCAAATGTGGGAGCAGTAGTACAAAAGCTATCAGCAAATTTATACCACCCATTTCGAGGTGCCTTAAAAAAAAAAAAATAAAAGACGTTTTTAAAATATAGTTTGTTTAATAAAATTAAAAAAAAATTAAACAAATGATTTTCAATCGTTCGAATGAATTTTTTTATTTCATTTTTCCTCAAAATCAGTCATCGATGAATGTTCTTTTCTATGTAACCTTTTTGATAAAAACGGAAATAAAAGAAAACAATATTTTTTCTTTTAGGGTTCCTTTCCTATAAAAAAAATCGTCAATGTTCATAGAAATAATTCAGTTAGTTAATTTTCAATGTAAATAATCCCTCGGCCACAATATTAAGAACTTAAAAGCGATTTTTTATAAAATTCGACCTTTTTGACCATTTTTTCGGATTTCGGAAAAATGAAATTTCCAGTTTGAGAGCTAATTCTTTGCGTGTAGACTAATTCGATGACGGAGAACACGAATTTAAATTCCGTTTTGACCAAAAATACCATGGCACAAAGTTACGAGGTGCCGTGCCGTAAAAAGTGCCAAAAATCAAAATTTATAAAAAGTGCCATAAATTATATATCAATCGATTCGTCTTGATCTGGGGAGTCTGGCAAAACATAATTTAACCGCTTAAAGTCTTGTCATATCTTCCAATATTTCGTAAATTATATCATCTTGAAAATGGACTAAATTTCACACTTTTTTAAAAATTCCTAAAAAATCGAAATTACTAAAAATATGAGGTTTGATGGTTTATTTTACTATTTTAGCATGTGTTAAGCATTTTAAGAATGCAAACATATTTATTTCACTTGAAAAACTCGTGTTTTAAGACCATTTTCTTAACATACCCTATGTTGCTTACTTTTGAAAGTATATCTTGACGCGAAATTGCCAAATATGATCCGGAAGTTCTGAAACTTTCCAGAATAACTCTTATAGCATAGTAGTATGTTATAAAAGTCATCACTAGTGAATATCTCAAAAATTCGATGAGTTATGTCTCCAACATGATCCTAAATATACAGTTTTTGCAGAAAAAATGATAAAATCATATCGCACCCCGCGGATTTTTTCATGATATTGACCTTGGATATGTAAAATTTCATGGAGAATCCGATAAGATCAAAAAAAAGTATGCCCGTGGTTCAAATTTTGAATGTTTATATTGAATTATCGTATACCTCTCACTTTAGGTATACGATAATTCAATACCATAACTCATCGATAATATCACTTTAAACGGTTAAATTATATTTTGCCAGACTCCCCAGATCAAGACGAATCGATTGGTATATAATTTGTGGCACTTTTTATAAATTTTGATTTTTGGCACATTTTACGGCACGGCACCTCGTAACTTTGTGCCATGGTATTTTTGGTCAAAACGGAATTTAAATTCGTGTTCTCCGTCATCGAATTAGTCTACACGCAAAGAATTAGCTCTCAAACTGGAAATTTCATTCTTCCGAAATTCGAGTCAAAGGTCGAATTTTACAAAAAACCTCTTTTAAAAGATGAATTGGTCGCCAAAAATGATTTTCTTGGTTAAAAGTGCTTACAACCAATTGCTTTTTTAATATTTGTAACATTTTACATTCAATATAAAAAAGCAATGGTTGAAGCAGAATTTCTTCTACATCTTTCGTTTTTTATAAATTTATCACGTCTGAATCAACAAGAGGAAAAAAGAAAAAAAGTCTTTAAGCTTTGTTTTGTTATTTTAAAAAAATTTATAGCTTGTTATTTTTGTCAATAAACAACAAAAAATTTTAACAATTTTTATCACCAATAAAATCAATCCAAGCATTATAAAAAACTAGGAGAAAAGAGAATACACAAAGGAACGTCCAAAACAGATAAAAAACAAAAAATTTTTAATTATTCAACAAAATTTTAATACCATCAGAAAAAGCATTTTCAACCTTCCACTTTTCATCAAGGTACTTTTCAACAATTTCTTTAAAACTTTTAAAAAAATTTTCCATTTTTGCATCAACATGTTTTTTATACAACAAAAAATATCCCAAACTAAAAAAAAGATTGTTGATTTGAGAGAAGGAAAAGCAGTGTTTTACATACAAAATGCTAAATAATAAGTATAATATTGTAGTTTATAAAAAAAAAGTCGAAAAATTGTGTTTCATTTTTTGTTTTGTCTATGATGTTTAAAGGTTTTTTATCTTCACAATTTTTACAGTTGTTATCTGTGAAAACTTTAAATGGATTCCTACTTCATGTGATTACTGTGATCCATTTACTTCAACATATTTTAAAATTCTGGGTTTTAAAATCCCCACCATTTGTCTTGACCATAATATGTTAATTTTTAACGACACTGTTGTTGTTACTGATGATTACTGGTATAAAATGCTTATCACAGCTACTTTTTCAGTAAATCTATTACACTCGACGAACATGTTAAACTCACAACTGAAATTTCTATGCAATCTTTTAAAAATTAAATTTTAATCATTAAAATGTATGTATTTGCTTTATACTGTTTTTAATGTTTTTTATACTGTAATAATATTAAATAAATCTAAAATTTCCTTTTTTTTAAATTTTTTATTGACAGCCATCAAAAAGAAAGATTAAAAATTTTGATTATTTTGAAAACCTTGAAATAATTAAAAACCTTCACAAAAAAAGGACCTCAAACCACAATTGCTGTACGTTTTCGCAACGCGCGAAAGAAAAGTTGATTCTATACTGTATTTATTTACATCAATGTTCTTCTTTTGTATTGTATTTATTATTATTAAAAGTTTTGTGTAATAAACTTTGTTGGCTCAATTTGTTTCTTTAACATGGCAACTTTTATAAAAAATCGACGGGCATTTTAGAAATTTACGTTAAGTTTTAAATGTGTTTAGTTTAAAAATCCTTTCATAATTTTTTTTATTACAAAAAAAATAAATTATTACAATTATAAATAGTTTTCTAAAGGCATCAAATCAAAGGCATAAAACTCTTTTTTTCAAAAAAAGAAAACATAAGTGAATTAAAAAAAAGGATTAAAGCTTAAGCTTATTAACACTTTCATTCAATAATTTTGTATGATTTTCTCTTGCTTTTTCATAACGGGATACAGTAATTTTATCAAAATGTAAAATAAGTTTTGAAAAATCAATTGATGTTGAAGGTTTTGGAGTTTTATGTGGCCTAAAAAATAATTTAAGATTATAAAAATACAGTAATATGTCTTTACCCAGAAATGGCAAGAAGTGGAATTGCTTGCATTCGTTTAAGCAATGTTGTAAACGTATCCGTTTGTGGAACGAGCATTAAAAGTGCTGATAATACTGCAGCTAATGGCTTTTGATAATCAGAATTAAGCAAATCTAATCGAACATCTAAAAGTGGAACCATTTAAAAATAGCAAGAAATTTAAAAAGTAGAGACATACATGATAAAATTGGTGATTCAATTAGTTGAACAAGTCGATCAATTTCTCTCAAAAAATCAACAGAGACATCAATTTCTGCTAATCTTGGAACAAGTTGTGCAGCATGTTCGTAATATTTTGATAGTAAACATAGCGAAATTAAACAAATTGGTTGATGACTCCAACATCGATATAAACATTCAAATAATTCTTTACAATCCTAAAAAAAGTTGCAATTAAATAAGCATATTTTATTTCTTAAAAGCTTACATTTTCCTCAGGATTTTTAAGCTTTTGACGAAAGAGAAGCATTTCAGGAGCAGTAAGTAAAATTCCATTTAAAATTCCAACCATTTTTGAAATGAATTCATCGATGGACGATTGATTCAAAGAATTTTGTTGTTCAACGAATGTCTCAAAATCTGGTAACAAAAGTGCCAAGGAACGATAAACATCTCGAGGTTCAAGTAATAAACAAATTTGACTGAAAATAAAAACTTAATTTGGCATTTTTGAAGTTTACTGTATTACCGTATAATTGAAATTCCACGTTCAGCAAGTAATTTTGGATCAGCTCGAAATTTTTGTAGCAAACAAATACTAAATTTGATTAAATATGGTCGAACACTTTGAAGCTAAAAAGAACATTTTAATACAAAAAATGCAGTAAATAATGTTACCTGTTCATTAACTTCTTTTTTAAGATTATATGAATGAATAATAATAACGTCTTGTTGCTTTTGTCCACAGATATCTGTAATAAGTAAAATATCCAATTCAAGAACATCATCAGCTTGATCACATAAAATATCAATTAAACGTGGAAAGAAATGTTCAATATGCTTATACATCTATAAATAACAATAAATGCCATAATAATAAAAAAAGACACAAACTTCAGCCGGTTGATTTGCATGTAAATGTCGAACCCATCTTAAAACAGCTTTTCGAGTTTCAGTTTTTTCATAATCAATGTGTTTCAACAATACTTCTACAACAGGATCAATTTCAATTTTTGTTTCTTTTGTTACCAATGACATTAGCCGTGCATTGACTTCTGCAGCTTTTAAAGAATCATCAGAAATAAATGGTAAAACTGCAATCAAAAATGATGAAAGATTTTTTAGCATTGCTGTTGAATAATCTATTAAAATTTGACTCATCCATTCTAAAGCCATTTTTCGAGCTAATATTGAATTTGATGCAACATGATGATTTAAAATATTAATAATTGCACCAAGATCAACCTTAAAAATTTGCAAATAGATAAAAGGATACTGTATATAGAACGAACCTTTTCCTTTTCTTTTGGATTCAATTTATGCATTAATTCAATTAAAACAGCTGTCGTAGTTTCTTTTACGACAGGTGAAGGATCTTCAAGAGCTTTAAAAATTCCATCAATCACTTCTGGAATATATGAAGTAATTGAAAAGCTTGGAACTTTGAGTATTGTATGAAACTAAAGGCAATATAAATTATACAATTTTCAAACAAAAAACTACATACCCAAGAAATAATAAATCTACGATTGGAGGAATTTATTGCATGAATTCTTTCACGAATTAATACCATAAGTTGATCCAAATCAAAATTTGGAGTTGCGGTTACAATTTCTTTCATTAATCGATCAAGTAGCTCAGCACCATTCCTGACATTTGGATCTGCATCAGAAGCAAGCTTCCAAAATTTATCAAATAATACATCAAAATGTTCCAAAGAAGATGCTCGGCAAATTTTAACAATATTATATAATGATTCACAGGCATAATATCGAACTTTTTGATCTCCATCATCAAAGCATGTCAAAACTGGAGTAATAAGTTTACCAGAATATTGTGGACAATTCTAAATGGACAAGTAATAATAATATTTGGGGAAAAAAAGTATACATACATCTTTTCCAAGTGCAATTGCAACAGCTGCTAAACCAATTAAGCCACCTTTTCCTGTAAACTTTCAATTATAAAACTTGTAAATAATATAAAAAATCATACGATTATGTCCATTTGGAGTTACTGTAAGCCCTTCCAAAACTGTAATCAATTTTTCTAATTCTGTTAAATGATTTTGTCGAAGTAATTCACGTACTTGTCTATAAATTTTAATTTTATCATTAAAAATTAAACAAAAAAAACATACCGCTCAATTTCTAATGCCGCAGATTTTCTTTTTTCGTATAATTTATCTGTAAGTGTTCGAACAACAGCTTGTGAAAGCGGTGAATATTGATTATTATCTGCCATTTATATAATTACTTTGATTTAAATAAATTGATTTTTATCTTTTTACAGCTTTTTTAACATTAAAAAAAGAAGAGTCATACAAAAAACTGAAATTTTCTTTTCATTTTTTTTTTCTTCATCTTTTTTTGATTGCATTCTTTTTTTCTTGACACTCAAATGTTTTAACGTTTTTTTTCCGTGATTGTCCAAACTGCAAAAAAAAGCGGGAAATTTAAAAAATTGTTTTAAAATGAGTTGGCTAAACAAACGCCATTTTGTTTTTCGATGATGGTTTCGTTGACTGAATTCATTTTCAAAAAATGTAGTATGCATCAAAATATTTTTCTCTTTTAAGAGAGTAGGGGGTAATGCGTTTGTTTTTTGTTTGTCCGTGTATGCATATTTTTATAAACCCAAAAACAAGTAAAAGAGGAATGCGCATATTTTGACCTGAGAATGGGCGGTTCTTCAGCCTCTGACATTCATCCATCCTCAGTCGATTTGAAAAGAGAAGAAAAAATTTGAAAATAAAAAAAAACATAGGAGGGATTTTTCGCCGAGTCGTCGTCCGAGAACGCCTTTTTGACAACAAACGAGAACAACAGCGACCGAGAAAATGAAGTATGCGCTTCCTTCTTCTTCACATTTGCGCACGGCCCCCTCTTCTTTTTTTATACTTATGCATTAATTTAACCAATCATTTTACAAATATATCTCTCTTTTCTTTTTTGCCCTTTTTACTACTAACTTTCCTGTGGTGGCATTTGCCAAACATTGATATCTTTTTCTTTGTGTTTTTGTTGTTATTATTTTTCCCTCCTGTTTTTTCTTCCCCCTTTAAACCCTTTCTAAAAAACGTTACTTTAAAAAAGAGCAGAGGAAAAAATTTTTTTTCTTATGTTATTTGCATTTCTCTCTTTTTAACAAACCTAATGGAGAGAGGGGGAGGGAAAAAAGAAGGCCTTTGCATTCTTTTTGTTAACGTCCAAAAAAAAAAGAAGCTAACAGGCATTTTAAAGCTTCAATGCTGCTGTTGCTTTTTACTAAATTTGGCAGTCAATTTTCTATCCATTTTTTTTTGTTGTTGTTAGGTTTGGCAAATTTTGATGAAGCTGCTGCTTCTATGGCTGTTTATTATTAAAAAAACATGCTTTAAATAATATTTCCCTCTCTCTTTTTGCACATTTTAAAAAAAAAAATAATTCTTTTATTTTTACACATTATTTTTTTGCCTCTTTTTTAACAAACATAAAAAAATGATTCGTTGATTTAATTTTTTGTATGTATTTAAAGAACTGAAAAGACCATGGATGGAAAATTTTTATTGAATGAATGTTAAACGTTTCTTTGAAAAAAACGGAAATTCAACAATAAAAAAAAGATCCGTTGCAACAGACAAATGTGTCGTTGATGGAGGTGGTAGTTGTGTTTTTGAGATTGGGCGACAAGGAAAAACTTTTTTTTTCTTGGTGGTCAACAAAAGAAAAAGAAGAAAGTGACGCCTGCTTTTTCTCAAACAAAAAAACTTTCAATGAACCGGTTAAGAACACGTCGTGTAACGTTTTTGATTTGTTCGTTGATTATTTGTTGTTGAACGAAAAAAAAAAGGTTATGCAAATTTCAATCGATTATTAGTTTTTAACCTTTTTGAATTTAAATTTTTTATCCAAATCCTTTTCATATTTCAGTGTGTTCTCTTTTTTAAAAATCCTTCTCAAAACTGGAGTAAAAAATACTTTACGGAAGAAGACGGAAAAGAGAATATTCTTCTTCTCAATTTTTATAGAACGAATAAAAACTTTGTTCTTTCTATATTTTTTTCGCGTCGTGCATATATTTTTTCCACGTTTTTTTCTTCATATAATTTTCAACAATCTATTTTTTCTTCTCCACCGTTTTTTCTCTTTTTTCCGAACAATCAAAAAAAAACTTTTGTATTTTTTTTCATGATTTTTTTTGTTCTTTCATTTTTTACACAAAAAATGTCTTCGCAAAAAAAAACCAACTATCTTTTGATTGCTGCTGCCACTCAAAAAAAAACTGTCTTCTCTTTGATTTTATACCTTTTTTGGATTAATTCTTTCTTTTTTACTTATCTCTCTTCTTTTTGTTTGAACCTATTTTCTTTTTTCTATCTGCAGCGTTTTTTTCCTTTCTCTAAAAAAATCTTTAGTGATAATAAAATTAAGGTCCAGAGAAATTTGACAGGTTCCTTCCCTTTCTTTGAAGATTGTTATCAGCTTTCAAATTTGATGATGCCTTTTCCGCTTGATTGAAGTATTATATGTTTGTTGTCATCTCTTTTTTTCCTTTTTCAATTCTTTTCGAAGAACTTCTAATTTGTACTAAATCTGTTATTATTTTATTTTCAATAATAACAAACAAATTTTCTTTTATTCTATTTTTGTTACCATTTTTGGGCCTAAAAAAGGCTCGTTATTTTTCACGTGTTTTTGCTTTTTTTGTTGTTTGTCTAAAAAAAAAATGAGCTGTCATAAATATTTAATATAGTTTTTTTAAATTGTATTGTAAAAATTCTTTTTAAGGTTTGTGTTTGGAACTCGCTAAACGTTATTGCTTTTTGCCACTTCATTGAATATTAAAATGGATGATGATTTGTTTTCAAACTTTCTTGAAGATCCAAATCGAATTGCTGATGAATTCTTAGAATTTAGTAATGATGATGAATTTTCTATTCAAAGCTATTTAGAAGATGGGGCATTTGAGAATTTTGGTTCACCAGATTCTGATCGATCTGATCCATCAACTTCTTCATCATTAGATTCAGGATATTCAATGGATTTTGATACAAATATTGGTTCGGTTAAAGCTGAAATTGGCGATGAATTTGAGATGATGCAAATAAAGAGAATGGAAACAGATGAAATGCCATCTCCGCCACCAACTTCTGAAACAACTTCACCAACAACAATAATTTATCAACAAGAAGTTCCAGAACAAAAATACATTCAACAAAAATATGTTCCAATAAAATCTGAATCTGTTAAAGCTCGATCAACTGCTGCATCAAATGGTCCAAGACTACAAACACGTGGAATTAGACTGAGTAAATTTTTCTTTTATCAGGGGATTTTCTTAAGCTTGTTTTTATCTTTTTAATTATTTTGGGATTGCTTTCGTAATATATATTTTTTTAAATTTTAAACGTATTTCAAAAAAAAACCAGTGTCCTTCAAAAAATTTGTTTTACAACCTTGAAGTTCTTAGGTTACTGACCTTCTGTAAATATTCCCTTTTGAAAAGGTCATCAAAGTTCTTTTCATTTCAATTTTTTATTTCAATCATTTGTCGTGACAAAATAGGGTCAAACTAAAACAAATTTTTTTTGAAGGGGTAAAAGAACTTTTAAAATAAACATAACAAATGAGAGTTTAGAATGGGAAACTAAAATAAGCAAATCATAATAATAATATAAACGTTTTGCAGAAGCAGTTGCAACTCGACAATTACAAAATTCAACACAAAAATCACAACTTGGAATTTATCCAGCTGTTGCAAATCCATCTGGTTTTCATTCAAATCGTGGTGTCCATCATCAACAGCAACAGCTACAACAATCTTCCCCAATTCAACAACAACAACAACAAAATCCAATTCAACAAAATCAAAGCAATGGAAATAATGGTAATCGAAAATATCAACCTTTAAATTTAACAGATGAAGAAAAGCGGTTGCTTAAAAAGGAAGGCATTGCACTACCAGAATTTTTACCATTGACAAAAGCCGAAGAAAGAGATTTAAAACGTATTCGAAGAAAGATTAGAAATAAGAAATCAGCTCAAACAAGTCGGAAACGCAAACAGGTAATTATTTCTTTTGTTTATTAAAAGGGAGTGTAGAAAAATTTGAATATTATTATTATTGCATTTTGCATCATTTTTTTTATTTGCAGCGGATTTACACAAAAGCTGCTTTTTCATTTTCTAAAAAAAGACTTATTTTTTTCTGTTTACACAAAAAAATACCTTTTGGCAGAGGGTATTTTTGTGTTGACCCTTTGGGACCCCTTCATTCGGTCTTATTCTTTTTTTGAAGTGCTAACAGAAGGACAACAAAAATGAGGGGAAAAAAACGGAGCTTGCGCAATTCCGCTTCATTTTTTTTTCGTACCATGCCGCGCGAGGCTTCCTTCGGTCATTCAATATTTTTACAAAACTTTTTTTTCATCAAAAAAATGAAAATACAAATATTTGCAACAGGCTTTTTTCAATAAATTCAATTAAGAAAATAGATCTTTAACCTTTTAGTTTTTAATGAGTCAAAGCGAAAAAAAATAAAATGAGCCATATGTTATGTTGTTTCAAAAATTAAAAAGCACAACAGACGTCCAAAGTCATAAATCACATTTCCTGTGACTAATCTTGCTTTTTTTGATTCCTGCTTTTCTTCAAACTTTGAACAATGAATAAACTTGATACACTTAAAGTTTATTAAAAAAGAATGAAATTTCAATGTGTTTTTGTAGGGTTATTTCAATATAACGATTTTTCACGCAAAATGTCCACTTTTTTATAATGATCGACATTTTCTTTTTTTCAATTTCCATCAATAGCCTCAATGCAAATATTATTTTTCTCTTTTGAAAATTGACAAAAATCGGACGTGTTCCCTTTTTTCTTTCTCGAATCTGCGCAATATTGAAAGAAAATAGAAAGAGAAAAATGTATTTTATGTCCAATACCAATCAGGGATAGAAAGATTTTATGTAGGGGGGAGGTGAAAAGAAGAAGAGAGAAAAAATTTCAAAAAAAGAGATTGAATCGAGGTCGACTGTTTGTTTTTTTTTGATTTAAAACAGTTTTTATATGACAGAAATAATGAATGCATTTAATGCGAGAGAATTTTTTACGATCAAAAGAAAGGTAAACGAACGAACGAACGATTGGTGACGGCTGTGTAAATTGATTGAGAAAAAGAAAAAAATCACCGCAAATTTTTATTTACGAATGCCGCCGCCGATTTTTGCCATTGTTTGAAAGATCTATTTTTTGATGCCAATGATAGGTTTTAAAAAAAGATGGGAAAATTAAATAGACAAGGAAAAAATATATTGATCGTTAATGCAAAAAATAAAAGCGGATAAAAATCAACTCATGTTTCGGTGTTGCTTTTCTCTCTTCGACAAAAGATCAAAATAGAAATAAACAATCCGATAAGCTCCCTTTTTTAACGAAGTGCAAATTATAATGTTTGACATTTTTGATGCAAATGCAATAATAATAAACATTTTTTTTGAATAATAATTTTCAGTTATGCTACAAAAAAAAATCATACTGTAATTAAAAACTCTTTTTTAGGATTATATTGAAGATCTTGAACATCGTGTTGAAAACTGTACAACAGAAAATCATGAACTTAAACATCAAATTGAAGCTCTTCAAAAAGAGAATGAATCTTTAGCAGTACAATTAAGAAAAATTCAAGCATCATTAGGAAATGCAAATAAACGAACAACACAAGCTGGAACATGTTTAGCTGTAATGCTTTTATCTGTTTGTCTTCTCGTTTCACCAAATCTTTCACCAATGAATCAAAAGCAGCAACAAAATTTTAATGATTCTGTTGAAAATAATAATAATCAACAGCCACAACTTCGTAATGAAGATTTGCAACTTGGTGCTCAAGCTATTGGTAAGTATACATACGTTTTTTATATATAATGTATATCATTTTTTATAGGCAAATCTCGTACCCTTCAATATACATCAGATAATTCTTCACAACTTGATTATTGTGAAGTTGATGAAACAATTAATAATGCAAATGAATTAATTGATAATAATCAAAATAATGCAAGAATATCAATTTCACCAATTCATCATCGTGAAACTTCTTCATTTGAACATAATCCACCTGGACAAAATCAACATATTATTGTTCGTCAACAAAAACCGCAACAACCAATAAGAACATTTTATAATCTTCCTGCAACAGAACATAATCAACATCAACATGTTGGTAATGGTTATTACATTCGACAACAACAACGTCAACCAACACATATTGTTTTAAGCCATAAAAAACCAATGGTAATTAATCCAAAAGTTAAGAAGATTCCTGTTGCTCGTTTTCCACCATATACAAGAATTCAAAATAATAATTCAACAAATTATGGTGGTCAACAACCTATCATTACAACTGCCCCTGTTCCATTGTATCATACAATCGTTACAGGAGTAAAAGATAATATTCCAATAATCCGTGCAGAATCAATGCAAAAACGATTTGTTCAAGATTCATGAATTTTTTAAATGTGTTAATTCCTGAGCTGCTGCTGCTTTTGGATGGTGAAAGAAAAGAAAAGACTTATATTAGTTTAATGAAAATCTTCAGTATTTTTTAAATTATATATCTTTTTTGCTTATTTATTTTTTAATTTTATTTTACCACATATTTTTTATAAGCTATCAAAAAACAAATTCCCTTCTGTGATTATCCTTTTTTAAATTGTTTCGTAAATATTTTGTAATTGTTTTTTTGTATTCCTAAAAAACTTTATCCTTCCCTTCTTTTATTCTAGTTGCTTTCTTCAAAATCTATCGTCAATGAGAGAATCTATCTATCCTTTTTTGGTTCACTTTTTTTAAAATAAATTTCGTTACAAAAAATTTTTTTATTACTCTTTTTTTTCTTTTCGGGTTTATCTTTTTCTTTTAAAGTTTATATCCCGCTTTTTTTATGTTTTTATTCCTTTTTTTGGGTTTCTTTCGTGCGCGTATCATTTTATTATATCTTTATTACTTTCCCCTTTTCTATCTATAGTATATCTTTCCATTTCCTTCTACTCTACTGATTCCGCTGTGTTGATTGTTGGGCTGAATTTATTCTTTTAGAGTTTTGAAGTTTTATTTCTTTTTTTTGTTGTTCTTTTGCTTTGACTTTTTTTATTATATAATTATTATTTATGGTGGGCTTTTGTATTTTATTATAATATTATTTTGTTGTTTTTAAATAAATAAATAAGTGCAAATTTATTTTTATCTGCTCATCATGAAAAACAACGAATCTAACATTTCTAATAAAATAAAACTAAAGAAATAAACAAAAAATAAAAGAAAAGCTACTTTCTCGGTGGTGCAATTGGATATGATTTTGGAATAGCTCTCCATTCTTTTTCAAGTCTTTTATAAATTATTTGACGAGTAAAATGACCAATTTTTTGTCCATCACGTAATTGTTTAACCGTTTCACGTTCAGCAGGAGGTTTAAGAATTTCTTCAAGATCACAATCAAGTTCTCCTTTTGCTTGTTCCTTATCATTCACATATGTAATATAAACAAAATCAAGATCATTTTGTAAAATTGCTCGAGTATTCTTTGCTGTTGAAATTGGCATATATGTATTCATTAAAAATAAACTAAAAAAGAGAAATATAAATGACAAAAAAGATAAAAAAAAAACAAACTTTGAAGTATAAACAGCTTCATTCGTTTGTTTAGCAAATTTTTTGAATGCTAAATCTCGATATCCCAATGATTTCATATCTTTTATTACAGCCCCATGATCAAGAAGAAGTGTTGCAGCACGTTTTAAAGCAGTAAATAAATCTGTCTAAAAATTATTATTGTTGAAATAAACGAACAAATGTTTTAAAAAAGTTACCTTTGATAAAGCTTTTGTTTTTATCGTTACTTCATACAATGGCATTACTGAAGAAGCTTTTGGAATTTAATTGAAGATAATAAAGTAAATAATTTAACGAATATCGTTTAAAACTAAAAAGCAAAACTTTTGTCAAAAATTTTGGCTTTTATTGAAGTTCGCGTATTCGCGTATTCGTGTACGCGAACGTTCGCGGTGGGACTTTTTGGAAAATGTTCGCGTATGAATAAAAAGTTCGTGAAAAGCTTTAAAATTTTATTTTATTTATTTTAATCATATTAAATCTTAAAAAATTTTGCAAAAACTAATGTTTAATGTTTTTACTTGTAACAAAAAAAACGGTATGTGCATTGTTTAACTGTTTTTTTAGGAATTTGAGCAATTTTTTTCGGTGAATAGCAGTTATATATAATAAAGGTTTAAATGTATTAATTTAATTCTTTTTTACAGCTCATAATTATTATATTAGTAGTTATGCACTGGTAAAATAAAAAATGACGTTTGAATCCATAACCTGATGCAATCGAAGCCAATATATTACGCCGATCATAAAAACGGCGCAATCTTGTTTCTGAATTAACCCATCGAATTAATTTTTCATGTTTTTGCCATTCTTCAGAAGTTGCACGTACAGTAACTTTTTCATAAAAACTTCCAAATGAATAGCTATGAATAAAACCTGGTTAAAGATTTTCTTCTTCTCTATCGCCAAATATTTCTTTTACAATTTTAATATCATTGTTACACCAAAACATGGCAGTTTTTTCTCCATAATTGTCACACCAATTTCGGCACACAGGATCTTGAAAAATACTACATTCATCCATGTAATCCAAAGTAATTTCTCCATCTGAAATATATGAACGAAAACACTTTTCTTCACCACCGGCACCACGTCCAACTCTTTTTTCCAATTCTGAAGCAAACCATTGAATATCTTCTTTTTTTCTTTGTTTAGATAGCATAATAGATGGAACAAACGAATATGGGGTGCCATTGCTAATTATGTGAGGCAGTGTACACACTAAGATGGTAACATTAAAACTGCCGAGATTGAAAGTGATATCCACAGAACTTTGACCACATCCTTCAAATTGCTTGAATAATTCGGTTTCAATTAATTCTTTTGCTTTTGCATCTCTTTCATTAATTGGAAATTGATTAAGTTCATTTGTAAGGTCAACAAATCGTTGAACAATTTCTTTTTGCATTAATCCAAATTGTTGAAAAAGATACATATGAGCTTTTGTACCAATAAGATACCGTTCTTCCATAAGATCATCGCCTTCAAAATGTGTTCGAATAATAAATCTTTGTTCAATAATATTTCGGCATTTTTCGGGATCTTCATTGCGAGGACGACCTTTTTTAGTCGATGGTTCCCATTTGTCGGAATAGCTTTGTTTATTTCGAAATTGCATTAAAGTAGGCAAATCATTTTTATTGTTGAACATGGTTGAATGAAGAATCTTCTCTTATGATTTCGCCAAAAATTAATAATTTAACTTTTGATTTCGTTTTTGATACTGGATCAGATATTACCGTGTCAAATTTTACCATCTGGGAAAAAATAGGCCGACCAATCATTGATCCCTTTACATTTGTTCTTTATCTCGACAAACAAATTCAACTTTGGATTCAGCAACACCAGAATTCAATATAACAGAAATTCCGAAGTTTTACAATGTTGCAACAGAACTGCTTCTATTCATAGATATTCCAAGCCCTCCAACTGTTTCTGTAAAATTAAAAGAAAAACTTTACATTTTTTTGTACGACACAGGGTCAGAAGTTCCAATTGCAGACTTAAATGTTTGGGAAGAAATTGGAGCTCCAACACTTTATCCCTGTTTATGCCACTCAAAGGAATCAAAGGAATGCCAGAATCACTGGGACAATGTCAAGTTTTAGTCGAAGTAAACAAAAAAAGCCAGCTTCTTTGGTTAATTATTGTTGAAGGAAACAAGTTAATTTTTGGTAGAAAATGGATGCAAAGTTTTAATTTACTATAATTCATTTGTTTGACCAATAAACTTTGTTTTTTTACAGTTGAAATTAACCAACTGTAAAAAATAAAACATAAATATCAAGGATAATAGCAGTGTTACAGCTTTTGAAACAATTAACAGTGTTTAGCAAAAATTTTACGATAAAAATATCTTTTCTTTAATTTACTATTTACAAAAAATAAAAACATCAACTTTTGAGTAGAATTCATTTCGTTTATTTCTTTTAAATATTGTTATTTTTTTCATTTTTATCACTTGCAATAAAACATATAAAAATAATAAACTAATTTTATTTTAGTTTTTACGATTAATCTAAGTTTAAGTTTACATTGATAAACTTTGGATTTAAAATATTTTTTTAATGCTTTTGTTTAAAATTTGTATTTAAATAAAACAACATAAAAAATTAAAGCTTCTTGCAAAGTGTTAAATATTTAAATAAATTAAACAAAACCAATAATTATTTGAGAACGCAAATTTTACCCTAATAAATAAACAAAAGTTATTTATTAGGGTAAAAATTTGCGATAAACAATAAATAAACAAAAGTTTATTTGTGTTTATCAATAAAGTAATAATAAGTTTTAACTCGAAATATATTGTAATGTTTTAAGTAGGGAATAACAATGGTTTAACAGCCCAGTGCTTTTTACAAAAAGTAAAGTTTTACTTGTCAAGATTTGTCTTTACAACAAATCTCGATATTTCTTTTTCTTATCTTTTTGATCGCTTTTAAAAGCTTGATAGACTTTTTCTTGCTTTTATTCACTTGCTTATAATTTTTCCTGTTGCTGCCGGCCGGCTAGCTTTTCTGTTGGAAAAAAATGATTATAAACCAATAAAATGTATCAGACCACTAAACACCTAAACTTTTAATATTACTAATGATTAATATCAACTCATTACTGATAAATATAATAATTATGAGCTGTAAAAAAGAATTAAATTAATACATTTAAACCTTTATTATATATAATTGCTATTGCTTTTTTAAATTCACCGAAAAAAATTGCTCAAATTCCTAAAAAAACAGTTAAACAATGCACATACCGTTTTTTTTGTTACAAGTAAAAACATTAAACATTAGTTTTTGCAAAATTTTTTAAGATTTAATATGATTAAAATAAATAAAATAAAATTTTAAAGCTTTTCACGAACTTTTTATTCATACGCGAACATTTTCCAAAAAGTCCCACCGCGAACGTTCGCGTACACGAATACGCGAATACGCGAACTTCAATAAAAGCCAAAATTTTTGCAAAAAGTTGGCAAAAAAAATCGTGTCAAGAAATCTTTTTTAATGTTTGAAAGTGCGGAAGCAATGTTGCCTAGGATACTTTAAAGCCAAAAGCATAATTTTTTTAAAAAGCAAAAAATTGCACAAATATTTATTTATAAAAAATGTCAGAAGAATTAGCTCCTCCAAAACCTCTTCCAAGGCTAAAACCGCTTCGAGTTCCCCGACAAGCTTGGACAGAAGAAACTGAAACTTCAACCCCTCCATCTGAAGGCGGCCTTCTGTCACCTCCAAATGAAAGTATTCGAATTGCACAACCAAATGAAAGTGCTTCAATTGAAGTAAGGGATAATACTTTTTTATTTAAAGAATAAATATAAATTTAGCGAACACCCGAAACTTCAAATATTGAAGATATGCGAGAAACGATTGAAGAGTTACGTTTGAATCGAGCCCGTTCACCTTCTGGAAGTTCAGCATCAAGTAAACGAACTTCATTATCCGCAGAAATGAATGCCCAAATTCGACAACGAATTCGAAAACAAGCAAAATCAATGGTACAAAAAAAGCGTGGATCTGTTCAACTTGCTAAGCGACTTCTGTACCTTTAAAATGTTTTTAGAACAAAAATAACCCTTAAATTTCTCTTTTTTAGACGAAGTCAAACTTTAATTAAAATGGAACATGAAATTTCTGAAACTCCAGAAGATTTTACAATTGTTGATAAACAAATTGAAGCTTCCATTGAAGTAACCTTTTTACATTTATTCGAATTTAAATAATATTTTTGAAAGTTTTTAGAAAGGTAAACGATTTAACACTGTTGAAGGTTCAACTTCTGCTCCAGAAATGATACAAAAAGATTTCTTTGAAACTTGGGATTCCGAAGCTGCAAAAAGTGCGGCAAAAAAGCCTTCTAACTTAATTTATAGTCGTTCAATTCCAAGAAGTCTAAAAGATATTAATAAATTTAAATCTATGCTTACAACATATGGAAGACAAGCAATGACAGATCCGGATATTAAAGATCCATATGAAAAGTTTGTTTGTTGTTTATTGTGTAAAATTGTGTTTAATAGAAATTTTGTAGGACAGGGATGCCATTTTTTGCTGCAAGTCCACCACGAGATTTTTCAGCATTTTTTCAAAGGGAAGGAATTAATTATCAGCCATGGAAGGCAGCCTTTCAAAGGCTTGACAAAATACTCGTTGAAGAAAGGACAAAAGTTTGTTTTATCAATTTTAATTCCAACTTCTACTGGCACTTGGAAAAAATTATGAAAAAAACTATTTTGATTTCAAATATAAAATTTTTACTTTTATTTTGATTTAATATTTCCGAATTTCGAAATGAATTTACAAAAAAAAATGCAAAAAAAGATAGATTTTGATTTCGTAAAAAATTTCGGTTTCGATATTTCGATTTAGAATGACAAAAATTTTTTTATTGATTTCAATATTTTGAAGCCCTGATCGAGACAATTCAAAAGTATCCATGTTTATGCAAATTCTCTGTTTTTCAGGAAGACCGACCATTTGATGCTGATATGGGATTAGTTGAATATACAAAAGCTGTAAATTGGGCAGAATGGGATACGAATATTCGGCCGACGCTTGAATTCTTTGAATTTAGTTTAGATTTAAATCGAATTGAATTTGAACATCATTGGGCTTTTACAATTGAAGATAAGCTTGCTCGAAAGATTAAAACTTATCATCATGAGCTTACAAAAGCTGGAACAAAAGCAATGAAAATAATGGAACAATATTTAATGGAAAAGGTTACTGTTGAAGTTCGAATTCTTTCTGAAGAACAACAAACAGAAGCATATGATCGATTAAAATATTTGGAAGAAGAATTTAGCAAAATTTTAATATTTTATCAAAATTTATCTGCACGAATTAAACAAGCGTGGCGGGAATTGAATGAAGAACGAAAAAAGTTAAAAACGCCAAATACAACTTTAATTTTGAAAGAGGCAAAACTTCCTGAAACTTTTGAAATTGAATATTTACCAGAAAAAATTAGAGAATTTACACAATTGCCTGTTTTTGTGCTTGAAAATGTTGAAAACAAAGAATTACCAATTACAAAAAAAACTTTGTCAAAAATTCGAATACAAGTTTTAATCTTTTTTAATGATACCCTTGTTTGTCGGACTCCTTCAACGAAAATGAATACAGATTTCTCAGTGGATTTTCGGAAAGTTTATCAACTTCGAATTTATGAGCCACCAGAAAAGGTAATGCTTTTGATTCGTGAACTTCAGCCTGGTTCTCGTTGGATTGAGCTTAGTAGAGTTTATATCCCATTTCCGGATGATCAAAAAGATCTTGAAGAAATTGATTTTGGTTCAGATATTGTTGTTGAAAAGTAAATTTACTTAAAAAGTGGTGGTTTTATGCAAATTTTAAAAACTTCTTTTTAGAACTCCTAAAACACTTGGATGTGGACATCCAGATCGAAAATCTCAATGTTTACAAGGAAAAATTTTTTGTAAACTTCGATGGATGCAACCAAGTTTTGAAAAAGTTTTTAAAAAATCATTTTTATTACGAAATTCCATTTCTGAAAAAGAAGAAGATGAAAAGCCATTTGAATTAATTCCAAAAGAAGTTCGACTTGTTTCAGATGAAGAATTTTCATCTGATATTCGATTGGAAGCTTTAGCAAAGCGATATCGAAATTCAAATAATCAAACATTTCGAGATGGCCAAAAATGGATTGGACTTACTTCTGCTGAAATTGATGGACATTGGGCTTTAGAGGATTTACGGGAAGATGATGAAATTGGTTTAGATGCAGCAGATTTTAGTATGGATGCATTGAGAAAAGCTGGAATTAAATATGCTGCTTTAATTCGGTATTTTTCAGAGCTTTTTCAAATCACTTTTAAATAAAGTTTTGCAGAAAAAATTTGATAGAATCATTTTCGAGGGATAAACGGCTAAAAAGCTATGAAGATATTGTAAAAGAGGATATCCTTCCAACAGGATTTAGCGGATTTGGGACATTATTTGGAACAGCGGATTTAAGTCGAAAATTAAAACCAATGCGAAATTTAAATGGACGAACCCAAACACATTCAAAAAAGTTAAAGCTAGTTTTAAATATTCAATCTGCTGCAAATTTACCTGAAAGAATTGACAAAAAATCTATGGAAGTTTTGATTGAAGCTACTTTTCAGGTTTTAAAAAAATATACTGCAATTTTTAAATATAGTTTTTTTAAGTCTTCAATTGCTCGAACTGGTACAGTTTCGGGTAAAAATGCAAATTGGCAGCAGACATTAATTTTGGATTTGGATGATGCAATTGATGTACATCATGACCTTAAATCTATCACAGATAATTTAGAATTAAATCTTTATGATAAACAAATAAATAAACTTCCACACGATAGCCGTGAACCAAATACAATTCATGAACAATTTGAACATCGTTGGCTTGGACGGTTTGTTCATTTTTAGGGTTATTGTGATGGATGGCAAAAAGTTAATTTTTTATAGGGTTATAATTCCATTTTCAACAATTTTATCCCTTACAAAAATTGATGGTGTTATTACAATTAAAGAACCACTATTTTTTACTGGATATAAACTTCATAAACATAAAGCATATTTAAAAGTTATGATTACAATGGACCCTCCCGTTCCAGCACCCCTCTTTTCAGCATATGAAAATTTCTTGCCTGGTGAAACTCCAGCGGTACGTATACTGTAAAATTTATAAAAATTCCAAAAATTTGCATATTTTCAGTTAATGGCAGAATGTCGAAGATTTGAAGCTCGAAATCGCCAAGTATATTCAAATCGGCGATATTTGGCATTAGTGAATGATTCAAATGGAAAGCGAATTCTTGCATGCCGATATTTAAGACCCATAAAACCACCGTATCAAATACAAGAAATTTTAACAAATTCGAATAATTTAATTGAAGCAATAAATTTAACGGCACATATTGTTTCATGTATTCCATTTATTGCCGATCCAATTATGTTTCCCGGAGTTGTAGATTTATGGACAACAACGGAACAGGTATGTATTAATTTGTGTTTAAAAATTTTCGTGTCGAAACACGCAATATACGCAAATTTGAAAATTAGTAATTTTTATTTGACTTTTATTTATCCAATATATTAACAATATTTTTAAGCTTTTAACAATTGGATGTGGAGATGAAGAGGAGCATGCCGTTTTACTTGTCTGTTGGCTTTTGCATCTTCATCTTTCAGCAGCTTTAATCCTTGGCCAAGCACTTCCAGAAGGCCCAAAAGCTGCATACGTCCTTGTACAAGTTGAAAATAATGTTTCACTTCTTGTAAATCCATCGGATGGAAATGTTTATTCAATCTCAGATCCATTATGCCCGCTAATTTCAATTGGAACAATTGTAACAATGGAAAATATTTATGCAAATATTCAAAAAGTTTCAAATCCATGTTTAATGGATTTTGATTTAAAAAATAAATCAAACTGGGATCCACTTTTTTCTCCTTCTCGGCATGATCTTTCATCAATTCAACCCACAGAATTAACGTACATTGCTGTAAATGATGATATTATTGTTGAACTTCGATCAAATTTAGAACGAGAAATTAAGCTTAAATTTGATGAAGCTCGAAAGCATGCAATTCCACAATGGAATTTAATGGCTTCAAGGTTTAATTGTTTTTACAATATATCCAAATTAATATTTCAAATTTTTAGAGCTTTAAGAGAAATCTTAAGTGAAGGATCAACTGGAGCTGGATATGATTTTGATATTGAACATCGACTTGGACAAACTCTAAATTCTTATCACGTTACGGTAGTAGCATTTCGAAGTCCATATGTTTCAAGACAAAAATTAATTGAAGAAGTTTTAAAAACAAATATGCATATAAATAGTAATAAAAATGCACAATTTGCTTTAAGTATTCATATTCAACCATTTGTAAATAATTTAATTAGTTGCAGTGTTGCAATTGCATCACTTTTGCCAAAACATTTATAAAAAAATTGAGCAGAATAAATTGTTTCGGAATAAAATTTTTATAATATTTCAAAGACGACTTTTATTCCAACTTTTTGCAACAAATACATTTTTAAAATTTGAAAACAGATATAAAATTCAACAAAAAAACTATACATTTCCAAAAATAATAAAAAATTATTCAGATTTTGGTTCATTTGAATTTGATCGTCGAATAATAAAATCATCTTTATCAGCTTTTGTGTCTTTTTGTTCCTTTGAAGTTGTTTCATCGGTTTCACGTTCTTCAAATTTTGTAAAAACTATTTCAACATGATCACCCTAAAACAATAGAAACGCTTAATAAAGTGGAAGGAATTCTAGGAGAAAGTTTTGTTAAAAAAAAGATATGTCATTTTTAAAATAAAGCAAGAGAAAACTTTGGCAAAAAAAGTTAAAACATACTTTAGCATTATCTTTTTTTTCTTCTTCATCATCTTCGGACGACGATGATTTTCCTGAATCATCATCTGAAGAATCCGATTCATCAGAAGACGAATCATCTTTAAGTTGTTCAATTTGTTCCATAATCATTGCTTGACGAGTTTCTTCATCTGCTTCTTCAAGTTCAGCATTAGCTTTGGCAATTTTGGGTAAAAACATTTTAACACGTTCAGCAATACTATTATTACTTTTAACAAAAAGTAATTCTTTTAATGATAAAGCATTTGGGGAATCTGATTTTGATGGATCCATTGATAACTAAAATATCACGTTTTTTAATAGCTCAGAAGTTTTGTTCTGTCTTAGTTGGAGAAAAAAATGGTTCAGAAATGGTTTAATAATTAATAGAATCTGTTTACACCGGATTTTTCCAAAAAATAAGTTTTTTTTGCTAATCAACTTCGCGTTGGGAAATTTTTCAAAAGCATACACCAAATTTTTTTGAAAAGTTTTTTAAAAAAACTAAAAATTTGTTGTCGTTTTACTAATTACTTTTAAAGCTTGACTACCGAAAAAATGTTGTAAGTTTAAATCGTTGGAAGGCAATCAAAGATAATATATACTTTGGATCAATCACTTATTGGGATCGTTAAAAAAGTTACTTTTTTATTGATAAATGTAAAACCAACCAATTCATTACGCTGGTGGTTTTACATTTATCTGAAGCAATGATTGCATATTATTAGCATGATTTTTTTGATTAGGATTTAGTAATTGTTGGGATGCTTTGTGTTGTGCAATTTCTGGAGTTTTTGCTTCTGTGCTATTTCATTGTCTTGGAAATTCAAATGGATTCTTTAAATAAAAAAAATTTTTTTTTGTAACAAATAAAAAGTTTGAAATATTACTTCAATAATCAACGATGAATCATTAAAAATATTTGTCATCTAAAATTTGTTTTTTTCTAACGCATAAATTTATTTCTAACACGCAAAAATTCGGTTAATTAGGAAGATTTCAAAAATTTAATTCTGAAATTGCTGTAACTAATACAAAATTTCACTGCTCAAATCGAAAAATTGTCACACCCGGTTATGGGCAAAAATGTAATAGAGTATTACATTTTTCATCTTACTAATGTCTGAAAAAGTGCTGACTCATTTTTGTTCATTGTCTTGAATTGCAACATCCTTAATTTTCCAAAGCAGACAAAGAGATTTCTGCGCAAAGCAAAGAAATTGCAGGAAAGAAAAAATGCGACTTTTAAAATAAGCAATAAAATTTTTATTTATAGTCTCTAAAAGTGAAAAATAAATTAAATCACAAGCATTGTAATAATAATAATAATTTTACAAAGAGATAAGATACAAAAAGAGCCCGTCAAAAAATGTTGCAAATTAATCAAAATTTGTAGTCAGCAATATCAATTCCAACAAATGTCATAATTTCTCGTTGGCTTTCACATAATGTTACATGTTCAGGTGTTGGTAATGGAAGATTCTAAAACAGGAATAATCAACATTAATTTAAAAAAGCTAAAACATACGTTTTCCTTTTCATTATAATTAAAATGTAAAACTGCTGAAGGGACTAGTCGAATTTCACCAATTGATTCAGTCGAATTAATATCAAAACGACTTCCAACAGCTTCTTTAAGATTGAAGCTGTTTGATGGAACATCCAAAAGGTTTGCAACAAAGGTAATAATATCTTTAATAAATTCATGAACACCAAACATTGCTTCAATAATTGCACCATTGTTAAAACGAATACGAATTATGGTAACATTGAATGGAGTTGGAGCAATTCTTGGACGCTTTGAACAAACAGTCATCCACTAAAAAATGTATACTGTAGAATTCTAAACGCCTCTAATAAAATACTTACCCATTCAACTTCTTTTCACGCTGTTTTGAATTGCAGCAACTTCTTCTCCGGATAAATGATATGTCCATTCTGGAACCTCAATTGCCTTTATTTTGCATCTTTTGCAATAAAATAAACTTTTGCATGCCGATAAACTTGCATTTCCAATGGAGTTTTGATGATTCAAGCATTTCCAAATAAAATGTTAGCAAATCAATTTCTATGCCATCTTTTAATCGAACAACTTCACCCTTTTCAGGACTTTCAGCAATTTCAAATCCAATTAATTTTAGGAATAATTCTGCTCCATATGCAGGTAAAACAGATTCAGCATAAAGTTTATGAGAGCGTTTAATTTCACGATACTTTGGTTCGGTAGGATTTCAACAATCATTTGAATCATTTTACGAATACGGATTAAAGCATTTTCTTTGACTTGTGATGAATTTGCAGTATTAAAAAGTCTTGCAACATGTTCACGTCGAGAATCTTCATCAAGATCAGTTGCAGAAGTAAGAGTATCGACAAGTAAATTAAACATCTAAAAATAAAACAGTACAATAGATTTGTTGTAAGAGAAAGTAAGGCATACATCTTTAGCAGGTGCAGCAATTAAACCTTGATTAACAAGTGGTGAAGTATATAAAACAGGATTAAGATTCTTTTTAGGTGGTAGAGTATTGGTTGAACTTCCTTCACTTTTCATTTTCTTTTCATATTCTAGCCGCTCATTTACATCTAAATCAGCCATTTGTCGTTCAAGAATTCGCTCTTGTTCAATTTTCATTTGTCGTTCACGTCGCCGAGCTTCTTCTTGTGCTTGTTTTTGTTGATCTGCAGCAAGTCGTCGCTCCAATGCTAATGCAGCAGCGTCTTTTGCATCAGATGGAACAGAATTCTAAAATACACAATGTTTTACAATTAAAAAAATAAGAAAATATAGCTTACAGGTGACGAAGAACCAGCGCCACACATCAAACCGAGCGGTCACTTTTTTGGTCCGAGGCTTGGCAAAAAGCGTTTGATTGCCATGGAAAATGCGGGAATTTAAAATTTGCGTTGGAGCAAAAATCTTTGATTTTTTTTACTTTTTTGCAAATTTTTTGATAAGAACATATATTTTTGTATAAAAAAACGGTGTTTTTTATACAAATACGACGATTTATGTTTATAAACATGTTTTATTCAATTAAACGCGGAATAATGTCGACAAGTACGATTTAGTTCAACCGGTTGCTGAAAGAAAGAAAAAAAGAAATAATGGCTTCAACAAAGGTAAATCCAACAACTTCTCCTACTGATCGAACAACATCTGCTCTACCTTCAAAAACTGCTGCTGCTGCCGCAAATGCATTATCTCTATCAAATACTGGTGAAATTAATTCTTTTGCTGATATTCATCCTGCTATTAAGAAGGATATAATTCAAATATTGCTTTTTTGGATAAAAATTTTGCAAAGCTTGGAACCAATACCAAAATTAAACGTGAACAGGTTAGTTTTTTTTTTTGGATTGTTTGTATATATTTGTATCGGATTTTGATAACTGTTTGATTATGGTCGAAGATATCATTGCTGACACTATTGTTCAACTTTGTTGGATCTGGTGCTGTCAGCTTCACTAACAATTAGTTAGTTGATTGATTTTTGACGTTTTACAGCCATAGTTCTCTCAAAATATGATATATTATTTATAACTTTAATGATGATTTATTCTTTTTCAGAATTTTTATGGAGCCTTTTATGTAATTTGATTGGTTTTTCATATTCTGCATATGCATCTATTAAAGCTGTTCGAACTTCAAATAATAGTGGTGATGCCCAATTACTCATTTTTTGGACATTCTTTGGTGCTTTGGCTCTTTTTAATGTTTTTGCTGATGGAATTATGGAATATTGTCCAATTTATTTTGTTGTAAAATGTGCCATTCATCTTTATCTTGGTCTTCCACAAACAAATGGTGTCATTCGTGTCTTTGAAAAAGTTCTCAATCCTCTCATCACAAAGATTCAATCAATCCTTTCTCCAAAATCTGCTTGAAAGAATGCGATTAACTAATTTCTCTCTTTCTGTTTAATATATTTGAATTACTAATGTATAAATAAAATCTTTGTAAAAAAATTTTGTGTTTATCTGTGTTGAATGGGTTATTTTATGGTATCACTTTAATTGTGGCGGAACGTTTCAAAAAAGGTTGTTAGAGACTAGCGGAAAAAATATAAAACATAAACCATCGTAATAAAATAGAAAAAGACCGTTTTTTATAAAGAAATATATATTTTTAACAAAAAATTTGTAAAAAAAATAAAGAAAAAATCAAAGATTTTTCTCCAACGCAAATTTGAAATTCCCGCATTTTCAATGGCAATCAAACGCTTTTTGCCAAGCCTCGGACCAAAAAAGTGACCGCTCGGTTTGATGTGGATATTGAAGATTCTTCAATTCAAATTATTTCACCTAATATTTTATTAATTGGATTTACGGTAGCAGTTGAAAAACGTGAAAGCTTTTTACCACCAGATTATTTTGGTTGGGAAAAGCATGAAAATATTTTGATCCATTCTGAAACTCTTTCAACATTGGGCATTCTTCCTCGATCTTCTGTAATATACAAATTTGGCGAAGAAGAAGAAAAGGTTGGAGTTGTATGGCCATGTGATGAAGTAACTTTAATCTAATTTTTTAAAGCTTCGAAAGTTTTTTTATTTTAGCTACCACAAATGCGAATTTCGTTGATTAATATTCCTGCTGAAAGACGTGTTACAGTTTATCCAATAAAAGCTTCAACAATTTGTGACACAATTAATCTGATTCCTATTGATGTTGATGAAAAGGTTTTAAAGCTATCTTCATTTATTTTATACTTACAAATGTATTTGTCAAATGCGTTCCTTATTGAAGGTAGCAGAATTTCTGTTAAATATTTTGGTCAAAGTTTACATTTCAAATTGCCTGAATCTTTGGTTTTAAAACTTTCTGCTTTATCTGTTGGTGAAACAAATGATCGAAATATTACGGTTATAAAATTAAATTCAAAACCAAAAATTTGTTTTACTTCACCTCTTTCTTCTGCTGAAAAGGATACTGTAGATAAAGTTTTTGGATTTGATAGAATTGGTGGATTAACAAAAGCTAAATATGATCTTACAACCTTCCTCATTGATCCTATATTAAAGTTAGTTATTTAGTATTACAATTTGTGTTACCGCTAAAATTTACAGATCAGCTGATGCATGTTCTGTAATTTTATGGGGATTAACTGGAACTGGAAAGACGCTAATTCTTCAATCAATTTCGGAACTTTTACCTGGTCGTTGTATTTCTTTGGAATCAATTTCAACATTATCAGAATCATTTTCACAAATTGGAACAGCAGATGTGCTATTATTGGATAATTTTGAATCAATTAAACCTGAATCAAAAAATTCTGAAACAACTGCAGATTTGCTTTGTCGTTTGATTGATGAAAAACTGTTTAAAGCAATTGTAATGGTTGCAAGATCAATTGAAAGTATTGATCTTCGGCTTCGTCGAAGATTTGTTGTTGAAATCGAGCTAATGGTTCCGAATCCCATTGAAAGAGAAGAAATTTTGAGAAAAATTTTGGGTCAAAGATTTCAAGAAGATAGAATACGAGAACTTGCAAGGTAATATTAAACTTTTATATGTACTGTATTTTTTTACAATGGTTTTTTTTTAGAGAAACTCATGGATTTACAGGTGTGTACTGTATTTTTTTTACAATTTTGTTATTTTAGAGAAAGGTATCAATTCTTTATTCAATATGCGACTTTACAGGTGCTGATTTAGTTGCAATGTGTCGATTATCAGAACATGTTGCATTGGAGCAGACATCTTCATTAGATGAAAATGTTATAAATGATTGCTTTACTGTAGCACGAAGAAGAATTCGTCCAACTGGTTTAAGACAGTTTATTCTTGAAATTCCAAATGTTAAATGGGAAGATATTGGTGGGGAAGAAAAGCTTAAAAAAGAAATTGAACAAGTTTGTTTTCTTTTTGATGTTTTCTTTTTAATATAATTTTTATAGGCGGTTATTTGGCCATTTAAACATCCCGAAGCATTTAAAAGGCTTGGCGTTGATCCACCATCTGGAATTCTTCTCTTTGGTCCACCAGGTTGCAGTAAAACTTTAATTGCTCGGGCAATTGCTGCTCAATCAAAACTCAATTTTCTTTCTGTTAAAGGTCCAGAATTGTTTAGTAAATGGGTTGGAGAATCTGAACGAGCTGTTCGGGAATTATTTCATCGAGCAAGACAAGTTTGTCAAATTTTTTTACGAATATTTAAGGTTACTGTATTTGTTTTTAAGGTTGCTCCAGCTGTTTTATTTTTTGATGAAATTGACGCCGTTGCTTCTTCGGTATACATTTAAGTAATTTATTCATACTTTTATTTTAATCTTTTTTTAGAGAGGTGGAGATTCATCATCAGGTGTATCAGATCGGGT
Source organism: Panagrolaimus sp. PS1159 (assembly GCA_963922195.1). NCBI lineage: Eukaryota > Metazoa > Nematoda > Chromadorea > Rhabditida > Panagrolaimidae > Panagrolaimus > Panagrolaimus sp. PS1159. The sequence continues at coordinate 2,092,399 of CAWUHW010000016.1, read as the reverse complement.
ATTGGCACAATTGTTAACAGAATTGGATGGATTAGAAAAAACCAATGGTGTTATTGTATTAGCAGCAACAAATCGACCAGAAATTCTTGATGGTGCAATTCTTCGTCCTGGAAGATTGGATCGAAGTTTATATGTAACTCTTCCAGATAAAGTCACAAGGTTTTTTTTTTTCATTTTAAAACAGTTAACATATTTGTGTAATATTTTAGACATGCAATTATTGAATTACAACTTAAAAAGATGACTGCGATTGATACAAATATTGATATTGAAATGTTATCTGAAAGAACAGATGGATATTCTGGTGCTGAAATTGTTGCGCTATGTAAAAATGCTGCATTTATTGCAATGCGGGATAATTTACATTCCGCACAAATTGAAGCGAAACATTTTGAAGCGGCACTTTCAATCATTGTTCCAAGAACGAATCGTAAAACACTTGAAATTTATGAAAAATTTGAAAAAGGTATTTAATTTTTTTGGTTGTATTGTTATTGTTGAGTTTAAAATATAAATATTTTTATTGTTTTTGAAAGATGAAAACATTTTTTTTTGATAATTTTTTAAATCAAAAAACAAAACCGATGATAAGGCTTTTTTTACTCAAAATGGTGATTCATTTTTTCCGAAAAAAGGCATTCGCCGACGCATTTCAAAAGTGAAAAAAGCCCACCCAAAAAATAAAAAGTAAAGCAATCTTTATCAAAAAAACTCCCCAAAAAATAACATAAAAAAATATCACCCATGAAAATTAACCATGAAAAAAATATATATATAGCACAGCTTTTATACAATTCTAAAAGAAAAAGGAAAGTAAAATCATCATTACACAAAGTAAAATAATCACATAGGAATGATAGGGGTCACAAAAAAGAAAATAATTTAGTGAAAAAAACTGGGTAAAAAGTTGTTGTGAAAAAAGAAGACATACAAATGTTACAGATACAACAAAATATTGCAGGAAAAAAAGTAATTAAATAATAATAATATAAATAAATTGAGCACCAGAAAATAAATCCATTTTTGAGTTAGTAGGTGAATAAAAAAGAGATGAATTAAAAAGAAAGTTTTGAAGTGGTAAATTTGAATTTTTGAAAGACTGGCCATATAAGGTGAGTGAATATTTTTCAAAACTTTTTTCTTTTTTTGTTTTAATTTCTTGTTGAAGATGAGACATCATCTCTTGGAATCATTTTAACACCTGCTTCAGTTTCAATAAAAGTTTTTAGACGATTTAAATATGCTGCATGCAATTCAACATCATTATGTCCAGCACCATTTACCCATAATGGATCAACAGATGTTCGGCATTGTTGATATAAAGACATTCCATGTGAAAAATCAATTACATCATCATCGGTTCCATGAATAATGAGCGTTGGACATTGAACTTTTGGAATTTTATCAATTGATGGAAATGCATCCCAACAATACGTTCTTGTTGTACCAGGAAACGCTACTCGCATTCCTATAAAAATAATTACATAACAATCTGCATCTACAATAAGGAAATACGAACCTGACATTAAAGGAGAATGTAAAATTAAACCAGCAATATTTGGATTATGAATTGCAACATCAACTGATGGCACAGTTCCTATTGATTGACCATATAAAATTATTTCTTCTTCAGGTATTTGATATTTAGTTTTTAATATTTGTAAAGCTGCTGCAATATCTGCATATAAATTTTTCTCAGATGGTTTTCCACTAGATTGACCATAACCTTAAAATTTTATATATCTAACAAAGTTCAACACTTTAAAAAAACATACCCGAATAATCATAACTAAATACATTACAACCAAGTCTATATCCTAAACCATAATAAAATGATGACATTTGTCCAAGATCTACAGCATTTCCATGTGAAAATAATAATGTAAAACGTGGAGCTGAAGATGGCCTTACAAAAATGCATGCAACCTTAAAAAAGGATATTTATATATTATTTAACTTTAAAAATGAAGAAACAAACTTTATTATTTCTTCTTGTTCTTGTAAAGAATACATCAACGTTTCTTAATTCATCAACACCATGTGGCCTGAAAGAAAAAGAAGTTTTAGTAAATAGCAAAACTAAATTGCATCTTCTTACCATTCTGCATGTCCTTCAATAAGTTCAAATATTGGTCTAAAAAAGTTGATATTTATTAAATAAATATATATTTAAAAGTAGATAAACTTACTTATCAGAATCTTCATTTAAAATCCTATATGATTTTTCAGGTGGCATAAAAGCAAGTTTAGAAACGATGGCACTTGGAAAAGGCGGACAACAAAATAATGAACAAATATCTCGAACTGTTGCACGATTTGGTTGAGGCGGTGGAGGCTGGGCTGGATCTTGCATTTCACACAAACTTTACTATAATGCTACAAAAAAGAAACAAAATAAAGATTAATTTTATTTAATACTTGTGTCAGCAGTTTTTAAACAAAAAAGCGACGACAAGTTCAAACACACAAATAAACTCGATAAAATAAATGAAAAAATTAAACAATAAAAAAAAATGTGATGGTTCAATGGTGGGGAACAAAAGCAAAAAGTTATGTTTTAGCAGAAAAAGAAACAAATGCCATTTTTGATATAGGAAAAAACAACAACGATGACAACGACCAAAAATGAGCCATTCCAAAATAGTTTTTTTTGTCTTGTTTTTGTGCCGATGCATATTTTTACGTTACAATGCTCCTTCGATGAAAGACAACTCAAATATATGAAAGAAAAAAAACACAACGAGAAAAGTGCGTCCGTTCATTTCTTTTTTAAATGACACACTCATCCTAGAAATGGAAAAGAAGAAGAAGAGTTTTTTGGGGTTACATACGACATATATTTTTTTTTTACATTCTAGTACCGCCATTTTTTCTCACATCAGTCTCTATTCCTTAGAGCTGTATATGAATAGCTTATTTGTCTGCAATCTGTTTTTTTGGATATCGGACAATACATTATTTTTCATAAAAATAAATAATTTTTGGTATTATTGAAAAATATAAAATTACTGTAAATTTTGAAATTAGCAAAATCTTTGGATTTTCTTTTACTCAGATAAATAAAATTTCGAAATTCAAAAGGGAAAATGAAAAGACAAAAAAAAGAGAAGAAAGCTAAACTTTTTTTTTTCAAAGCCTTTAAAAAAATATTTCGCAAGAAAGTCATTTTTCAACAATGATTCATCCACGGTCAAACTTTTATTAAAATATATTTTTTACGGCCACAAAAAAGCCGAAGCATAAAATTTACAACTAATTTAGAAATCTTTTTATACTGTAAATTTTAAAAAAGTGGTCATATAATTTTTGAAATAATTTTTTTTTAAAATACCGTAATAAAATTTAAAATATTGGAAAATAAGTCTTTAAAAATTAAATTTATTCACAAAACACGATTGTAAATTTGCACAAAAATATTCATAAATAAACTGTAAAACCAAAATAAAAATTTTATTATTTAAATATAAAACAGTATTTTTAAACTTAAGTAAAGCAAAAAAGATATCACTTTAACAAAATGATAGTTTCCAGTTTCCGTCATACTGTATATTTTTTAAAACAAAAAATATGCATTATATTTGTATTAAATCTTTTTATTGTTTACGAAATTGTATTGGACCGCTTAAAGCATATTACAATTCAAAACCATGTTTGGACACTAAGAAAAATAAATGTACGCACAAACAGCAATAAAATAGAAACAAACAAATGTGAGTGTAAATGTTGATTGTGCAGACCTAAAAAATACGATGTCGTGGCCGAGTGGTTAAGGCGATGGACTGCTAATCCATTGGGATTTTCCCGCGTGAGTTCGAATCTCATCGACATCGGTTCATACTTTTTTATTTCTGTATCTCTTCAAAATTTTTCAAATTCAAAAGTAGTACTTTTTTTCAAAAAAGTTTTTTACTTTAAGTTAATTCTAAAATACGTTTGAAATGAACTTAATTTAAAAACACATATTACAGTTGCAAAAAACAGAATTCAAAAAATATCGTCAGACATTTTTTGAATTTCGCCGCTACTTTTACTTTAATTTTAAATTTAATTAATACGCTGTTTTTAAGTTTAATTTAAATTATAATTTTTAAATTTAAAAATGAAAAAATTTAGAATTTTTTTAAAAAATATGTTTTATTTCGAAAATGTCTCCGCGTTTAAAAGATAAATCCTTTTTATGAAATTATTTTTGCATAATTGAATTAAAATTTTCCTTATTATTTTTTAAATATAAAGAATGTTTCATTTTTTTACATTATTTTTGCTTCAACAAAATTCTTTCATTTTTGAAAATATTATTTTTTATTATAAATGTCCAAAATAAAATGTATATCTGAGACAAAAAAAAAATAGTGAGCAAAAAAAATACTGTAACCCGTATTTCAGTTAAACACAACATTCCAACGATCAACTTTGCAATACTTTTTTTATTTGCCGGAGTCTACCGATAAAAAAAAAGTTTGAAAGTTGATTGATAGTAATAAAATTTATAAAAAATGAATTAAACAGGATTTGCAGTTCTTTCTGCAGTGGCGGATGAGGGCTTTGAAGGATGTGAAGAATTTGTAAGAGTTCGAGGGATATGTCCAAAAGGAGGAGGTCGTGGTCGATTTCCCGTTGTTGATGGCCTTTGAATTTCAGGTAATCGACGAGGTGGCGTAATTGGACGAGATGATGCAGAATTATTATTATTATTATTATTGTTGTTGTTATATGGAGATGTTATGGCATTATTTACAATACTTGAATCATAAATTGCTCGGCCATGTGGAATTCGATGATTTGGAATATCTGTTACTGTATCTCGGCTATTCTATAATAGCTACAGTTTTTAAAAAACCTTTAAAAACCAAAAAAACATACCGGATTTCTTCGAATATTTACAATATATGAATATGTTGTCATACCATTTTTCCCTATAAATTTTTATTTTTTAAAAACTCATTTTTTAAAGAATAGTTTGGAAGCTTTTTTATATATCTTTTGTAAAGTTTTAAAATCCGCTTTAAAAACATTTTTAATTTCCCCAACAAAATTTGATTTATACCCCCCTCTAAATTATTGATTTTATGTGAAAAATGATATTTCTTACATAACATAATATGAAATCGATATAAATGTGCAGTAACTCCAAAAAAAATTAAATGAAATGTTGCAGAAAAAACTGTTACAATTAACCATGGCCATGTTGAAACATATTTCCAATGAAATAGTGATAAAAAATTTGAACGTGTCGAAGAAGGTTCTAAAAATTTAAATATTTTTTATTATTTTTTTTTAAATATTTACACCTTTTGTCATTGAACCTGCAATAAAAATATATATAAATATTGCATTAATTAAAATAATTGTTGTAGAAATTAATGTGATTGATGAAATTAGAATAAAAAACATTCTAAAAAGTTATTTTTATAAAAAAAAATGTTTTGAACGATAGCTTACTTGTAATTTTTGTTTCCAACACAATTATTTAACCTAAAATATTGCTGCAAATTAACTTTTAAAATAGGTTTTAAAAAATTACCATTTACAATGATGATCAAATCCTGCAACGCATTTATTGCAATATTTACAGTGTTTTGCTTTAATTGGCCTAAAAATTTTGATTTTTTTTTGTCATAAATTTTTGAAGGGATATATTTTTAGTAAAAAAATATTTGTTCCACTCTGTTGCTTACACTTCAAGCTGACAAACATGACAAAAATTATTTTCGATAACATGTTGAAAAACTGTTGAATCAAATCGTTGGGGTTGAATTGAAGCTTCCCCAAAACCTGGATCAATTGAAGTCATAATTATTATGCATAAAATTAACCAAAAATAACAAATTAAAAAATATAATGGAAATATTGGAAAATATGGTAACGGCAAAGATGAATATAAAGAAAGTGATAAAAGAATTGCAGTAAAAAGCCATGAACAAATTTGATATGGATGCCATGGAAATGTCCAGCCATTTCTTCTTCGATGTTCACTTTGTTGCATCTAAAAAAGGTGAAAAGCTTTTCATTCGTAAAAAAAAACAAAAGTTTTAGCAAAATAAAACAAAAACAGCGTCATGCTCTATTATTATTTTTTTTAGCAAAAACAGAAAAGCTAAAGAAAAACGCAAAAAAAAAAGAAAGCAAAGAGAGAAAAACCATTGCCTGCCGGAAACAAGTCGAAACTGAAATCTCGTTGCCATAGTATTCCTTTTCACTCTCCCTTTGTTTTCCTATTTCAAACTCTTGTTTCTTCTTCCTTTTTTTAAGGGTGACTTACATTTTGTATTTCATTTTTTATCATTAATGTTGTCTTCTTTGAATTTATTTTAAAATATACTTTTAAATGACATTTTTTTCTATTCCAACTTTTTGTAGTTTTTGAGAACATTGAAGTAAAAGGTTAACGAAGGCTTCAATGTTAAAAAAACTTATTATTTTAAAAATTTGTAACTTTTTTTCAAAAAATTATACTGTAAAAAATAATACTTTACAAATTATGCCATTTTTTACTTTACATAAAATACACTAAATTAATGAAGCAAAATGTTTTGTAAATTACATGTTTTTGTAGAAAGACATTTAATACTACAGTAATTTTAAAAAATACTCCTTTGAATAAGTTACGGTAGTTACCGTAGTTCCACAGTTTTTTACTCGAAAACTTTTATTTCAAAATTTAATTGCAATAAAATTTGTAATTAATATTAATAAACATTTTTTGGAATTTTAATAACATGTCTAATTAAATATATAATACTTTTTTTCTACTAAAGACTTTTTTTTCTTCGATGAAGTTTCCTTTTTTTCTGCTAATTTTTTATTTGTTTGGCAAAATGTGAAAAAGAACCATAGTTTTTCAATTTTAGTTTTTTTTGCAAAAAAGGAAGCTGTTACAAATTGAAAAGTATCGATTATTTACAGTATACTTTTATTGTATTTTTACAAAACTATATTAGAAAAATTATGGCGAATTTAGATGAACGATTTTTGGATGGTCCAAATGTTGGATATTGTAGTGATAGTGATGATGAAGAAGCAGCACCACCAAAAATTCCACCATTAGATGATAATAACGCTGATTTACCACCACAACCTGGAAACGGTGGACCACGAACTGGACCAAAAGGTGTATTAAACGATTATCAGCTGCATCAAGAAGAACTTCGACAATCGCAAAAAGAAAGAGATCGACTTGTAAGTTTTTTTCATATAAAAGTATCTTTTTAATCAATGTTAAAATTATAGATTGCAAAACAAATTAAACGAATGTATGTTGCACCAACTCCACAAAATGATGATGATAAAGAAGAAGATGAACTTGCAAAACTCCGTCAACAACGTTTAGAAAAAATGCGACAAATGCGGTATGGACAAATTCAAGAATTAACAGATAAATATCAATTTTTAAATGTTATTGAAAATGGATCTGAAGATGAATTAATTATTATTCATATTTATCGAGATGATTTGGATGCTTGTAAACTTCTCAATGATGCATTGCTAATTCTTAGCTCAGAAACAAAAGATTCAAAATTTTATAAAGTTAAAGCTGCACTTTTAAATACATCTGATAATTTTGTATGTTTTATGCTTATCCCTTTTTAACATAGATAAACTATATTTTTATAGGAACGTAATGCATTACCTACTTTACAACTATATCTTGGTGGATCAATTGTTGCAAATTTTGTTCGAATTACAGATGAATTACCTGAAGATTTTGATAACAAAGATATATACAATCTTATACAAAAGAGAGATATTTCGTTAAAATTAAAATCTTGATTACTTTTTACTTTTTGTTTTTTCTTGCTTATTGTTTGTATACTTTGAAACCAAAATAAATCGCTGTAAAAATAACAATGTCCCAACTACGAATTGCTCAACAAGTTTTAATACAGTATATCCATTTCCCCACCCTCCCGCAAACAACTCAAAAGCTGTAAAAAAAAATTTTTATGCATAAAATGACAATAAAGTGAGTAAAATACAGTACACGATAAAAAGGATCATAACAAGAAATTCACAAAAAGAACCAGGTAAAGTTTAACGACGACGGACTTGTTTTGGTAAATTCTTTGAAGCTTTTGAGACATCTTCAAGTGTAGTTTTGATGTTAGTCATTTCTTGAAGAATTTCTGGTACGAGATTTTGTGCCTTTTCTGCTGCTATTCGTTTTTCTTCCATAATTTGTGAGAGTTGTCCTTCTTTTTCAAGCAAAGCATTTTGAAGATTTTCAGCCTTTTCTTGTGCATCACGAAGTTCTTGTTGAAGTTTTTCATTTTGTTTATTCAAGAATGTAACATTGTGAACAATGTTTGAGTATTTCTTTTCCAATTCAACATACTTTTTTTCAGCTTGAACAATCTTATCCGAGAGAACAATAATTTCAGAATTAGGAGCCATAGAAACACGAATTGATTTTTCAAGAGCAGTATTGAGACTAAGTTCAGCATATAAAAAGGTTCATGGATAACAACATTGTAAAACAAAGACTGAAGAAACTTACTTTGAGCACTTTCGATCATGATGGAAGCATCATTCATTGACATATTCAAATCCAAATGAATACCTTTGATCTTTTCCAAGAGTTTTTTAGCTGCTTCATCATCAGAATTTTCCAAACGGCGGATAAGCTTTTCCAAGAAAGATGCAGTTCCTTGAAGTTGTTGAAACATTTTAGAGCAAAGATCACGGAATCGAACAAATTCATATTTCATTGTTTGAAGATCTTCAGGAGCTAATGTACCATTCATGACCTATAAAAGAAAGGCAATGAAATATTAAATAAGCACATTTAAACAAAACCATACCAAATCGATTGCTGCTGTTATATTTCTGACATTCTGTGGTTGAAAAGTATCTCCAGAAACAGCAATACTATCAGATGAAGAAGTTTTTCCAAGGTCAGCGAGAAGTCTTTCACGATCTTTAGCAAGTTTATCATTAATAAATGATGGAGTTTCAGTTGCTGCAGCAGCAGAAGATTGTTCATCAGGATTCTAGAAGAGTATCAAATTAATAATCACAACCAAGAATGTATAAATAAAACTTACTGGAACAAGCTTTCGAAGCCCTTTAATAAGCTTATGACTTTTTGCAAGATCAAGGTCGCGTGCAGCTAACTTATCTTCTAATTCAGCAATTCGTTGACGAAATTCTTCTTTTTCAAAATCAATTTGTGGTTGGCCATCTTGTTGTTGAGATTCTTTAATTATATCTGCAGCTCCACGATCCATACTAAATACTGATACAAGTGAATCACCGTGATAGAGAGAATGAGAATCAGCAGACATTTCAATCAAAAGAAGAAGAAAAGAAAGATCTTTGATTTGTTTTGTTTTTGGAGCAAAAAAAAGAGGAGGCAAAATTTGAATGACTGAATTTTTTTAAAAAATAAGTTTAAAAAAATTTATAGGCGCGAAATGAAAAGTGCGAGAGAGAAATCCGTTCAAGAAAAACCAATAAATTTTTTCAAAAAAATGATTTTTAAATTTTTCCAAAAAGCACATCAAACCGAGCGGTCACTTTTTTGGTCCGAGGCTTGGCAAAAAGCGTTTGATTGCCATGGAAAATGCGGGAATTTAAAATTTGCGTTGGAGCAAAAATCTTTGATTTTTTTTACTTTTTTGCAAATTTTTTGATAAGAACATATATTTTTGTATAAAAAAACGGTGTTTTTTATACAAATACGACGATTTATGTTTATAAACATGTTTTATTCAATTAAACGCGGAATAATGTCGACAAGTACGATTTAGTTCAACCGGTTGCTGAAAGAAAGAAAAAAAGAAATAATGGCTTCAACAAAGGTAAATCCAACAACTTCTCCTACTGATCGAACAACATCTGCTCTACCTTCAAAAACTGCTGCTGCTGCCGCAAATGCATTATCTCTATCAAATACTGGTGAAATTAATTCTTTTGCTGATATTCATCCTGCTATTAAGAAGGATATAATTCAAATATTGCTTTTTTGGATAAAAATTTTGCAAAGCTTGGAACCAATACCAAAATTAAACGTGAACAGGTTAGTTTTTTTTTTTGGATTGTTTGTATATATTTGTATCGGATTTTGATAACTGTTTGATTATGGTCGAAGATATCATTGCTGACACTATTGTTCAACTTTGTTGGATCTGGTGCTGTCAGCTTCACTAACAATTAGTTAGTTGATTGATTTTTGACGTTTTACAGCCATAGTTCTCTCAAAATATGATATATTATTTATAACTTTAATGATGATTTATTCTTTTTCAGAATTTTTATGGAGCCTTTTATGTAATTTGATTGGTTTTTCATATTCTGCATATGCATCTATTAAAGCTGTTCGAACTTCAAATAATAGTGGTGATGCCCAATTACTCATTTTTTGGACATTCTTTGGTGCTTTGGCTCTTTTTAATGTTTTTGCTGATGGAATTATGGAATATTGTCCAATTTATTTTGTTGTAAAATGTGCCATTCATCTTTATCTTGGTCTTCCACAAACAAATGGTGTCATTCGTGTCTTTGAAAAAGTTCTCAATCCTCTCATCACAAAGATTCAATCAATCCTTTCTCCAAAATCTGCTTGAAAGAATGCGATTAACTAATTTCTCTCTTTCTGTTTAATATATTTGAATTACTAATGTATAAATAAAATCTTTGTAAAAAAATTTTGTGTTTATCTGTGTTGAATGGGTTATTTTATGGTATCACTTTAATTGTGGCGGAACGTTTCAAAAAAGGTTGTTAGAGACTAGCGGAAAAAATATAAAACATAAACCATCGTAATAAAATAGAAAAAGACCGTTTTTTATAAAGAAATATATATTTTTAACAAAAAATTTGTAAAAAAAATAAAGAAAAAATCAAAGATTTTTCTCCAACGCAAATTTGAAATTCCCGCATTTTCAATGGCAATCAAACGCTTTTTGCCAAGCCTCGGACCAAAAAAGTGACCGCTTTTCTTCAGCTCGGTTTGATGTGAAAGGTTTGTAAATTTGGAAAAATTTAATTCAAAAAAAATACCGTAACTTACACATAAAAATTTGGAGTATACTTTTTCCGCTGCATCTTTTAAAGTTTTGACAAGGGGATAACAGATATTTGAAAACAAAACATAGCTACCGTAGCTTTGAACATTATTTCAAAACCGCTTTTAATGGTAATTTGCTTGCTCAAAAATTTGCGTAAAATTACTCAACTCAATTTCTTTCAATCAAAAAAAATCGTTCATTACAAAATAAAGCAACTGAAAGGTGTAAAATATTTTTACTGGACTCTTTTTGTTGATCGAAAAAAGAAATATGAGCAATATTTACGCTGGACTTCGTTTTACATGTTCAATTACAAAAGGAATTATTTTGGCAATTATATTATTTGGTATTTTTCATGGTGATAGCCATGATATTATAACTGCTGCGTGTGTTATTGTTTGTGTAAGCCTTTTATTTCTAATTGTTCTACATATTATTAATGGTTTTGAAGGAATTCGATCAAATACTCCTGCAATTATTGTAAGTTACTTTTAAATATGTTTTTCAAAAAAAAGCGTATGCTTTAGGATGTTATCTTATTGGGAATTGTGCTAGTTCTAACAATTCCTGAACTTGGTTTAGTTGGAGCTGCTGCTTGGAATCAATATGTTTTAGTTAGATGTGAAACCATGTATGAACCAGCATTTGTTTGTGTAAGTCTCCACTTTTTTGCTTTCGTTTTGAATTTAATAAGATATTTTTTCAGGATGTTGTTTGCTTTTTTGCTGCTATTGCATTAATCTGTTGCCATGTATTCATTTCTCAAACACAATAAAACAAACAACAAGCAATATTCCATAAATTTTATTAATTACTTTAATTGATTGATTGTAAATATTAAAAAGAATAAATTTTATTGTCATCTATTTTTTGTGTTTTTAAAAAAAGTTTTATTGTACCAAATTATTTACATTATTACAGTAAAAAAAACATTTACTTAAGCTTTTTAACATTTTTTTTATTTTCAATTAAGTGAGAAGGTTGATATCGTTGAATAAGTGAAATAATAATCCAAAAATTGATTGATACAAACAAAAGTGAAGATAACCAAATAAATACAAGAGTATTCCAACCACGGAATTCAAAGAGATACGCAAAACCAAGCCATATTACTTGTCCAATAAACCAGCCAGCTAATAACTGAAGAGCTTTTCGATTGCTTATCTAGAACCTTACATTACCTTAAGCACGAAGAATGAGGTAAACTTACATTTAAAGAATTGCTTATTAAAGGAACATAAATAAGATACCAAACAAAATACTGACTTGTTGAAACTTTATTAAGTGTTACAAATGCAAAAGTTGTCAAAAACCAACAAAATTCAAGATCTTGTGAATACCTGAAACATACTTTTACAGTATTTATATGTATAAAAAAATTAACTTGAA